>VXAL01010453.1:26139-242042 GCA_013399475.1 Chauna torquata | reverse complement strand
CCGCCCCACGCGCCGCGCCGCCGAGGGTGCTGCCGCCGAGCGCACCGCCGCAAACCGTCGCAAACAGCCCGCCTCCCTGCGCGTGCGCCGGGAGCAGCTGCCGTAAAGCGAGGCGGGGAAGATGGCGGCGCGGTGGGCGGTCGGCGGGGGTGAGTGTGAGGGGCCGGAGCGCGGCGCTGCCCCTGGGGCCTCGCCTGCCCCGCCCCGGCTCACCCCGCTTCTTCCTTGCAGGTAGCGCTTGGATGCGTGGTCTTCTTGGCTGGGTGCGGCCGGAGAGGTGAGTCTGGGTGTCCGCCGCCGTGCCGGGGCAGGCCCGTCCCTCTGGGCAGCGGGGCTCGGCTGCCTGGCTCGGGGCCTCACGCAGCTGCAGGCCCCCTGGGGAGCCCGGCTCGGCCTTCTCGTCCCGCCCGGAGCTGTGGGGAGCAGGTAGCTCCGCGCCTCTGTAGCGTCTGTGTGCTTGGAGATTGTGGCGCGATGGAGGTATCTTTCTCTTTCGACGCCTTTCTGTCAAGCACCCAGGTTTTCTCTGGCTTTATGGTTCAGGTCGCAGTAAGGTAATTTCTCTTGCTCCCCTCTGTGCTCTCTCCAGTCGTTGTTCTTCTCTAGTTGCTGATCTTTCCTCTTTGCCTGGAGGAGTGGCAGAGGTGTGCTGGGGGAACGTTGGTCACTGCTGGCCCTATCTCCAGCTTCAGAAGAAATGCTGATTATGTGGGTTCTCAAAGTGCAGATCTTTCATCTCAGCTTGAGCCTGTGGAGCTCAATTGCAGAGGTCTATCACTGAAGGAAATACAAATAGGATTATGTTGTTTGTTCTTTATTTACTGGCTTGCAGTTTAATTGAGTTACAAGCTAATCATTTGTCCTGCTCAGTTCTTCTGTTTTGTATGTCTCCCATTTGTTGCTTATGTATGATTCTTCCTATGAAGCTATGTATCTATAGTATAAAAACTTATTAAAACAATCTTTGTATATATAAGTATAAAAACTTCTGTTGCTTGTCACTTTCATCTGCTGGCAATGTGTTTCTCCCCTCTTTCCTATCCTAAAATTAGGATAAGTAGAGTTGCTCTTCACACGAGGTTGGATTGCCTTAAGATATAGAATGATTTCTTAGTCTGTCAAATGCTTTAATGTGTTCCGCTGATATGCGGAAGACAATGCTTATTTCACTGTTAGTTAGGTTGTTGAACTGCAAAATGATATTAATGTACTAGTTGAATGTTGTCCTGTATTAATCAATGGTATTTTATCTGGTGATGATAAATTGTTTTTGTGGTAAGTAACTGAAAAAAAAAAAAACAGTCCATAACACTTACATTTATGTAGTATCCTACTCCCTGTTGATGTGGAAACTTTCCAAGGTGTACAGTGCTTTCTCAAAACTAATAAGTGTATTCTCTTTGCTAGTCATTTTAAAAATACTTTGCACAATCTGGCAACCCAGATAAAGCTATTCAAGTCTCAATAAAGCTCATGGTACCTGGTCTTGAACTCATCTATTTCTTGTCATTGTGAGTGGCTGCCTAGTACTGCTCTGTCTAGTCAGCAGGGGGCAAAATGCAGCTTGGTCTTTCAGAATCTGAGGTGAGCAAACTGACAGAAAACCTTAGAAAGCTTTTTTCTGTCAGCTGTCTTACATTGATTTCATTGCATTTTGAAAGCAGTTCAGATTATTTTCCTGTTTCAGCTTCAGGCAGGATGATTGTTTACACACTTCTAATACTTTGTGTTGGTACTCAGTCCCTTGAAAAGCTAGAAATTATTACTGTTAGAAGGTTTGTTGTTAAAAATTAAATGAGTATTGGCTAGTCTTGGAAAATTGCAAGACGTGAATTATTTGTGATTAATGAACCCCATGCAAGAACAGAAAGGTAATGGTGTCTTTGTGTGACAACCAGGGGACACTTACTATGGAATCTCATGCTGGACAAATGTCATTTAAGGTTCCTGGTGTGCTTTAGGAAGCCTAAAGCTTTCTGTTGAATTAAAAAGCCCTTTCAATGTAAACTGTAAAGGAAGTGAACAGTTTTATTTTGAAAGTAGTCAAAATGTGTCAGTTCTCTTTATTAAGACAGGTAAGTTCACAATTTTCCAGATAAACTGGACAGGGACAAAGAATTTGTGTTCAGCAACAAAGACTGTGGTCTTGTCTTGCAGGTGGATAGCATCCGGTAGTGTTTTCCCTCTGTCATGCATCCACACAAGTACATCTCTGCAGAAACTTGGGAAGTGGGAGAAAAAGAACAGGATTGTTTACCCTCCACAGCTGCCTGGAGAACCTCGCAGACCAGCTGTAAGGATACACCTGTGAATTTCTTTACCTGTTTATGTTTAGCAATTTCAGAACAGATTATCTCAGTCTCTGGATGTCTCCACAAGGCACTATTCTGATAGCTTATTTATTTTTTTAACATTTCAGTTAGTTTGGCATGTTGATATGGTGAAAATTAGCATCGTTTTGGATGTTCTCCATTTCTAAATTATTTTGGAACTTCATGTTGCTGTGCAGCTGATCTAACTTGTTGCAAACTGCAAAGATAACATCCTCTGCTTGTAGAATTCTCTGAACTACACAGAGATAAGTTATCGAGCATGTATCATTATACACTTGTCCTGTACATACCAACAGTAGTTAAGTAGGGAAGAAGATAGCTGCATTGTTGCTTCTGCACAAAGCTATAAATGTAACTTTCCTTTAGTAGTGGAACTAATGGTGCCTGTTCACTGTAAGTAGAATAGAGTGCAGGCTCTTTTCGTTTCTTGATTATTTTTTATTTGTTCTTGCCTTAGATTTTCTGAGGTCTGACACTGTGTTGCCTGTTGCTGTGGCCTCCCTCTTAGTGGCACTGTTCATAGGTTGTCTGCTGTTGTAGTGGTTGCTTCGTTTGTGTGATATGGTCTGAGGGGTTCTAAAGTTGTGTGGGGACAGACATGTGAGTCAGGTGCAGCATGTGACTGCAGAAGTCTTTTTTCCTTAGGAAACCATTTTTGTAAATACTGTGCAGTGGGGTGTTGTTCTTCCGTCTGTTGCACAATAATTTGTGTTTACTAATCTGTAAATTGAAGCAAAGAATCTGAAGTCCTTTTGTTGTCTGTATCCTCAGTGAAGGCCTTCTGCTGGTCATACAAGACAACTTTTGGAAAAGTTGATTTAAGTAACAGTCAATATTTTTTAATGTAGTAATAACAGATGAGGTTAGTTTTTGATAACATCGAGTTCATGCCTGTTTCTCCCTGTCCCTTCTTTTTGGTCCTTTTGTAACTGGGAAGTACAGCTAAGCGTGAGTAGAAGCAAGTCTTTGAGTCATTCATGAAAACTAAGTGTTGTCTTTGATTGCTGAAGGGAATAATCAGTGCTGCTTTCTCTACACCTCAATGTGGGAGAATTTTAGGTGAATTACTCAGTGTTTTCTCATTCTTGAAAGCTGATATTTTGGATTTCCATTTTTTTATAATTGTACTTCATTGGGAAGTAATGTCTTGTGTCCCGTGTTAGGTATACTGTTCAGCAAAATAAAGTATTTGCATCTCAAAAGAACAGTTTCTCTTTTTCTGACGTGCTTTTGTGGACCATAAGCATCTATCACTTCTATCAACATTATAGCTTAGAACTTAGAAATATATGCTGTGTACTGCGGTGACGAATACAATATGTGTGTGAGAAGAGTTATCAACCAGCTTGAATCAAATTTTTTCCATAAAGAATGCCACGTCCTTCAAACTTGTCTTGATGTTAAATTTTACTAGCTGCTTTTGTTCTCTGTTGGTACAGTAATAATGTTAAACAGCTCTTTGGACACAACTCTTCATGCCAGTAAAACTCAAAACCCTCCTTACTTCTGAAGAGCTAATTAAGTTCATTCTGGTAATGGTGCTGAGTTGCTATCCCAGTAAGTTCACTTGACATCAGAGTAATATTTTTAAGACTGAAGGGGCACGTGAGTTTTAGGCTGCTTCAAAAGGTGGGGAGGAGAAGAAGAAAAGATAATGAAAAATCTGACTATGCTTTTCAGAGACCTCTGTTTATAAACTAATTCTTGTAAGATTGTATTAAAATTTACTGTGTGCTAACTATTTTTTTGTATAATACTTTCAGTTTAAAATGGCAAAGGTATGCCTGGCTTGGTATGTTCACGGTATAGTAGGGACAGCCATGCTTCTTATTCTTAGAATGGAGTATATGATGCAAAGTGGACATGTATGCTTCATTCTTATTTTCAGAGAAAAATTACTCGTCCTCTAACTTTTTATTTGCACCTAGGAAATATATCACTGTCGGAGGGAAATAAAATACAGCAAAGATAAGATGTGGTATCTGGCAAAACTGGTAAGCAGAAGTACTTCTTTGTACTGAATTTTAGAATGCAGAATTTAATTGTTCTATTTGCCTTAACTGCCTAATTCAATCACAGTGTAATCAGCATCTTTATAATGGAGTCCTGATGAAGAGCATGCACTTGTGCAGACAAGCAGTTGTTTGTTTGGTTTAGCTGCTTTATACTAGTATGCTCTCAAATGTGTACCCAGGATCATATGCAGTTTATGCACTGTGGAACAATTTTCGTGTTACTTTCTGCCTACCAGTAGATGGCAAGGGGAACTTCGAAGCAGACTAATGGGCTGTTTTTTCACTTTAAGAAGAAAAAAAAAATGGAATGATTTATCATTCAATATTTTGCTGAGATGTACTGTATGTAAGATATTGCATTGAAGAGATGGTAATTAAGGAAGCTGAAGTCTTCCGATTTGTTCTTTGTAGTGGCAAAATAATTTAAAAACTGTGAAGGGAAATATTTGTAACTGCAAAAGTTAACTTTAACACTTCAATTGCAGATAAAAGGAATGTCCATTGATCAGGCGCTTGCTCAGTTGGAATTTAATGATAAAAAGGGAGCAAAGGTCATCAAAGAGGTATGCAGAAGTATTCTAACACTCCTAGTTTCAAGAAAACTTTTAAATGAATACCTGTCACCAGAGATTTGAAGATGTTTCTATTAAGCCTGTTGGGAACACATTCAAACCAGATATTGTTGTAGCAGTCATGTAACGCTGTGACTTAAGGATATGCAGAAGTAGCTTGTGCTGAATGTTTTAATTTGTAATGATAACAAAAAACATGTGGGTACCCTCTTCTCTGTAACAATGCTTAACATTAAGTTCATAGTAAATAATGCAGAATCTGTCACTTCTATGTCAATGTGCTTCGGTTCTTTAAAATCATAAGAGATGAGGGGTAGTGTCAGGGAAAGGACTGACTTCTGTAAAGGCATGGAAGTTCTTCATACACAGTACTTGTTAGGAGTCTCAAATTACTCATTTGCTTGGTTGAAGCATTGATTTCTGGCATAATTATGACAAAGTAACAAATGTTAGGTCAACATATTGAATGACATAAGTTGGTTTTTATGCACCTTGAAGTTTGTTTCTAGTCTGATGTCTAATCAGATGAAGGTCCATGGATGGAATACTGACAGTTGCTGGTGGGGAGCCATCTTCCCCATTTCCTCTCCTCCCAGAAAATGTAATGAAGTTGTCCTGAAGCTTTTCAATCTGTGTGCAGAAAACATGATTATGTAAAAGATAAGTCTGTCTTTTACCAGTTTTGATGTCTCTGGAATACTTTTCTGTAATTGACTTAAACTTGCAATTTCCTCCATCTTATCCAGAGATGAGAAATAGCATTGCTTCAGTTCCTGCTCAGTGCTTCTATCTCTTTCTTTTTTGTTACAGGTTCTGTTAGAAGCTCAGGAAATGGCAGTAAGAAATCACAATGTGGAATTCAAATCAAATTTACATATAGGTAACTTTTTTCATATTTTAGTGCAGAAAAATATCATCCTACCCTATGAAAAAGTTTATCCTTAGAAAGGTTTTGTTGCTTCAAATCAGCGGAAATGGATGGAGTACAATTTCTAGTAAACATATCTTCAGCAAAGCATTAAAGGCATGTGCTTCCTACTTGTAGCAAAGCTGAAGTTAATGTGGTTGTTAAGGCTTTGACCATCGGTTTCTTATAGTTGGTGTCTGACTGGTGGTGTTCTTGCATCTGCTGTATGCATTGTTTTTAAGATACGTTCATCCATGAATGGAATTTCAGCTCCTAGTGTGGAAACAGAGTACTGAAGAGGAAGCTGCTTGACATGATTATAAAAAACTAGATAGCAGGAAGTAAGCTGGTATTACTTTCTAATGCAGCAAGTGAACATTCTAGAATGATGGAAACTTTGTTCTTGGCTAGCACCGCAACCTTTGGAGAATCAGGGATCTAAACTTCTCTTAGAAACATTCTGTGCAAGTAAATGAATATTGACAGTGGACTCTTTAATAATAATAAAAAAGCTAGTTGTAGATGACTATGGAATAAGCTTGTAATAACTACAGCACTTTCTTGCCTAGAAAAAGTTAGAGAAATGCTTACTTACAGGTCCTTTCAGTCCCAAAGAAAAAAAAAAACTTGCTATTTTGCCAAATACGATGTGTTATCAAAACTACCTCATAAGCTTAAAGTAACCTGGATTGTAGAGATTTGATTCGAATTCTTTGGAGCCTTCCAGGCCTCTGCCATAAGAAGGCTTATTTGCTAGTGCAGGACTGGATGTATAGATAAAGAAAATGCCTATGATGAATGCGATATAGGGCGAGAGGAGGGAAAATAAAGTCTGTAAGACTTCCCCAGGGACTGATGGGACAAAGTACTGAAAAGCAATGGAGTTAATACCACCTTTGGAAGAGCTGTATAATCTAGTAAGCTTTCCATCTAGCTTTCTTTGGTTTTGTCCTTTACTATATATATATATCTTCGTGTGCATGCTTTCCAAATTCACCTTTTTGGTGCTTCTGAAGAGTATTAATTCAACTCACAGGTTTCTCTATAGCAGCAATTTGCTAAATGTAATGGAACATGGAGGAGAGAATCCTGAATGGAATTAACTTTTCATATGCAGTCATAAAAAAAAATACACTGATAAGGCCGTGTTTCAATTGCAGATATGTAGTAGTTTATTCTGAGACTGAATAGTCTTTTCTCCCCACCCCTCCCATTTTTTCCTTCAGCTGAGTCATTGACAGGCAGAGGCCGCTATGTGAAACGGATCCGTTACCATGGTAAAGGCATGTTTGGCATCATGAAAATTGTCCGGTGCCACTACTTTGTGAAGTTGGTGGAAGGTCCTCCTCCTCCTCCAGAGCCACAAAAGACTGGTTTTGACCAAGCAAAAGAATATGTGCAACAGCTACGGAACAGAACCCTTGTTCATACACTGTGACAAACTCTTGTGACTGTATTAAGTATTCTTGTTTGACAATGTCGTTATATAAAATAATTAAAATCATGTTTTATGTATATTTTTACTGCTGCTGAAGCTGGATTATGCAATAACGATCATAGGTCTCTTCTTATTTTTCAAGCCATAGGTACGGAAAAATCTTGGAAAAGCAGCAACAGATGTTACTTCTTGAGTCACTTTGACCACAGCATTCAAACTTCTCTGGGCTATCAAACCTAGAGCATACAGGGCACTTAAAACTTGTTGGGAACTTTGGTTGTCGTGAAGTTGATGCAGCTATCTTTTTGTACACGTTTGGTCTTTTATTGTAAAAATGTGCAATTGACAGATTGCAAGGTCAAGAGTAAAATTTCCAAAACTGGACATCTTAAAGTAGCTACCACAATGCAACAAAACTAGCAGCAATCTTAGTTTAGATTATCAGGCATCAATTTATGACTTTTTTTATCTAGGCTGTAATGCCGATTCCTTCCTGTCTCTGTTGTGCATCTTACGCATTGTGTCTGGGGGTAGGGAATAAAAAATTTAAAGTTCAGGCTTTGACAGTGTCAGTAGGTGGCATTGTTTAGTTTGTCAGAGAGGGACACAGCAGTGAAAACTTGCAGTGTGTTGAAACTGTTCTTGATTCTGACCATGGAATTAATAGGCTGATATGTGTGTGGAGTTCATGCTGTTCTCTGTGGAAACTCAATATGAGTAGCAGGCATAATAAGGAGAAAAGCTTATCTTGGTGAGGAGTGAACTAATTATTCTGTACTGTCTGGGAACAAATTGCATTTGTAATGTTGAGGCAAGTAAAATGCTGTATGGATTTAATGTGGAATGGCTTGTTGCCTATATGAACCAAGCTTTCAGTTCTCTGAAAATAATCCCATTTTTATCATTATTTCTATGAAGAGAAAAAGGGGCAGAAAAGGTCAACAGGGGGAGATGTCTTCACTCAGTCAAATTTTCAACCCAGATGGCCAGAGATCGTCAATATCAGCATAAAAAGAGAATGAGTAGTTGCTTGTTTATGAAAATGTTTGATACTTTTTCCATTCTGGGAACATTAGAATGGGAGATGGATTGCTTACTTCATTTGGATCTTTTTACCTCACTGACTTAGTGGTGGCTTTTTGTATGTGTCTTTACTTTCATCAGTACTTGGATAATGTTACGTATAAGGAAACAAATTATCTTTGCTGTCCTAATGAAGGTGGCATAGAGCAGTTTATTTTGGATTCCAAAGAAAGGATCTTATGATCTTAGAATACTAGGGGATTGTGAAGTTACACAAGAAGTTTTTTTTGTAGTGCACTTGCTGAAGCATTACTTCTTTTATTGCAATGATTTAGTAACCTTTGTGTGAAAGGTGTGATAAAACTATCTCTGTAGTCCCTGAGGTGTGTTTGAGGAACTGTTTTTGGTATGCCATAGTAAACAGCTGTGCTTTGCTCTGTCAGCTGCCCACAGCTCTTGTCAAACTGAGTCTCTTCCAAGTTGTAGCAAACTTGAATGACTTTTTCTTGGGACGGCCAGTGATCTGGGAAGAGGTTAAAGAATTGCAAAATAATCCGTGCTTAACAGCGCTTGTCATCTAAGCACGTAAAACCTGGCCTTCAGATAGTTTATCTCAGTACCTTTCTCCTTCATGCTCTAGAGTTCCCTTCAGATCCCTTCTGGACCTCCAGACAAGATTGTATCCTTACATGGATATCATTACTCTAGTTTTCTTCTAAAAACTGAAAAGAAGGGAGAATGTGGCTGTCCTTTCCAGCTCCTTTATGATGCAGCAGGTGGCCCTGACACTTCTTTAAACAGTCTTGGTCTTCTAAAGTTTTTTCAGTCAAAAGGCAAGATACTTGCATTCTAGGGTTGCTGCTTTCATTTTTCTTCCTCAAAACCAAAAGTAGGAAGACTCTTTTTTTGACATACTTTTCAGCCCCCTTCTTACTCCTTACTACCCTTTTCTTCCTTCTTAAAGATGTGTAACCTGTAGTGGATCCTTATGGTGTTGGCTAAGGAAGCTGCACAACCTTGGCTGTAATGCAGTGGGAGATTGGTGAGATAAGGAGCTTGAACTGACTTGATCCCTGTCTTTCACTTGTAGGAGGGTAAAAGTATTTGAAGTGATTTCAGGGATGGGTGCACCACAGCATTGGTATGGGAACCTGCCTGAATCTTTTTTAAAACTCAGTAAAATCTAGTGATAAAGCTAAAGTTCTATATATAATTTTTTTATTCTGCTGTGCTTTCTTGGTAATTAGTACATCTCCCTTCAGTTAGATAATTGATATGGATTCAGAAAGAAAGTACTGTTAACTGCAACAAGTCTTTAGCAGAAGATTGTTTTTATTAGTGTGACCTCCAATAAAAGGACGTTCTTAAATGAGCTGTCACCCAGCTGTCATTAAGGAGGAGAGGCACCTAGGCAACTACTTGATGCTAATTTTATTAGTAACATCTGGGGGCACTGTAAACTCACAGCTTGTGTATGTATGTGCTGATGTTACAGAAACTGGAGAAGGAGCAAGTATGCGTGAAGGTGTAGTAAGGCTTCAGGGAAATCTGAAGAGAGCAGAACAGTGAGCTGTGCTCAGCAATGTGAGATTTAATTGAGGAAAACTTAAACCTGCTGTTGGGCTTGTTCATAAACATTTTAAAGTATTCAGTGAGAAAGTCAGAGTACTTCAGTCAACGTGATGTCTTTCTGGATGTGTTGTATGGTTTTTTTTTTTTTTCCTTTTTATAACGCCAGGGCAATTACTGAGGAGATTATTCGTGAATCTTTCCTAAATCCAGCTTTGAACTTAGCTAAAAAGTGGTCATCGGCCTTCTTTAAAACATGGAAGATAAATTTGAGAGTGATAACAATGACTGGACCCTGATCTTGGACTGTGTTAGGGCTAGGATGGTACATGGGCACAGACAGGCCTGTTCTGCCTCGTGTTTCAGTACCTGGCATGAACTTGACTAGACGAAGGTCGCGCAGTGTAAATCTTCTGATTAGCTCTGCTTACACAAATGTGAGAGCTGTGTAACAGTACTGCCACCTCAGCATTGCAGAGATGCTTGGGAAATCCTTCACTCACTGGAGCGAAGGAGCAATAGGAATCACTCTTTAACTTCTGTCAGTCCCCACCAAAACCCACCGATGGGATGTTGGAAGGTCGTTTGCAAACAGAATTATCCTCTAAACAGGAATAAAGTTACTCCTAATATCCTCAATGAACCATATAAACAAAGTGTGACGTTCTTCAGCATATGATCTATAGTTCTCTGGAAAGTGCCCCCTATATCTAGCTTTTCAAAGAACAAGTCTCTATTGCTGAATGACAGCTATCCAGCTGCACTTCAGCCTTGTAATTTAAAATAATTACTAATTAAACAAAATAAGAGACTGTATTAGCAATAATAATCACACAAGTTACTGTTTGCTGGAGCCTTGCCTAGGGAAAATAACTTGAAAGGAGGGGAAAGTTTCAGGAACTGTTGCCAGGAACTGACTTCTGAGTACTTAGACTGAAGTAAGGAACAAGATATCTCTTGGGAGCAGTCAGCAAATGCAGAGCTAATTTTATATTTGCTCTATAGCATCAATGTTCTCTTGTTGTTTCAAGGAAGTTGTACGCTAATACAGAGGGCAGGCTGCCACTGAAGAAAACAAGCCAAGGAGAGTGTAACTTTACATCAGGCAAATTATGCATCCACCTCTGAGTATTAATTGAGGAAATAAATCTGGAAGTGTGTAATATGCTTGAAGAACTGAGCATTCTTGCAACTGAAGACGAAAGGTGGGGCAGAGCATCTGATTAACCACCACATGTGTGGATGCTACTGCTGTGTATTGCTTAATAGTACAACCATCAGGTTTTGTGTGGTAGAATTCTGTCACTTATGAACCTAGATTCACTCCCTTTTTTCCTTCACCAAAAATAATGAATTGGAGTCTTAAACTATAGTTTCATGTGATACTTTTATTTTAAATTAGGTTGGAGTGGGACCATTGCCAACACTGCATCAGGTCACCTCTGTCTTTGTCTAACAACACTGGAAACCTGCAAAGATTGAAATCCAGCCACCTCTCTGGTAGTCTGTACTAATACTATGCTACTCTCCCTGTGCAAACTGCTTACAAAGCCCAGCCTGAACCTCCCCAGCCACACCGTTGTCGTAGTCCTTTGTTTTGTTGCCTGGTGCTACCCAGATGTGGCTCACTATCACATTGTAACTCTCCTGTTGCTGTTGGATCACCCTGTTAACCTTTTTTTTGGCAGGATGGGCAAGCCCAGCTTCAGCCTTTCCTCATAAATCCAGTTCTCTAGACCTTGTGCTGTACACTTTCCAGTTTTCCCATCTGTTGCAGTGGGGAACCCAAAACCAAACTTGATATTCCAGGTGCAGCTTCACCAGCATTGAGTAGAGGGGAATAACTTCCTTCAGACTGCTGGCCATATTTCTAATGGAGCCAAGTATGCAGTTTTGCTGTATCTGTGATGAGAGAGTGTTGTTGGCTCACATTCAACCTCATATTCATGCAACTCCCAGGTCCTTTTTAGGTTGCTCATCAAAATTGCAGTAAGTAGCTTTGGCACCTGTGTTCCAGCTCTCATTGCTTTTCTATATACACTAATGAGGACTCCTTTACCACCAGGAAATTGTTCTGTTTTGTGGATGATGATCTATCTTTCTTTCCCAATAGCAGAGCTGCAAAACCGTTTTCTGGCTTCTGTTATTAATCGAACTCCTAGGCTAGCTAAGAGTGGAATGAAAGCATTTATACATGCTGTTGTGGTTAAACTCTATCAACGTATGCAGCTAACAAGCAGTGAAATGTGTCTATATCTCTCCTATCAATTATCTTCTTCAGAGAGAGACAAACATAAGTCCTTACTGTATGCTGGCCATGTAAATTAAAGCTTTAATTAAAAGAGAACAGAGTGGACTGTGAGGTGCACTGCACCGGGCCATTGAAGGATTGCTGTTCAGAACTAGCTCTTCTATATGTCCCCAATTCCTTGCCTTAGTTTTCCCCACTTAAAATTCCCAATAGTGCATTAAGATGAACTCAGTAGTTAGTAAATTTTCCCCTGTGTAGTTTACAAGCTCAAGGTTATGGGCTAGAACAAGTAGTGTCATGCTATAAATCAGGTGTAATGGAACAGCTCGAAAGCCTGCACAGAAGTCCTGTTTCCCCTTACACAGTGTATATCCTAAAACTCTGAAGGTAGAGTCCCCCCCCAACAAATGGCTAATTAAATTATTAGTAATGAGCCTCATTCTACTACCCCCTCTTCTGGAGTAAAGAATACTGGAAAGTTCTTATAGGGCTGTAAATCAGGAAAGAAGCTTTCACTAGAAAGAGGATGTAGCTGAACTCATTGTGGTGCAGAATGGGATGTCTGCCTCTCAGTAGATCTCCTTCCAGCAACTACATGCTTTTTGTCATGTGTTTTGTCATAACTTACATGGCTTTAGCTTTCAGTTCTTCCTTATGGTTATCGTTCTTAAAAAGTCCTGTTCTGTTTCTTTTTCAGGCCTGGAATGTGTCTCTAGTTCAGTGGGTCTGAATGTTGATCTGTCATTAAACAAGAACCTGCCTACACAGGCAAGGGAAAGCAGTCCTGAGTTAGCCAGCCAGTGCCTTCCCAGCAGGACTGGGCTCAGGGTTTTACTCAGGTTAGCATTGTGTCTGAAGGCCTTCTGGATGAGTTCACGTTCTCCCAGCTCAGAGCACAGGTAGCAGCAACCTGCAACATACTGTGCTGTGACAGAGGTGCCCTGAAACCATAATGTGGTTCTTACAAGAAAAGGACAAAGTGGAAATACTGAACCTTGATTTAGAAAGGTTCAAGCACCAAAGATGAGGTCTATGTAGAGGTCATATTTGTAGTAGCAGAACTATGTTATAATTTAACTGTACATGTGCTCTAGGTATGTTTTGTCTGCCCTGTCCACATGAATTGGGGAGGCATCCTGAGATTTCTGTTGGCAGCAGCCTTTTTTAAATAACACTTGCTAAGTTTTTCATCCTGAATGTGGCCAGGGCATTAGATAAATGTAGAAATGTGGCTGCAGATAATCTGAATGAGGGAAGACAAATGGCACCTTCTTGACTGAGAGATGTACCTGGAGGAATTTGCATGTGAAACAACTGGAATTGTAGTGCCCTTAAAAGGGGAAGGTGATTTCCAAGGTCAGCAAAGGGTGGGGACAAAATGATGTGGAACTTGGGTTTACCTTGGGCTGACTGGAGTCAAGAATAAGGGGAAGGGGTGTGGCACAGTCACACCTCTCTTACAAAAGTCTGGAAGTTTCTGGTGGAGAACAAGGCAATACGAGCTAAACTATTGGCTGAATAGCTACAAATGTCTGGGTTTGTCTCTAGTAGGTCACATTTCAAAGCAGAGATTCCCACCCGTTCTCATCAAGTCCTAGATTTTTCCAAGATGCTATTCATTTTTATTTTCCTTTTGTTATCTGTCCCTTTTGCTATGCTCATTACTTTTTGGGGGATGGATGCTTGGAAAGCAATTAGTGTTCATCTTCTCCATGTGTTCTGATTCTTGCTATGTCTGTCTTTTTTGAAGGTTTTCGGAGTCTGTGCTGGGAATGCATTTCTTTTTCCTAGTGTTGAGAGATTTATATTTTTAATGTGTATTTGTTTTATCTATCACATACTAGACTTATTCATTTGATAATCTTGATCTCTCAGCAGCGCAGGCAATCTTCTCATGTCCTGATCTAGCATGCAGGAATTTTAACAGTTTGGCTTTTGGATCAGATAGCCAGAGGTAAATCCTGCAATGTGCTGAGTATGCTCAACAATAGTGGAACTGAGGGCATTGGTAACTTGCAGGGAGCCTGCAGCATCTGTAAGGATTGTGCTTTTAGTAGCTTTCTTTACACATGAAGCATATGAAGTTACTGTGCGGTGCATGTCTTTCCTTGCTCGACTATATCCTTTAATATGATTTCTCTCTGATAAGTGAGACTTGATGAAATTTTTGCAACGACTGTCTGTGCTTAGCTAACCCCTCTTGGGTTTCTTACAAGTTCTTTTCTATGTCCATCTCCTTTCATGTGAAACAAAAGCATCATTCCTTCTTCAAGGAGTGCTGCGTTAAAGTTGGTTGGAAAATGGGGGCGGGGGGGAGCAAGCAAAAATGCTTTCATGAAGTGACACTTCTGCCTTACTCCATCACAGTACAATAAACTCAGTATATCATTGTCCCTGAACATGACATGACTGTTTGTTTCTATCTGCAGTGGAAAAAACCAGCAGCTCTTGTTCTCTGACACAGAAGCTACCAACTTATTACTACATTTTAAAAAATACTTAATTTAATACTTTTTTAATACTTAATTCAGACCCTTTATCAGACAGCATACTACCTCCACTTCTTAAAACTAGGTTTGAGTTGTTATATTTGGGGCCAAAATTCTAGGTTTCAGAAGAAGGCTAATATATTTTCCTGATGTGGTGCCTGGGATAGCAGGGGAGTAGGGATGATGATCCAGGGGTGCATCAGATACCTATAAGGTGAAATGCAACAGCAGCCCCAGCAGTAGACAGTTCCTTGGCACAGCTGTGACTTTGGCAGGCCAGCGCGCTCATGGCACTAACAGCATAAACATTTTGTGGCAACTGTGCAAAGCAGGCAGCCAATTATTTTACTAATGATTGCTTCTCAGTGCTCTCCTCCTTCATCTGCCCTAGAGAGGAAAACCTTCTCCTCTGTATTCTATCCAATGGCATAAATGGATTCTTTCTGTAAAGACGCGGTGATAACACTGCAGTAGTCTGTGCTCTGTGGGACTCGGCTATGAAACTACATTTCTCCTCTAAGTTCTCTCCTTTTCTAGACTTTTTGTAGACCTTCTGTGACCATAATAATTGTAGCAGGGACAGTCTGAGAGCTTGCATCAATGCTGAATCCTCTCTGAGCTGTTCAGCCTCTTCCTGTTAACCAAAGTGATAGGAGAGTTAATGCTTCTAGAGCATGCCTAAAATTCTCCTCCTGAGAGCATCTAAGACTTTGCATAAGAGGGTGGTGACCTTCTGCTGACTTATTTGCACAGCTGGTCCAGGTTGACCCCAGTAGTTTCAACTGAGGAACACAAAAAATGTTTGCATGCCTATTGAATTCTCAGAATAGTCATGCCCAGGGGGAAGTGTAAGGCTATAACAGTATATACACAAACACAAAGAAAATGTTTGGTGCAGTATGTGAGCATGCTGGGAACAGAGTGGTAATTCTTCCTGCTTGAAGGTATATTCTTGATTCAGTGAGCTGAAGGTTAGTTGTTATACTTTAAACAGGAGTAGGATGGCAGGAATCCCGATTTACAGAGCTGTTTCTATTTGAAGCCCAGGGTTCAGCTCTATGTTTAGTGATTCCTATAGTTTAAATCTGAGTGTTTAAGTTGTACAGAAGAAAAAACTCAGCCAGTTTCTGGACAGCAGATGCCTACTGGAAATGATTCTCAGCTTCCTTAGCAGTCATCCAGTACTATCTTCTTAGGCAGAATCTTTGAGGATTTCTGGGCAATATGACCATGACATCACTGTGACCTTAATTCTGATATTTACAGTGATAAATACAAACTGAGCTGCATCCTGCTGGTGCTAGATTGCTATCAGCCTCTGAGCTAGCTAGATTAGAGCTAACTGGAGTGTTCAGCAGTGGAAAAACTAAATTCAAATACTGTCCTCTTCCATCAGTTTTAAACAGAGAGGGGTATAGCTTCCTAATTGAAGACTATCATCTACCTTACTACTGTTGTCAGCTATGGAATCCAATACAGCACTTTCATCTAGTGACAGTGATGAAGTGGTTATTAAATGCAACAGAAATCATTCAGCCCCCTTTTTGTTAGAAACGGCACTCTTATCTCTGGCTTTCTATGTTCTTGGAAAAGAGCTGGGTGGAAATATAGAACTAGGGAGAGAAATGCTACCTTTTTTTGGGAGGGGTGTGGGGTGGAGGTGGGAGGGTGGAGAGTGTTCACCCGAAAATAGGCCTTTGCATTTAAAGCAAAGGACTGATACATTATCTTAGTCTTGAGAGACTGGGGTACCGCTCCTCCCCAGCTTGGGCACAGGGCTCATAAGCAATGATCCTAGTGGATTGAACTGTGTACAAATACCATCTTCTAGGTACTCATTATGGAATAAAGCACCAAACGTTTGAGAAATAATCATTGCTTTTCATATAAGACATGCCAGAAAAAGTGTGGAAAAAATGTCAGAGCCCATCTATTAGCCAGCTCTTTTGAATACAAACATAAAATATTAGTTTAAATCAACTGAAAGGCATTAAAAACTTGATATTCTTTCTTTGCCCCAGAAGTACTCCGCTGATAAGAAACAAATTAAAAATGCAGAGTTTTCAAATAGCAAGTGCTGCATATTTCAAATGAAGTTGGTTTTATGTGTGTAACATTTTGGACTTAAAAAAAAAAAATGCTCATAAAAATGATTACTGTAAATGGTGAAGACATCAAAGTTTGGCATCAAAGTTAAAGTAAAGCACTTGGAAGTCTGTTTGTTTGATCTGTACATAAATAAGCTTAAAAAGAAGCCAGGGCTTTTTTACACAGCTGGAACTGGGTAGCCGGTTCAAATTCTGCTGCATCCTAGGCGTTCCCAAACTAGGTTAGATCCAAACATCATCATCATTTTTATTTATTTATTGTGTTTTCCCAGCACATTTCTATGCTGATACACCAGGGAGAATGAGTTAGAAGAAGCCACAAGCCACAGCCTCTTATAAATGCTTTTGAGTTCATTTGAGAAATGGACAAAGTCTGGAATACTGAAATAAAAGTCTCTTTCCTCTTCTAGACCTGGACCAAGGACTACCAAAATCAAAGGAAATTGGGCGAAAGGCATTTATTGCTAACTGTAGTTGTCTTGGTTGTGTTTCACCACCAAAGATCCATTCCTGGCTTGGCAAGAAGGTATGAATTAGGAATACAAGTCAGAGCAGTGCTAATTTATATCAGCTAAGGATCTACTACAGAACTGAGCCATATTAATGTTCAATTAATTTCAATTCTCTCTTAGAGAAAATAAAAAATCTTGAAAAGTGGAATCTGTAAGGGGAAATGGCACTTCACTTCTTTAGTGCCTTTTACCAAAAGGACCCCGCTGTGCTTTACCAGGGATTAATTCTTACAGGAAGACTGCACGGTGCAGAAGAATTACTCTGAACTCTAGGAGCTCTTTTGGTATAGTGCAAATGTCTTTATCTACAGAGAGCCAAACTTCAGCTCAGTTAGTTTGGGAGCTGAAAGTTGTAAGCAACTAGAAACAAGTCTTTAAAGAAAAACACCTTGACCTCTGTGACTTCTGCTTAGTGCCGAAACCTTTTGGGATCAAGAAACTTTCAACACTTAAGGGTGTGTGATAGTCAGTAAAGCACAGGATAAATTTGTAGCAGTTTTGAGACTGTTTCATTTGGTTGCTAATCATGGCCTCTACCAGCACAGAGCTTTCACCAAAAACCTGAGCTGGAGCTGCACTCAGTGGTCCAAAGGAAGATCTACAGTTGTGAATATAAACTTGAAAGGCTATGCACTACCTGATGCAGGAGAACATGCTGCTGCTTCACCCTGGCATCTGTTTGCAGCGTTGGAGCTAAATGTACATCCTCTCTGAGAGTGCAGGTTATCTCAAGAGTCACATTGGAGCATGTGCCTTTAGAGATGAATACTTCAAGGCCTTTTCTGGGAATGCTATATGAAGTCACTGTGTGGGCAGCCAGCAAGACAAATCGCAGTGGAGGACTTGCCCTTCAAAAATCCAGCCATATACTTAGGGTGTATGCCTTTGACTTACAAAGGTATTGTTTTTCCCTGCTGCAAAAGTTGAAGTTGTTCCCCTGTGTTCTCTTCCATTAAACAGTTCTGCAGTATGCATCCCCGCAAAACAATTCATTATCTTGTTAAGATTGGGTTTCTTCTTCTCACTGGGAAACTTCCCCTGTAAAGTGCTAGGGGGAGAGAACTAAAGTCTCCGTGTTCCTTATCCATTTTCTTGGTGGGAGTGGGAGTGCATGAAAGATGCTCTGTGTGAAAATGGCCTTTTTTGTTTGATTGTTTTAGTGAAAGTAATCATAAAAAAAAAATCTCGCCTAGAATGAAAACATTTGGTCATATTTCACCCCAAGTTTGTCTCAAGCCCTCAAGGGTCTACTGCATTTAGCTGGTGCAAAGTGGTTGAAATGTTCAGATGCGATCTGGTTTCTTTCCAGTTTTGGACTCAGGTCCAAAGTCACCTAAACTCAGGTGTAGTGGTGCTGGTGCTGGTCAGGGCCGGGGCTCCCTGAGGGGCTGCTTCTCTCCCGCTGCGTGCAGGTGGGTCCCGGCGGGTGGGCTGGGGTAGCAGCACGGCGGACCGGTTCTGTGCCTGTGACAAGCTGCTCCCTGCTTAGCGGTGGGAATCGAGCTGGCAGGCTGCAGTTTGGCTCTGCGGTCTGCATTCTAGGGTTCTTTGCAGGTTGGGTAACATGCCGCTTTATGTGGGGGCCCAAATTTCAGTGGAGCTATGTGAGAGGATGGCTGCGTTTGCTGGGGTGAGTGGTAGGGATGCAGGCAACCCCCTGTTGCAGCATGATGCTGAGGCCGCTAGGTGTACTCTCCCTGGAGAACTGAGTCAGCTTTTCAACCTGCTTCCTAGCTCTTCCACATGTGTTTATTGTAGATGCTACTTAGCAGTGTCTGGTTTATTTTGGTTTTGTACAGGCTGCTGTATTCTCTATTGTTTCCACTTAGTGCTAAATGGAACTTCATGTGGGACTGTAAAGTATCCCAGCGGAGCACTGAAGGAAGGAGGCTGCAGAAACGGACAGTGGTGTTATTGTTGCTGTGCTCTAAGTAAAACCTCTCTCAGCGTACAAGTGGGCAGCAGGCTATCCGGAATTAGCTTGGAAATCACACGGTTCTGCTTTGTGGACAAGAGGAGCAACCAAGAGGACGCAATGCTGTCACCTACGTCTCCCTTACCTGAGAGCTTCTCTGCAAGTGCAATAAATCTGTTTTCCTAGGAATGCAAGAGAGCTCTTGAAATAATCTCATTTCAATCTCTCTTGTTATTTTTAATGAATTCCAGGATGAGCTGGTTGCTGTGTATAGCTTTTTTACATACAAATTTTGGTTTGAATCCAGCTGAATATTGTGTCCAATTAAAAGCAGAATCTTTGCTAAAACAAAGGCAAGGGAAACAGTGGGGAAGGCTTTCATGCAAATGAACCAAATAACAAAAACGGGAGGACTGAATGTTTGTTATTCATACGTACTCTTAGAGGCAATTATTGTTATTTCATTCCTAAAAACCGCCTGTTCTAAAAGGAAATTATTGTATTCTAATAAGCACTTGTTTATTAAAATTGCAGGAACTGAAGTTGAGTATGAATTATTAAAATGTCTGAGGTACAGAGTTGTTTTTCTTTTGCTAGGTGTCTGTGAAAAATAGAAACAACAGGAGAACATGCAGCAAAATAGAAGAGGCAAAGTGTAAGGAAAGAACTGGCCCTGGATCAAAGGCCCCAATCCTGCTGGCCACAAGACATGATTCCCAAAGCCTGCCAGAGCTCCGAACCCACGTAAGGTGCTGGGCAGCCCCCGCCCTGAAGTCTGGGGAGGGGCCTGGACTACCTGAGGAAGCAAGCTGACAATTTACTGGTCTCATCAACTGGTGTAAGTCTGAGATACATCTTTCCCTTGAGAAATAAGGGGAAATTTTGATGGGAAATAGAATGCCAGGAGGACAAAAGTAGCAGCAGTGGGTTTCAGCACACAGCAGAGAGGAAAGAGGTAAAAGTTGTCTGTGAGGATGGCTACCATCTGTTTATTTATAAAGGACATGGTCTACCCCACAACTTCCAAGTACTAAAGGGATTTCAGCAGGGAAGTAATAACAGAGCAAGGGAAGTCTGGAGAACTCAATAGATTGTCTTGTAAAAGCTTAGCCCTTAAGATGTAACAGAAAACGCAAAGATGTTGATGCGATGGCTTTGACATATTCTGGCAGTAAGCACAGTTGAAGGTGTTTCCTCCATTTGCTCTGAGCTTTTCACTTTACTCTGTCACTGTGGGGAATTCACCATAAAAAAGAAAAGAGAGGGTGTGAAGTTCTGTTGCAAACTGTTTTTCTGGTTTTGTTGTTGGTGGCTTTGGTGGTGGTTGTTTAGCATAGTTTGCTACAGAAAGGAAGCTTAATTCAGTTTGCGCTGTCTACATATCTCCCAGACTCCTCATTGGTGCCAGAACCTGCTGACCAAGTTTGACAGATAAGGACAACTCTGGAAGAGAATGAAGTTTATAGAAAATCAGTGACAGGTAGAGCAGAGATCCTATAAGCCTCTGAAAAAGTTGCGATGACCTCCAGAAAAGAGACCTTATCATAATCGTGTTCCAGGAAAACCTACTGGTGACCTCCATCAGTCACTTGACACAAACCAATAGGAAATCAAACTACATTTTTTGTAGTTTGTAGTGATCTGGTGGGAGCTGGCACCCGTGGGGGACCCATGCTGGAGCAGTTTGCCCCTGAAGGATGGACCCCGCGGTACGGACCCATATTGGAGCAGCTCTTGAAGAGCTGCAGCCTGTGGGAAGCCCACGCAGGACCCGTTCGGGAAGGACGGCATCCCGTGGGAGGGACCCCACGCTGGAGCAGGGGCAGAGAGTGACCACGAAGGAGCGGCAGAGACACAGCGATATGGGCTGAGTGCAGCCCCCATTCCCCGTTCCCCCGCGCTGCTCGGGGGGAGGAGGTAGCAGAGGGTGGTGGTGGGGGAAGTGTTTTTAGTTTGCTTTTAGTTTCTCACTGTTCTAGTCTGCTAGTGATAGGCTATAAATTATATTGATCTCCCTATGTTGAGTCTGTTTTGCCCGTGGTGGTAATTGGTGAGTAACCTCCTTGTCCTTATCTCAGCCCCTGAGTCCTTTTCCATCGTATTTTCTCCCCCTCTTCCTTTGAGGAGGGGGAGTGAGAGAATGACGTGGTGGAGTTCAGCTGCCCAGTGGGGTAAAACCACCACAGGCTGTATAGTTCTGTCCGAGAGAAATCTAAATCAAATGACTTTTCTTTAAACACGGCAACCTGCTATGTGACAGAACGCAGGTACAGCCAGGTACATCTCTCTCATAGCTGGTTATTTGTGTAGGGTGGTGTATGCATCGGTGCCATTCTAACCAAGCGTCCTGCTGCATACTCTTGCTTCTGTCAGTCTCCCAGAAGAAAGCATGTTTTGTCCTCGTGATGTCTGCACGTTACTGTTTTCTTCATTGCACTCATATTCTTAACATTTATAATTTAAACATCCTCAGAAAGAATAGACAGTTGCCTTTTCCAAAGTAAAGGACAAAATGACTTGTGTTAATTATTCCTTCTCACTTACTCACTTACCGGGACATATATTACTCCAAGGCTTTTAGTGCCTTAGAGCCAAAAAGGGTCATTACAGCAAACAGCATAATGACCTGACCAACAAAATGTAAGCTGGGGAGAATGAGTCCTTCTCTGCTGAGCTCTCTGAAGTCATTAATGGATGCCTTGGGAATTCTACAAAGCAACAGCTCAGAAAACAAACAGAATTGTTCAGTGTTGGATATCACTCTCGTGACATCTATGCTATTACAAAGATTTACAGCTGGAATAATTTGGTCTGAGTTTTTCTCTTTCCCCCACTGACTCACATTTTGGAAGGCAGTCAGACCCTTAGAGTTGGGTTTTGCATAATTGAAGCACCAGAACATATTAAATGGAAATAACGGGGAGGAGCCTTTTCCCTTCCTTCCAGTCTGGGTTATCAATTATGAATTAGCGGCGATCTGAGATCAAAGGGGTTCCATTTTTGCAGCTGATTTTGAGTATTTTGGAACTGAACAGACGAAATGCAGTTAATGACTCATTCAGGAAGGCAGAGACAGGAGATAACTGATAAGGGTAGAGTTAAGTGTTTGCTTTAATGTGTTTCTGAACTTGGACACGTTCTCAAATGTAAAACTGCACACTGAGACCAAGTTACTCATACAACATGATACTGTTAGGACCTCGTTCCCTTTGTGGGGCATGGTGGCTGGGAATCTGATCTGTAGCATTTTTCTTAATCCTGTATATGACCTAGTTACTGAGACATACTGTGGAAGTGCGTTAGGGTTACCACTGTGTTTGTTACTCAGCTGTTTTGCCTTAACACAATGAGTTCTATTGCTGCAGAGAAAATACCTCTCTCCAGCAAGACCAGTTCAACACATGCTTAACACAAAAAATCTGGAGAGTTTTAATTTAAGAGCTGCTATAACCTCATGGAGGGAAATTCAAAAGATCAGTCCAAGGCACGACTTAGCTACACGCTCCCCAAAGTAGCAAACAATAACGCAGGTTATGATTTAAGATAGAAGATTGTGCCACAAAGATCTCAGAAGCCTCAGGGAACAAACAATAATCTCAGACCCACTGTGATTTCTGCAAGGAAAGTGCGTGAACACTCAACAAAGCAAACACATGCATCAGGTGCCGATTGTTTAAAAGGTTTTTTTTTTTTAATCACTGAAACACGTTGATTTTGAATAAGCAGTATCCACATCAACCCCCCTAAGACGTTTGTGATTAGGGTGCTGAAAAGTCAGGTTAGCACAGCAGCAAGGAGGTAAAGGGCACTGGAGGGGGGTGGGAAGCACAGGTGATGCTCGTGATCACCTCGGGAGGACGCACAGCTTGCTGGGGCTCATAGGGAGAAGAGACCAGCCACGGTGTTTCCTTGCAGCTAGAGAGGAGGGGATTTCCTCACCCCAAGGCTTGAAGGCAATAGGAGCCTGCAAAGAAGCTTCCTGAGGAGCCCTGGCTGCCTTGATAACAGTGAGTGACTGGTGTGATAACACCCCAAGGAAAATATTTGGGAGGCTGAGACGGGCTGAATGAGAGTGGTGGGCTGGGGGCTGGGACCAGCCCTGGGGAGTAGTGGTGTCCGTGGGGGGCTAGGTTCATCGCCTTGCTGACTGCCTGGCCTCTCTGCTGTTGCACCGTGACTGGCTATCTGCTTCTGCTTCAAAAATACTGTAGAAAAAGTCTAATATGCTTCTAAGTAAAATATTTTTTTTGGCCTCAGTCGTCATCTTTACTAGGGTTTTAGATACATGTCATGGTATGTGTTACTCTTTTTGCTTGGCTAATGCCTTGTAAGTAGGATTAATTTTAATTGTTTCTTATTTTGTTTGGATAATGCCTTATAGTAAGATTTCTTCAATTAATGTGAACCTATTACTAAATTATAATAGAGTAATTACAAAAATAATGAATTTATTGTCACAACTGCTGTTAGAATAAGTAAGAATGAGATTCTAATGACCTGAGTCTCCCTTGCATTTACTGATATATCAGAAGAAAACATGGTTTGGAGTATTACATTTTACATTCAAACAGTTTAACATTTGGGGGCAACTTTCAGAGCTTCACGCTTACCTAGAATGTCAGAGGAGTATTTATTACAGAACAAGAAACCTTTTGTAATTGGGCTGAATGCGGAGGCCAAACTAACAAAACCTGCTTCAACTTTTATTCAAAAACTGTTTTTTCTTTTGTCTTGGAGACTTCAAACACTCTTTCTGAGGCTTTTTAATGAAGTTTTTTTTTTAATTTTGCTTTTCATTTGAGCAAGTTCTGACATACATTTGGGGAATGTGTGTCCTGTTGCTCTGAGTTGCACAAAGCTTTATTTTTTTCACCTGTGCTTGTAACGATAAGCACCTGGGAATGAGACCATCTCCCTCTACGAAACAGCAAGAAATATGTTTAAAACAGTGGCTTAAACTATTCGTTTGCTTGGATCAGTCTGGATTTGTTCATATGCTGTTGTTCGTGTTTCTCCAAGGGCTTCTCTAATTCCTGATGCTGCTTTTATTTGCATATTTGGCAACTTGTAAATCTTTGAGAGAGACAATAGAAGGTATAGAATCACAGAGTGGTTTGGGTTGGAAGGGACCTTAAAGCCCACCTGGTTCCAACCCCTGGCTGTGGGCAGGGGCACCTCACACCAGACCAGGTTGCTCAAAGGCCCAGCCAGCCTGGCCTTGAGCACTCCAGGGATGGGGCACCCACAGCTTCTCTGGGCAGCCTGTGCCAGTGCCTCACCACCCTCTGAGTAAAGAATTTCTTCCTAATAGCTAATCTAAATCTCCATTCTTCTAGTTTAAAGGTGTTATCCCTTGTCCTATTGCTACGCTCCCTGATAAAGAGTCCCTCTCCAGTTTTGTTGTAGCCTTCCTTTAGGTACTGGAAGGGTATGAACCTATGTGTGACCTAGGTGTGGTCTCTTGGAAAATAAATAAATAAAAAAATCATTAAAGGGAAAATACATAGATAAAAGACTGAGCCCTTGTTTACAATGTTGGGATAAATCTGTCCTTGATGACTGTCTTCAAATCATGGTGTGAGGTTAATGGCTCTTGTGGAAGCAGAGCTACTCCTTAAGAATTCAGTATTCTGTCTGGAGAGGGGTACTAATTGGTGCGCTGAAAATAGTGACAATAATAACTTTTCTGTTGATGTGTTGTTTGTTATCTGATGGCTTCAGTCTGTTCCAGAAATGGGCAGCTCTGCCATCTCACGTCGCGTGTGGAGGGAGTTCAGCTCTTTGGCTTTCACCAGCCAGAGACGTTGTGCTTGTGGGACATGGAGACTGCCTCCCTGCAGCTGTGGATGCTGGGAGCCTGTAGCTCATGGGACCTTGTTTGAGGAGAAGGCAAAGAGATCTCCGTGGCACTCAAGTCTTCACCAACCTGCCTGCTCTGAGCTACTTGTTGCTTTGAGTATGATGGGGTGGAAGGGGAATGCCCCTCCCTGCTTAGGAGGGGGGATCTGGCTGATGCAGGCGAAAAAAATCGGTCACTTTCAGGCCCATCTTGAAGGCTGCTAGTTGTTTACCTCCTGGCAATACATGTAATCCTTAATGCTTTTGTAATGGGTTCTCTTCAGTGGTTTTGACCTTTGATCCTAGATGCAGGCTTCTTGTGGGGGGAGAGCCCTGTGAACCTCAGTGCTGCTGTGCTCTTCACCCATGTGCCTGGGCTGGAGATAGAGATGCAGTTTTCTTTTTCAGGGCCTGATCTGGGAAAACATGTCCTTGCAAAGCACAGAGCAAGGCTGTCACACTTGGTGGGCTGCAGGGCTGGGGAATTAAAACCTATTCTGTATCTCCGCCATCTAAGAGGCTCTGCTGCATGGTCTGGCAGCAAAACGGAAGAGCCCAGAGGACGCAATTTCATTCCCTGGAGCATGCCAGCGATGTGAGTGAGTAGGTCCCATCCTCTCTGTTTGCTGTTTGTTTTATCTGTTGTGGTGTTAACCTTTACTCACTGCACTTATTTACTTCAGGTTTTAATAGTGTGATAAGGTCACAACAAATTTAGTGGGAGGCATTTTAAACACTTACAGCAATAAATCACAGTGTACATCACTCTTATGCAGTTTATCCAGAACCAAAGAAATCCAATTTGGTCCATAATATGAAGGCCAACTAAAGCTAGGTATCATAGGAGAAAGCTTTGACGTATGGCTCTGAAAGAACCTACACACTTCTCCTCCATAAATTAACAGATATTTTGCAGAGCTGACAAGTAGCTGATATTCTTGGAACTGGTCCTATTTGTGTTTTTTTTTCTTCCCCCTTCTTCCATTCCAGCCTCTAGATCTTTCCTTTTTGAAAATCCAAAGAGAAGAAAAGGCAGACTGTTCTCTGATGTGGATTTTAAAACTCTGGTGGTATGGGCAGATCTCACAAGTACAATGAACTTGCTGGTAGTGCATGAAACCCTACAACCTCAGGGACTCATCTCTGCAGGAATGTGTTCTTATCTATTCCTTTATATGCTGAATTATTTCTCTTAGACAAGACAGCCTTTGCAGGTGTAGGATCAAACCAGCCTGCAGGTCATTGGAAGAGCTGCACAGTGCTAGTGACCAGCATGAACAGCTACAAGCTCTCTTCAGGACCTGCAGATAAAGCACAAGGGAATGTGTCATGTGCCTCTAAACTGCACTGGCCAGGAAATGGGCTTAGTAACCTAACATAAACATCCTGCTTTAATTCTTGTTGGTTTATGGCCCCTGCAGTATCCCAGGAGCCCTGTCAGTTGCCTGACCTTACCCCTGCCTTAGTCCAGCAAAATGAAAGGATGTTTGAGGGAAAAGGGGGAGGGATGCGTTGCAAGCAGCAGTGCTGGACTCCTGAACTCTCCAAGTGACCCAAAAAGAGACTGATTTTGCTGATATGTAAAGCCTAGCAACCACCTGGGTTTTAAGCTAACATTAAAAATTAAATACCAGTTTCCATGTTATTAAAAGTGGAATAAAAATGTTGCACCTTACCATGTTTAGAGCAAGAAAAAGCTGGAGGCTTTGTAGAGCTCAGCAGTGCCACTACCATGGAGTGCAAAAGCAGCATGAGGAGGAAGGACTGTCTCCTTGCATTTCTCCTTTGTCTGGGTAGTGATGGAAGAAGAAACGTTCCAAGTGAGAGAGAGCACTGTGATGTCTGCCAAACTTGCCAGGTAGCAGCATGTGGCTTGGCTGTGCGAGCAGCGCACCTGATGGATGCTCAAACACAGCCTCTGTAAGAGTAGGCAAGTTGGGTTTTACCAGGCAGTGCTGCCTCTCGCTGTGTCAAATACGCCCTGCAAGAGAAACTCCTTGAGTGATAGATTAAAAAGCAGCAAGAGCTCATTGGAATCTGCATACATCACTTTTAGGTAAATAAAATGCTATGGAAGAATGGAGGGACAGGATGAATGTGTGGGCTGTGGGCAAGGCGGAATTCGCTCTCACCATCGTGGGGGTGTTTTGAGTACATGTAACCACTACTTATTCTGCCATTTTAGTTTTGAGTGCTTGACTGATGACTTTGGTGTCTGTAGCTCCTAGAAATATCCAATTTGTTTGCTCTTAAAGGCCTGAGCCTCCTACCTTCATCTACATAGCTGGATCATGAATACCTGACACGTCTGTGTCAGGCTGGGATGAAATCAAACACTTTTTTTTTTTGTGAAATCCTAGGGCTTTTATTTAAGTGTGTGCAGTTTTAAGGTACTGGGACTGAGAATACTGAAGGGAGAAACAGTTGATGGACAGGACCTGTGTCAGCAGGTGCAGGTCCTGATGGCAGAACCACCTATGAACGTGGTCAGTCCCTGCCGTGGCACTTGGGGAACAGGGGACAGAGGTTTAAATGAACTGGAAGGGCCCTAGGAGTGAACTCCATAGCTGTCAGTGGCCAAGAACATGCGAGAGCAACAGAGTCCCTGGGAAATAGAGCACTTGTCTTTAAGTGGAGTCTTCACCTTCACTAGAAGCCCTGCATCCTGGGCACCAGCCACCATCAATGTGTCACTGACCAAAGGCGGCAGCTCCAGAGCGCTTTGTGTGCAGAACAGTCGCACTCGGTCTTCAGTATGTAACTATTCTGATCATCCTCTTTTAATTTTTTGCTAACTACGTCCATAACTTCTTTGCTCTAGTAAAAATCTGCTTAATGTGCAGCCATGTTGTAAAGTGGAGCTACAGCTCCAACATGCCTAATCCTAAAAGAGGCATTTGTTCAAAAAAGGTCCATTTCCCTAGGAAATGTGTTTTGATTTGTGAAACAGAAAATGTATTCATTTAACTGAGCCATTTGTGTGACAGGTCACTATTTCACCCTTTTGGTGCAATAAAAGTTTATTCTTTTAATAGGTTTATTGCTTTTCGGTTATTCATTTCCAAAGGACTCACTTGAGTGCTGCAGCTCTGATCTGGAGTACGGAAAATTAATTCTTTTTATGGCAGTCTATTCCTTTCACAAGTCCTCATTTTAAGTGTAGCTCAGCTGTATTGCAAATAACAGTATGTGGTCCTAGAGAGAGTAGCGAGCCTCTAAGAGTGTACTGGAGGCCTTATAAAGTCAGCACTGTGGAGTAGAACTCTTCTCTTTGAGCCCTCCTTTGTGTCCCAGTGGGAGTCACAAGTGGTTTGCAGTAAGGTACCAGGCTGGATGCTATCAATTTTTGTGACTGTTACTAGCTGTGTGGGTTCATTCTTCTGTTTTTGGATTTTCTGGTCCTGGGCCTCATTAGTAAAAAATGTCCAGAATGAGCTGTTGTCTTAGGACTTTGTAGTAAATATGGAAGCACCGCATGCAGCAATCATCTGTTGCTGCCCAAGATTCATGCTGAGATACTCCTCTGCAAAGGCACCAGACCTCATGGAGACATCCACGCTCCCTTTGCTGATGTGCATGCAGTCCTGCTGATGGCTGTGGCAGACCTCACCCAGTGCCTCAGGAAAGGACTTCTGAATTTCCAAGGCCAGACTTGGATATGAGACTGTGCAAGCCATTCCTTTTTCTTCTAGTCTATTTGGTGTTTTGTGAGAGTTCTAGAGTGAAAAAAACCTTACACATCTTTGTTTGGTGCCCATAGAATAGATTTAAATGGGAATGATAGTCTTATGTCATTTTCTATTATAATTGATATATTCTAGAAGTGGGTTAAAACCACTAACTGTTTTGCAGTGGCACCAGAATCCACCTGTTTTTTTTTCTATAGGATGAATTAAAGCTCTGCAGCTTTTCCTCTTTATATTGTGCAGAACTATTCCATCTTCATTTCTTAACTTTGTCCTCCTCTGGCTAATTTTCTCTGGATATGTTTCCTTGCTGTCAGTGAGAGATGATGACCTAGATCTGGTGCATCTTTTCTGGATAGAACAGCTGGTTCCTAGCAGTTGAGCTGGTTCTACATATTCTCCATAACATGTAAAGCTAGGCCTGGCCCAGCAGAACTCAACTGCTTGGCCCTTGAGAGTAAATTCCAAGCTCTGAGATGCATCTTTACTGTTGTTTCATGCTCTATGAACTGAAGTACCTGCTGGGATTTCTGGTGAGCTCTGGGGATGAGATGATCCTCTCCAGCTTGCTTCAGCCTGGTGACAAGGCACAAAACATTAACCACTGACAATTTCATTTTGCTTGTCATGTTAGTATCTAATCCCATGTGAAATCAGAGCCCCCATTTATTTTGCAATACCAGGCTCTGTATGTACCTACAATGTGCAGTGGTTTGGCCTGTAGGAAAAAATTATCTGGATATCCAAGGTGTGCCCTTTTCCTTAGGGAATCTAAGGTGGAGAGAGAGCAGAGGAGCAGCCTTCCCTAGGGAGCTTGCTTGAAGCCCTATCCATGACCTCAAGGCTACTTTGGGTGTTGGTGACAGTGCAGGAAGCAAGTGTGATGCTCCTGGGCAGAGGTCTGTGGTGCTTCCCTTGGCAGAGGGGAAAGGAAAACTGGACTTAGTTGTCTGAGCAGCACAAGCTAACTTTGAAACAACTATTTATTATTTACTGTGTTACTATTTCTGCATTATCAGCACTCAAGTTCCTAGACTTCTGGTGCAGGATTTGAACACCCTGTTCCTGCTTGCAGGGCTGGTGGTCAGGGGCTGGTGAGCTCCCGTCGGAGCGTGTGAAACTGGAGGCAACGTTCAATGAAAGAGGAGAATGGCACTTTTCTCAGGACATTGCTTGTGGTTGCACTTGTAACCATTACCTTGCTTTGAAAGGCTTTGTGAAAGTATGGACATGTGGACTCCCTGAGCACTCAGTTGTTTTCAAGAAGCGTATTGTAAGTTGTTGTTTGATATGATAGAAATAAGGAAACCAGCGTTCTCCCAAACGGCGGTTCACTTTTGGTTCTCCCGTTAACAGGGAGTTACCTTTCAAGGTGACTTTATTAATTGGGTCCTTTGTCATCTCTTACATCACAGGGGAAAGGAAGAAGATATCAGCAACTGTGTGCGGCCCTGGCAGCACAAGAAACAGGCTGCTACCATCTGCGAAATCGAGCACTTTCCCTCAATATTAATTAAACTAGCCTACATTCCATAGCTAATACAGCTAGATCTCACTGTGCCTCCCAAGAGAAGCCCACTCTAAGTCAAGAGTACCAGGAGACCATGTTTGGAAATGAGGCAATTGTTAGTTTAATTGAGTCATCAAATTAATTTTAGAGAAGCAGGGAATGCCAACCTCGGGGAGGTGGCCATGGTCCTTAGCGTGGTGGGCTCCGGCTCCAGCGGGACTGCGGCAGGTGGGGCACGAGGACAGACCACGCTGCCCGACCACTGACCGCGTCCAAATCGCGCTTAGCTGAAAGCAGCCCCCTGGTCTGTTCTCCCCGTGCTCTCACAGACGGGCTTTTTACTCTGCCCTCATCACAACAGCGTCCAAGAGCCATAACTGCACCAGCCACAACAGCTTCCTTAGCTGCCGCCGCTGCTCTGCCGCCTGGGCGCAGGAGGGCACGGAGAGGTTAGGGCCAGGAACTGGCTAGGGCTACCAGACAGCAGCGCGCTCGTCAGCTGCTGAAGGGAAGTAGTCATGACACCCAAATTAGTGTCTCCTAGTAGGTAGTTTGACTGCAGCCCTAAGCACTGCCATGAAATGCATTAAGTGACTTGTCGTATGCAGTTTGCTGTTCTGCTCATCCTCTGCCCTGGAGACAGCTGTGTGCACAGTGAGTTAGTGATTTGTAGCAATAGGATTTTTTTTTTTAAACCACCATGCACCCATCTCTGCTGGAGAAAGCTTCTGTGTGACTAAAGGACCATCACTGCACTCTCCTGCAACTATTATACTTCATGGGTTCTACTAGTTCCTGAGAAGTCTTCTACGCCTAACCCAACAAAATAAACATGCGTTCTGTAACGCTGGTTAGCTGTTCCACCAAAGCCAGCATCACTGCTAAAGTAGCTATGGATACTACAGGCTCGCATATACCTTGATCTCTGACCACTTGCTTGCCAGAACTCTTAGAAAAGCCGTACGGATGTGAGAGGTTTCTTGTTTGTTTGTTCAAGCTAGAGCTCAAATCTGGCTTTGAAGTATCCACAATTGTTTTATTCACCTCAGTAGGGTACCCACCTTTGTGCAAAACAGTGATAGTCTGAGAGGTGAAAAATGTAGCTGTATAGATCACACATATTGTCTAATTACTTAAAATCAATATAAATATTTTATCCCATGAAGTACAAGAACAAGGGGAGGCCATGCTCCTTGTAATAGTCAAAACACTCTGGTGCTGAGAGGTTCTCCCCCAGCTTAAGTGTCCCTGGATTTACTCGTAATCTTGTCAGAGAAAACCTGTACAGTCCTCCTCAGAGTTTCTTTCGTAGGTACAGAAACACGTTTATGCAAACCTTTTCCTTTTATTTTCTTGTTGGCTTGTTCTGCATTTCTTTTATAGGAATCAGAACAGAGTTCAAATACTTTGATTTCAGTGTCCATATCAACTGTGCTGCCTTCCTGAGAAAGTGCCTTTTCCAGGTTCATTGGGGGCACTTGTTTCCTTGCACCAGTGGATATGCTTATTCCATCTATACTCAGCTCATCCTAATTTTGGTTGATTTCTTGAGTCCCTTTACCTGCTGATGGACTGTTTCTATTTGATGTCTAAACGTTTCAGTTGTTTTTTCAGAAGGTATTTTGTTTTCTGCCTAGCACTTGCACCTGTGTTTTAGCATTGATGTTGTGTTCCAGTACTAGTTATATTTTGTTTCAATCTGTCCAGTGCTGATTTTTTTCCAAATGATTGCTTTGACTGTTTTTCACTCTCCTTATACGTCTGTCTCTATGCAGGCTTCTCTGTATGGTTGGCTACCTTCTTGAAATGCTTTCTGCCTTGGTGATGTTTCTTTATCTGGGCTCTGAGGATTAGATACACGTGGGTAGCTCTGTGTGACTTTTTATTTATGCCAGGCTGTTCACCTTGTTTGTAGCTTCTCAGAGGAATTGCACAGTAGCTCCGTGTCATCAGCCAACTCTAGGACTTACAAGTGTCTCTTGAACCACTACAGGGTTCTGCTGTGCTTCTCTGTGTTCTTTCTCCTGTCCCTGACTGTGCCAATGAGCAGCATAGGTCCAAGCAGGAGAACTGTGGCTGTTCGCTCTAACGGTGTGCTTCGTCTGAATGCTCAGGTGTGCTTGGGGGGAGTGTGTGTGGAAAGAAACCCTCAAACTTTTCATGTTAAGCTAATGGGAGGTTTTGCACAATAAACTGACTGTTGCAGGAGAATTATTAAATAAATAGTTGGAATTCCCCATTGCAGGGAACTGATAAAACTTGTATGCAGCATGCAGGTCCTCAGAGTTGGATGTAGTTGGATTTAAGGTGACTCTAGATTTTACACTGATTTTCTGTCTGGGATAACTATACTTTTATTTTCTGTGATTAAAATTTCTGCTTTAAGAAACAGTGCCATGTGGATCTGTTTTCCCTGACACTCCTCAATGGAGGGATTTCTTTTTGCTTGTGCACGTGTATACTTCAGGTTAAGTAATTGAGATCTTTTGGTGATGGACAAATAAACTTCTTTTGTTTTGAATATTTTTATTTAGTTACAGTAAAAACAACAACAAAAACAAACCTATAGGCAACGATTTCCTTCACTGTTTCATGCTTTAGAGAAAGTCTTCAATCCAGACCTGTAGTCAGAGAAGTGATACCGTGACCTCAGTGGCTCTGAAACTTTGAAATGCGTAACCTTTGCAGGCTGGCACCTCAATCCAAGCTTGAAGTGAAATAAGAGAGAAGAGAGCACTTGGAGGTAAATATTCAGTGCTGTATGTGGGGAGTTTAGCCATCCACATGATTGCTGCTAATGGTAATGATAGTTGTGAATCTACATCCTCGTGCATTGGGTTGCAGAATTACCCCTGTGGTGCCATTAGAGAGTCTCTTAAGATTCCCTCTTCCTCTTCTGCCATCAGCCAGAGCACCTGCCTCTCCTTCAGAGCCCCCTGTGGGATCCGCTTCACCGCTCTCATGTAACAGGTCTTATTATCCAGGGTATTTCATCATTATTTACCTTAAGCAGAGGATCTAAATAATCCTGCCAAGGCACAATAATAAAAATTGGAAGAAACAATTGGGGGGGGAAAACAAACTTTTAGAACAGTTTCTATTTCACTGGTATCTGCTATGCAGAGCAAGGCCCCATAGAATTTGCTCACGATGTTTGCATGGGTCCTAAGTGACCACTTCTGCACCTGCAGGAACAGTTTCTGCTGATTATTTAGTTACCTACGTACAGTTTGGTCACTTCAGCAGCAGGAACTGCTGGGAACTGCCAGGTTTTCCACCCAGGGGGGTTAATCCATGCAGCTGGTTAATCTGCACCACAAGTGGTGTCCATCAAGATGTCTGTGCCAGCAGGAGCTGCCTGGGGGCATCTCCAGCACTGTCCAAAATTCCCACTAGTTTAGCAACCGATGGCTTTGTTGTGAAGCAGTCCACTGCCTCCAGGTCGCTCCGTTGCAAAGATTAGCTGGGTTGTTCCTGGGCCACCCTGGGCAGCGGTGGCCAAGTCACGCAGACACAACCCAGACACTGAGTTACATTGCTGTTTGGATTTCTTGCTGAAATAGTAGTTCTTTAATTTCACAGAACTTTCCACAAACCCAATTTAGGTTCTGATTTTCCTGTCTGTTAAGGAAGTGTGAGGACTTGTGGTTTGCCTTCCTGGGAGGTTATGGCACCAGGCAGAAACCCCTCTGCTGGCATTAAAAAGGGCTGTAAAATGATGCAGCGTGCTGCTCTTGCCTGACACTTTGGCTCAGCGTGGTCTCTTTTCTGGGTGAGTTAACCTGTGTTGAGCTTGATCATCTGCAGGTAGATGGTTTCAGCTCTCTGTCAGGTATCTCTGTTACAATTCATGGTTCATTCATACCATTAGTCACTGTGCCTGTGCAAGATTAACCAGCAGCTCTCGGTAACCACTTAACCCAGAGTGGGTAAGCATTGCAACGGGGAGGTTGCTGAATTGAATATGGGTGGCAGAAGATAAGTTTCTCCCTGCTTCCGTGTGTTGCTGATCAGACCTGAAAGTCGCTTGCTTTCTCCTTCAGTGAACTTTAATACAGTGATGCCTGCACAGCCTCTCATCAAGGAATAGAGTCGGTGTGGTGGTGAGAGAGGTCATAGAAAATATTCCACTATCTTGCATAAGTTTTTCTTCATCTCTTTCACTTTTTCTGATTCATTTCTGTTACCAAGTACTGATGTGATGAGGATTGGCACTCGAATGCTGCTAACAGTGTTCTGGGCTTGTTGGTATTACTGGGAAATATTGGTATAACATCAAAAGCAATCTGGCACAGGATGAGTGCTGAGGGGATCTGCAGGCCTATCAAAAGTTGATCTACAGGGCTCAGTGATGCTTCACACCCCGGCAGCTGAGTGGGGAGATGAGGAGTTGGCGCACACACTTTGCTGTACCAGAGAATTTCTCAAGGGACAGTTAAGCCTTATTTTTGTTTCACATTGTTCAGACTCATGACCATCGTGGTCAGATAATCTGACCCTTCCAGGTATGCTTGAACCATGCTGGAAAATTACATGTTTGGGCTGAATCTAGAGCTTGGACCTCAGGTATGATCCAGCTTAGCCTCTGAGTTTGTTTTCTTGCAGGTATGTTGTTCAATTTGGCTCTAGATGTGCTGAAGTAGCCTGTCTATAAGAGCCTATGGCAGTGGGAAGGGATTTTTGCTGTTGCGACGTCCAGGCCAGCTTCATGCTGGCCTTACTCTGCTTCACAGCAGTAGGGCTAAATTATCTTTGGTGCAATCTACTAAATTCATCAGTGATGCACCACAAACGCATCTGACCCCAGTTGCAGTTTTCTTGCCCACTTAAGCATGTTTACTTCTCTTTGCCAAAAAGATGGTGCATGAAAATTGCTTTTATCACCAGAAAAAGAAGTTTACAATAAAACCTGTCTCCTTGGGTGCACTAATTCTATTTTACGAAGAATGAACATATTGTTTTAATTAATCATATGAAAGCAAAATTAACATGATTATGTGAAAGGTGCTGTAAATCATTCTGATCCACATCTCTGAACAAAGAGCACTTAGTTATTCCAGAGTTGTTAAAGATTTTATCTACCCAAGTGAAAATTCAATTAGCACAACCCAGTCTCATATAAAACTAAGGATTCTGACTGCAGGAAAAACTTTGTGTGTGAATACTACCTTGTGCCAGTTTGATAAATTACTGTAATTAACTGTATCCCACGCAAGCTAAACAAAATTTACAGAAATGGTGTTGTGCAAAAAGAATCTCCTCTCTCGTTCTTAGGCAGAAATTCGAATAGTCTCTGTAATATTGTTTTGAACATCCCATTCTACATCAAGGTAAAAAATAAAAATAAACACTGCCAACAAATGCAGATAGCTCTGAAACCATTTTTTTTTTCATCCTGCTGCATTAGCAACAGGCACTGCACTTACCATGTTTCAATTAAGCAACTTGAATTCAATTAGTTAACCCAAGACATTAATAGTGATAGGCAAACTAAGAAAGAAATGAGATTACTTGGGAAAGAGCTCTGCTCATATTCCCAGTCCAGCAGGGAGACTTGCATAGGTGTTAAAAGGGGCAGAAATGCTGGATATGGCAAGTCATGCCACAATACATCATCTTAATGGAAAAAATAAGTATACAAATAAATGGATTTGTGTTCTTGGGCGTATCTTTCTTCACCTGTTAATTATAGTTGTCAGGTTTTGGCTGAATCCTCCTTCTGTAAGGAAAAACTGCTGTCAGTGTCTGCAGTGTTGGGCTCTTTGCTAGCATGAAGTGACAGCTCTGGTTTCTGGTTGTTTTCTGTCCTGCTCTTCATGTGTGTGGCAAAACCCTGTTAGGGAAATAGTAGTAGCCCTTTCTAGAGGGACTGGTCAAGTAGAGTTGAAGTGGCAGCTGTAAGGGGCTTTTAATACTCCAGGGAGGGATTTTCTTCTATAGAGCACTGTGTTTTCTGACTTGTGTTTAGCTGGGGTTAGGCACAATATGCAGTGTCCTGTAACCAGGACTATCCCCCAGAATTCTACCCTGGGCAAAAGAATGAGAAAATATGGAATAGTCTACTGTGTTTAGGCTGGATCGTGGTATTGGGAAGGCAGTCTTGCAGGATCTTGAATGTAATTGCTGCATGTTCTTGTTGGAGATGTGGCTGTTCAAGAAATAATCAGGTAGAATCTGGGCCTCCTTTCTTCATCTTGTCTTGGGCAGTTTTTCCCACTGAGAAATAGGAAAAACATTAATGTTAAAGTTGTGCAATCTGAAGGAAGAGAAGGAGAATGAAATCCACCTTTCTATTCTGGATGCTTGGGTGTGAAATATGTCCCCTTTCTAGTTTGTCATTTGCCTTGGTTGGGTTTTCTTTGGGTAGCTTTAACTTCCTTTCAAATTTAGCTTAATTGTCCAAACTTGCAACTGGAGACACATCAGTTTGCCAAAAATGACGTACATCAAAGGTCTTGGCCTAGAGGAGCTCTGTGCATGAGTACACCTCCAGACTGTCTGACTTATGGGGTCTCTTCTGCTTCTTGGAATGAAAACAACTGAATGTAAGTAAGGATTGAATTGTAAAATGGACTGGGTATGTGTCCCTGGACTCCTAACCCTGCAACAAAACTTTATGGCAGCTCTTGGCATGTGTGTTAATCAGAAGAGCACATTTGCTGGATAAGATCCCCATGCACCATATCCATTGTACTGATTCAGAGAGTGGGGAAAAAAGCTTATGAACAGCAGAATTGCTGGCATTGCTTTCTGTAGCACCTGAAAGTGTCTTGGAAGTCTCCCAGGCATGTAATGACCTAGTCTGATCCTTATTCTGTCACAGCTCGAGCACTGGAAGTCCTGGGGGTCAGATCCGCAGCTGGAATGAATGAGCACTGCTCTGATTTCAAGTCAGAGCTCTGCCAGTCAGCATCAGCTGAGGATCTGGTTTCCAAATTTGTTTAAAGGAAAATGTTGGCAAATACAACTGGTAGCAATTGTGATACTTGCCTAAACCTACAACCATTTGTAAGTGTGGTGGTGGTGAAGATAATAGTGAATGTTGGAAGCAGGTGTCACTGCAATTTAGATTAAGTGACAACACCTGGCTGTGTGGCTTAAGTTGCATTTCAGCATGTTCCCTTGGAGGTGAATGTGGAGAGAATTGAGCAAACACCCACGCTGGTGAGGGATCACTGGGATTTGCTGCTACACCCCTGGTAAAACTCCCCTGACCTGCAGCAGCTCTGCGGATCCTCCCCAGTGCAAATTGCTGTTACTCAGCAGCTCGCTTTCCATGCCAGTTTAATTTCAAGTCTGTTGGATTTCAGGCTTTCTCCTTTTAATCCCCCTCTTATTTCTTTAAACAAAAGCGGTCAACAGTTTTGGGTCGAGGTGGATTAGTGAAAGCATTGTGTGTTAGCAGTGAGCGATCTCGCTGTGCAGGAAAACCCACAGCACGTTTCCTCTCGGTGCCAGACTAGCTTTGCTGTTCCCTGCTGAGTGAAGAAATAGGTCATTGCTAATGTTTAATTTTGTTTCTTCGAGGTGGGCTGCAGCTGCTTTAGGTCCGTGTGGCTCCACTGTATGCAGTTTGTGGCTCCTAAGCCTCTGTACCTTTTGATAACATCACAAGGGGGATGGTGCTTGTAGAGAGCTAAAAAGGGTCAGTTGTGGGACTTTTTTTTTCCTTAAGACAAAGTTCATTTTATCTAAGTAAGACTTGCTGGGCTGCGAACCTACCTCTGTGACCCTTTTGCTTCTTAAAGCCTGCGGTGATACCTCCCTGAAACAGACGATTGTGCAACTGCCTGCCTTAAACATCCCAGTCTTAGGGCAAAGTTCTGGGGAACAGTTCTATGTTAACAGCCCCTTAAATGAAGTCTGTTCCCTCTGCTGACTTCTAGGTCATCTTGGACATGCTGGTGCTCTCCAAATGAGAAGAGCTGGGACTGGCAGTTTGCTCATTTTTGTGCAGACAATATTTATTTGGAAACTGGAAAAAAAAAAAAAATCCATGAAAAGAAGCAGCTAGTATGGATTTCTTTTGCTTCAACTCAAGGCTTTGCAAGTAAATTACAGACAATGTCATCCTAGTAAACCTCTGCTGTGTCTGTGCCTGTGTTTACATGTGTGTGGGTAGCAGCATGTGCTGGAGGCTATGACCAACAAATATTGCCTCCCCTGCTGATGTCTGCCACAGGACAGGAAATTTGTGGTGTGACCGTGATTCCCGTACCACCAGTGGTTGATGTATGGGCACTTGTGCTCAAACCTGGGGTTCAAACTGCCTTGCAAACCTGTGCACATGGCTGTCTTGCTTTTCAATCAACAAGGGCAACATGGGCCAGGGCTGCCCTCCCCATCTTTTGCACTGATTTAAAAGTCAATCGTGTATTGAGTAGTTTATTCATCCTTTCCTCCTTGCTCCCCCTTACACTCTCTTGGTCTGTTTTCTAAGCAAATGTTAACTCTCATAATTTTACAGGCTGTCCAAATGTAGTGGAGTTTATTTTGCTAGTCACTTTTTGTTTTGCAAAATTAATTCGCTAAGGCTAGATCTAAGTGACTGTGGAAATCAACGATGAAACATTATGTTCTTGTTAGCAGACATAATACAGTTGCTCTGCGGAGATTCTGCAGATTACAGCAGAGCAAATGAGACACTGGCAAGAGGAGAGGAAGCTTCTCAGTGACCTTTCTCTGCAGGGGGGTGGTTGGTGGAACGATCGCTTGTCATCAATATGCCTCCTTCAGACAGGGCATCCTTCTTGGTCTGAGCTGCAGAGTGTGACTGTGAAGCTGTTCCTGGTGTTCAGGAGCACAATCAACAGCACAGTCAGCACCTTGGGAACATCTCCAAGATGCTTTCTGCCTGCCCTTCCCATTGCTGAAGGGAAGGAATTCCCCCTCCCCACCCCAAAGCTGCAGATTCCCCACTGGGTAAGGGATAGGTTGCCCTGGGGTTTGCTGCATTTCAGGGAGTGCTTCAGCTGCAGGAAGGGTTATGGTAGCTACCACCGGTAACCGTGCGTGGCTGATGGTGCAGCTCTTTCTGCAACCGCAGGAGTGAGTTTGGTGGAGCAATGGCTGGATTTGGGCATTGGTATCAATTTCTAAAGCGAGGAAGGAAAGTTAATTTTTGAGATGTTTTTGGGGAAACTCAATTGGAGGCTGATGCTGCGGTGGTGTGTGGGCAGCAGCCATGCAAGGGAGGAAGTGGAAAAACCTCTACTGGGTGAAAACGATGGGGTGGTGGAGGGCAGGCTGAATGGAAGGAAATATTTGTTTCTTTCCTTTCAAATAAAGCAGATTAAGGAGGAAAGGAAGAGGTAATAGACTGGAGTTTTTCCGTCCCATTCAGTTTTCTGTATGTAGGGAAGTGGGACTGTGCCTGTGTTCGGGAGGGCTGTTGCATTCATGTTTTTGAGCATTTTGAGCTGTTTTTTCATTGTCATACATACTACTCTAATAAAATGTAAGATTTTCTGTTGGGACAAATAAAAACCACGTTTTTATATTAGAGGAATGTTGGATTTTGGTGTTGTGCTAGGTTCTGAGGTCCACCTTTACCAAATTAGAGTTCATTCCTCCATTTGGAAACCAAATGGAAATCTTATATCTGGGAGGATGGAGCTCTGCTGCTGCAGAGAGGATGAGCTGTTGTGAATGCAGAGCTGCAGTCTGCGAGCAGAAAGGTGATTTAATTCCTGGGAGACAAACAGCTGGAGCTGTACTGACATACAGCTATGGGCACAGATCTGGGGGTGGATGAGTCCCTTCTATAAACTATTGCTGAGGAATACAGCACAGGATACAAAGGACAGAAACCAATGCCAAGGACAAAAATGCACAACTGGGGAATACATGGAGAGAGTGGAATGAATCAAATAGCGAAAACCAAACCAGAACTGGGGAAGATTCTGGAGTTACAGCAAACAATAATGCTCCTCTCCTGTAGTGTGCTTTGAATGAAAGGCACTTGGAGAAAGTGGCTTATAAACTGTAAATGGGATGGAATTCCCACTGAAGCCCATGGAATTGCTTCCATTTATTATTTTTTTATCAAGTTGATTTGGGCCTTAGGAGCCATGCTTTGATTCCTTGTTCTTTGTAAATGTTTTCTTACTCTACTGGGCAAGTGTATCGATTTCAGCCGGACTGTTTGAGCTCTGACTGTGTTAGTTGTGAGTTAGGATGTTCCTGTTGTTGTCTAGGATTGTAAGCTGTCACAGGATCAAGAACCTCTTTTCCTACCAGAGTTTTAAGAAGGATTTCTGGTACCACCACAGATAATCCTACCCAGTACTGCACTGGGAAGTTATAGCTGGGGGAATAATACTTTAAAGAAAGATGAAGAGCTGAGAGGGTTGAACCTATCTGCAAACCTGGGGAGAACTCAGAATGTGTTTTCAGCTGAGAAATCAAGACTTGGGGGTGGGGTTAGTCAGAGAATATGCTCGTCCAAGCAGGGACTCCCCAGCCCTTTGCGTCCAAGCAGGACAAGAAAATCACCTAGGATAACATTGCATAGGTCATGCATTTAATTCTCTGATCTGCTAATGATAAGCAGTTAGCTTGTCAAATGTTTGTAGCTGACTCAGTTATTTACGTCCTTTAGCCTTGAAACTGAAAAGACCAGTTTGCCCTCATCTCCTGGGGGAAAAAAAAAAAATTCTCAAGGTGGTAGGAATCTGAGAGAGCAAAATGACCTTAGCTGAGACCATGCACAGGTCTGGTTTAGATCCTCATCCCAGAAGTGCTGCTGTATCTTTAACTCTTGCAAGATTTCGCTGCTCCCACACCTCCTGGTTAGTGCAGTGTCAGGACACTGGCACCTGCATGGCTTGGAGAATGGTATCGCAAAACACGGTACAAACATCACTGCTTAACCTCTTCAGACTTTCCTTCTCTCCATCTAAATTAAGTAACCCCAGCTATCTCTGTTTATTTTAAGGTTTATTGTGACCATGCACCACATAATTGCAGTTTACAGGGTAAATCAGGGAAAGGAACCTAGGACTTGACTTTTATTGTCAATAAATAACCAGAAGAACCTGGGAGACGTCGTGTGGCAAGGGGCATCTGTGGGCTAGAGGAGGACGACACTGAAAGTGCAGTGAAGCAGGAGATCGGAGAAAAAATAACTAATGCTTGTTGAGTAAAAACCATTCTGCTCTTGATCTCTGAGAATTAGACTTAGAATTAGATTTTGAAGAGACTCGAGCAAGCTGATTTGGTGACGTGGGTTTTGGTGTAGCACTGCGGCCTATCTCGTTCGTGGAAGTGTGAATGCCCAGGTCACGTCTCTGAACTATACGTGGTTTTGATAGGAATAAAAATGAAAGATGTTCTTGGGGTCTTTGAACTGGAGGGCACAAAGTACAGTGAAGTGATGGTTGTACCTGGAAGAAGTGATGAAAATTTCTTCAGCTGGGCCTGGTACTACACTGTACATCAGCTACCTGAAAACACCCTGCAAGAAAGTGCTGACAGGGAGCAGAGTGGGGTTCATGTTGGGAAGACAGTACTGCAGCGTGTGAATAAAATCTTGCACGGCGTTTGGGGTGATGGCCAGGCAGGTGCCTCAGAGGTCTGCTGTGGGAGGCAGCAGCTGCCGTGTCACTGTAAGACACCAGAAGAGGACATGGGACCAGAAAGGTTGCCCTGCCCTGTTGGCAGGGGATGAATGCTCCTCTCCCACGCAGCTGGCAGAGCAGAGAGGTCTGGTGAGACAGCGGGCTGGTGAGGCGAGAGGCAGCGGGAGGGGTCTGAGAAGTTTAGTTGTGGTTTTTTTCTTCCCCATGCCCTTCCACAGCTTGTAACCTCTCCTGGCCTCTTCGTCACCCTTCCATGTTATGTTTTCCTCCTGCCTGTGATTGTCTGCATTATCCATCCATCTAGGAGGAGTGTTGGCAGAAGGACCTGTCACTCACGATGATTGACAAAAGGAAGGGCATTTGTCCTTTTGTCTACCAGTGTGATAAGCAAATCCAGTCCCAGTCATTTGCATGCAGAGAGGACCGTTTCATTAAGAATTTCATTAAGATGGTAATGTTTAATGTTTCCTGGAAAAAATGAGTTTTTGGTTGTTCAATTATATAATTAAAGTAAGAGAATTAGGGAAGATTGCAAGCTGCTTGTATAATGTGGGCAAGTTTAATGGTAAAACTTGTAAATAAGCTCAAAGGAAATGAGCTTTCTTTATGTTTGTTGCCTTGAATAGTTTCTATTGCAAGGGTGAGGGCAGATGGGGATTTAAGAGGCTTTGACACAGGAATGTTTGAGCAGGCAACTTTCACTTTTTTCTCTGCATTTGGGCAACAGGAGACAGGTGACCTGGTAAAGCACTGCTCAGCCAGCCTGCTGCTGAGGCTGAAGAACACTTCCTCCACTTGTTTAGCACTAGGTTATAACGGCATTGGCCTAATATTTTGCAAACTTGCACTGATTTATTCCTTGTGACATCTCTCTGCTCCCACCCTGAGTGGGGCTGAAATGCTGCATGTATGTTGTGATGGAACGGTCTGCCTGCTCCTCCTGTGAGTGCACAGGGGAGGAAAATCCAATGCTGATCTGACTGAAGGTCGAGGATAGGTGTGCAACCAGGCTTGTTAGGTGGAGTCAAGGTATATGAGATTGTACACATGCGTATATACGTGTACATGTACGTATCTGCATATACACAAGTATTTATATCTGAGAAGAACAACTTCAAATGCTGCACAACTGCTTCCTTGAGCTAACAGAACATGTCCTATCTGCTTTGCTATAGAATAGATTTCCTTCAGGCCAAAAGTCAAGGCAATTGGAAGGATTTGAGGGATCCTTCCCTCTACAGGGGACAAGATCTGATGATGACTCTGTGCTATCAACACTGTTTCCAGTGCAGCAGGCTGAAGTTCTTCTGTCTCCCTAGATTTCCCAAATCCTACCTGCTAGGAGAGGCTCTCCCTGTCACACCCTGGGTTTCCCAGAGTGCTAGAGGAGCTGAATGTGGAGTTCATTAACATCCAGATGGCTTGTTAGGCTGGCTGACATGTCTTGCACCAACACTGCTTATCATTTAAGTGGGGCATGTGACAGGGAGCCGCTGTGCTCCTTTCTGCTGAGGGTTACCAGATCCAAGTAGTTATTCCAGCAGCTCTCTGAATCTTTTCATAACATCCTTTAAATGATAGTCCTGAAAAGGAACATAAAAAGGGAATTTATTAGGGAAAATTCCCAACAGAAGCTCAAGCGGTATAACACTTTAAAAAGAAAACGGTGACCTGAAAACACTGCAACAATAAGTCATGTATTATGTCCTTCTCTTTTTAGTGCCTTATATACTTTAAGGAGATGACCATTTTGGATGCACCATTATTCTTTAAAAGGAAGATCTATATTTGAGTGATTTAATATAACAACTGTTCCCTTCTTTAGTTTTTTTCAGTGTTCCAGTTCAGTTCATTGTGGGCTTTTATTTTAATTTGTGACTTTTGAAAGTTGGCCAGCATATTAATATTTCATATGGAAAAATCATTTATACAGATTAATTTATTCAGTACTCTTTTCCTCATTCAACTTGTGAAAGATCCACAAAGATTTCCTTAAATTTCTTAAACCCCATAACTTTTTCTTAAGTATTTCCTAAATCTGCAACCACACCCTAGGTTGTGGGATAATTTGGAGCATTTCATTTGGAATATGAGGTGTTGACACTACATTTTTGGGACATGAGATCAGGCCAAGGAGTGGCTAGTGCTAATAGTTTGGTCTTGGTGGCAGGGTGCCATTACCCATTGCTAGTAAGCCTGTGCATCAGTATCTATTCTCTTTCCCTGCAGATTAACACTTAACTTTTTTTTCCCTTGACCTCTGTGCATTCAGCAAATCTTTTGAGCACGTTGACAAGAATGATGCATAGGTCTTTCATTATTATTTATCTGTAATGCATTATGAGTCAATGAATCACATATTTGCCTTCTGCCTGATAAATATGTGACTGCAGGGAGAAATATATCCAGTTATTATTAGTCAAATAATTGTAAGTCCTGTGAGTTTACTGTTGGGTCAATAAAAATGTGTCTAGGCATTACGCTGGTCAAAAGGGGATTACTGGATTATTGAATGAGAGGTGAGTGATTATAGATTAGAGTTTGATTTTGAAATAGCTTGAAATAAAAACATAGCATGCATGTTGTCATTTGCCAAACTTTTGGGTTCTCTGTGATAAAAGGAGTATTTTTATTATGTTGCCTGTGAACAGTGATGTTATTCACCTGTTAAATTTTGTAATGGGACCTGCAATAGCATTTCAGACTTGATTTGTTGGTCAGCTCTCAGTTCTTCTCAATGAAACTACCTGAATTCTGGGATTCATGAGATCCAACATGTGCTGCATGGATTTGTATGTGATGTGTGGGACCGGCAAGGGCCAGCCCGTGCCCTTCAGCCCAGTCTGACGATAATGTAGTTCTAGAGCAGCTCTCTACTTTCTAGCAGCATCCTCTGTTTAACATTTCTATAGTGACTGTCATCATTGTGTTGAGAAGAGTGAGAATATATTTTGCTTCCCAAATTCCCTGAAGGAACTGGCTCCATTACTGCAAAGTAGTTGAAAATGCTGCATAGATGGGGAAGATTGATGAGCGGTAAGTAAAACATTTAAAGATGTGTGTAAGACAAGCTTTGCATGGTATCCATTTATCTTCAGTGGATTTCATCTCCAAACTGAGTTCAGACTTTTAAAGGAGAAAACAGGTTTTGCTCTTGGAACAGCAGTTTTAGAGAACCTCAAGGAGCAGCAGCCATTGCAAAATTAGTCTCTCTCTGGATCTTTATTGAACTGTTACCAGTTACACATTTATTGCTGCAGAGGCTTGGTTGCTGCTGATGGCAAGAGGGACACAATCAGACACTTCAACAGCGTAATTACTTTGGTGTGGAGGCAACAAAGTTGTTCCAAGGTCATGTTGTCACATCAGAGCAGGCTGTTTCCTGCATCTCATTTTTATGCCCACACACAAAGAGACACTTTTCTGGCTGATATTTATAGAGAAGTCCTACAGTCATTTTAATTATGCACAACGTACTGATGCCTGCTTCACTGATCATAATTGCAGCTCTGACCTGTTTTATTTTGTGATTTAGATGCCTTCTCTTAAGCATTGCTCTGGGGTATGATTTACAATGGCAGGTACTGGAAGTGAGAAGACAGCCATTGATAACAGAACTTCAGCTGGTGGAGGCTGAAACATGCTGGTGGGCTGTCACTGAAGGGCTCCTAAGTGCTCTCAAGGAACGTGTTGCCATGTTTCAAATGGCCAGGGGGGAACAGACCAGGACCTACCTATCCCATCCTGCCCAGATGACCTGTTTTGTCCATTCCCTACCAATGTTTCACCTCCTAGCACTTACCAGCATAAAAAGTCCGTGTACCAAAGCCTTCACTGTCTATTCCTTCTGAAAGTGATTTTTTTTTTGGATTGGACTGATTGGTTGCACAGAGGCAGGTCCTGTGATGTGAACACTCATCCATAGGCAGCCTGTGTACTGTGTCTCCTTTGGTGCAGTGCTGTCAAAGAGAAGCACTCAGCACTAATGCCTTGTCCCCTCTGTTTGTCGCATTAAAGATGCACTAACCGGTGAAATCCATTTCTTGTAAAACAAGGAAACATGGGAACGTGGCAACTCGAGAGCAGCAGCACTGCCAGCCTGCATGTCGTAGAGAAAACACCCCCAGGGAGTGTCTGGGAAGACTTAATTTTCTTTAAATTCCCTGTCATGTCGTTATGTTGCTCTTTCATTTACCAGCAGAGGTGTCAGAAGACAAACCCCGTGGGGCTTCTGCAGTGCTTGGCAACAAAGCATTTGTCACCTAATGCATTTAAGTGGTTATCCAGGGCAGGAAAGGCATGAATGTTTGGGAGACAAGATGATACATTTCTTTATTTTAGAAGTTTTCCTTATAGATCTGCCTGGCAGGATTCCCGCTGATGGAAGGAAGCTGAGAGATGGCGAGCTCTTTGGAGAGTTGCTCTTCTGCACTCTCTGCAGGGCTGCATTTCGGTCACTTTAGCCCTATCAATGAGTCAGTACTTGCATCTGCTCTTCCTCTACAGAAAAGTCCTGCCCTGTTCAAAACCACCATAACCAGTGCTGTGGGATGTGGCCTGTCCTCATGCACACACTGTGGTGGCTCTCGTGAGCTGAATCTGGAATCCAGAGCCCTAAAAATGAGTAATCCTGTGTCCTGCAACCACAAATAAGGCTATCCTAGCTGCACTAAAGGCTTGGGCTGTTCCACAATGTGAAAGGATTCTTGTTATTGTGTCAGTGAAGAGCGCCAGTCCCACCCTTGTCAATGGGCAGATACAGGGTAGGGGCTGGTTTCTGTAAATACTCTCTGAAATAGGGCTAGTTGGATTCTTGCTATGCATTTTTTTTTAAAAAAGGGATTTAAAATTTCCCCGGAATTCTTCACTTCAGTGGAAAAAAAAAAGTGATGGTGCAGTAGACTAGGGAACTGCATCTGCAGATAACTGAAAGAACTCTCTTCAAGAAGAAGTGATGAGGGAGGTGGCTCATTGCTTGCTTTGGTTCTCTCCTGGCATCTATTTGATTACATTCCTTTCTGTGGCTATAGTCTGCCTTTTTTTTTTTAATATGGCTTTCCCTTGTATTTTAAGGAAACATGACATGGCATAGCTATCGAAACAATTGTGGGAGAAGTGATGTTCAATAACATAACACTAATTGCTGTGGAAGCATTCAGCATGGGGCACCTAACAGCCTGTTGGAATGGGCTATGGCTTTTCTCACCTTCAGGTTAATGGCTTGTTGTGCGCTTAGGTGCTCTGAAATGGATTTAATGCCACGTGCTGAATCTACTTTGAAGAAGCTATAGTAAAAGATGAATTGAGATGTTTCATATTTTTTCTTCATGCTAGGAAAAGAAATGGAGAAAGTATGGACCATATTCTGTGGCACTCCCAGGTTATTTCTGCTAATAATTTTAGCAGGAGCTGAAACAAAATTTCCCCTTGTCTCACTGTATCTCAACAATGCATCTTTGTCCCAGGTTCACTGCACTGGTGTGAAGAAGATGGGAGCAGTGATTCACTCTGCTCTGACCTGAGGTGTGAAATTCATTTTACTGAAGCAAGGTTGCTGTGATCATCCCTTAGTGTATGACAGCAAATAACGTGGGAACCCTCTGTGTCCCCTCACCTTCCCCAGTTGCATCACATCATCTGCTCCCAGTTTGGCCTGCCACTAAGCCTGTATAGACTGCAGCTTCTAACAAGGACAGTGGGATTGAGCGCACCCTCAGTAAGTTTGCGGATGCCACCAAGCTGTGTGGTGCTGTTGACACACTGGAGGGAAGGGATGCCATCCAGAGGAACCATGATGGGCTTGAGATGTGGGCCTGTGCAAACTTCATGATTTTCAACAAGGCCAAGTGCAAGGTCCTGCACCTGCGTCAGGGCACTTCCAAGCCCAAATACAGGCTGGGCAGAGAATGGATTGAGAGCAGCTCTGAGGAGAAGGGCTTGGGGGTGTTGGTTGATGAGCAATTGAACGTGAGCCAGCGATGTCCGCTTGCAGCCCAGAAAGCCAACTGTATCCTGGGCTGCATCAAAAGAAGTGTGGCCAGCAGGTCAAGGGAGGTGATTCTCCCCCTCTACTCTGCTCTCATGAGACCCCACCTGGAGTGCTGCATTCAGCTCTGGGGCCCCCGATATAAAAAGGACATGGACCTGTTGGAGTGAGTCCCGTGGAAGGGGGTTAGAACTAGATGATCTTTAAGGTCCCTTCCAACCCAAACCATTCTATGACTTCAGTGTTTAAAAAAAAAGCTCTGCTCGCTGATGTGCTGAATAGTGACAAAGTAACATTCAACAGAAGAAGGATGACTTCAGGTGTGTCCTTGGTCTTCAGGTAAGACCAAGTCTCCGCAGTAAGAGAGGAAAAATACCTGGAGTCCAAAGAAAACAAGCAGCAACCTTGGACTGCTTCTTCCTCTGCCTCTCCCAGACCTGCGCCCTGCAGCAAAGACCTTATGCTGTTGTTTCATCCAGGCAGTGGGTCTGACTTTAGTTTTATTTTACACCCTCGTCCATCAGGAATCGGGCCAGCCACACTGCCAAGACCAACTGACCAGGTCAAAGAGCAGTTGGGTCTGCAAAACTGATGTCCTCCACCCCAGCTGCTTTTCTTTTTCTTCAGCTCTTTCCCCACCGAGGCTGCAAATGGCTCAGTCTGGCTCAGATCAAACCACGTCACAAGTGGCAGGTCCTTAAAGCAGAGGTGACAGCTATGAGAAGGCAAATCACCTAGCTGGTGTCACCAGGACCCAGTGTGACAGTCACACTGCATTGTGGGTCTGGCAATAAGCAGGAGAGCCTCTGAGAACTTCTGAGCACAAATCAGCTTATGAATGATTGATCACCAGCACATGAGCACTCCATGCCAGGTTGACTGAATCCAGTGTCTGCCATTCACCTTGACTGACACCGCATGGAGATAAGTGCTGATTGGTGACCTGAAGGGGATTTACCATTTCACTTTGCAGGATGGGGTTCCAGGGTCCTGTCTGTTTTGGAGCTTAAACCTACCTTTGGAGCATGGTGCATCTGGACAGATATCATCTGAATCGTGCAGAGGAGGCACAGGCTCTGCCCACCCACCCTGGCTGTTGGGAACCCATCTCAGATGGGTTCTCCACTGGGTGCTCAAGCCACATCTGGAGCATTGCTGGTAAAAATAACCATATGCAGAATCCAACTTCATCAAATGGTTTATATAGATAATGAGTGATAATGTATCTTAAGGAGTTAAACCAAGAAAGCCCTTCAGGCTTGGTGTCCAACATGTCCCTACAACCTTGCTTGGGATAACTGGGAGTTACTTGGAAGTTACGAGGCAAAGGGATTCAGGCTCTTGGCTGGTCACATGCAAGAAACATTCACTGCCCTTCAGCTTTTCTTACAAACTCAGAGTACTTCAAGTTGTTCTCTTCTGTTTCTCTGCATAATGGAATGAAGTCTGGCAGTCTGGATAGATGTCTCTTGGTACCAGGTGCAGGTATGAAACAGGATAAGCATGTGATGAAACCTTAGGCCTTTTTCTTTGCTATCTTGTGCTTCTGGAAGGATGCTTTATTATGATGATTCCTGCTTTTACCACAGAAAATGTCTCCTTAATTCTTAACCTTCTGTGTTAGCAGATTAAATGAGATTGACAGGACACAAGCAGAAAGCAACAGCTAAACTCTGGCAGTCTGAGTGCTTCAGACCTGCTCTGTGTAAAGCAATATTCTCCTGTCCCAAGCTCCGTCTTGATCCTAATTCAAATCCATGTGGGCCCCATATTTTGTGAGCGTAAAGCTTGCTGGGGTAACCCACCTCCATCACCCTCATTGCAACTTCTATGCTGGGATGCCGTTCTTGGAAGTTGCTGAAATGCTGCCTGTTTGCACGCCGTTAAACGCTGGGACACTGCGGCTGTCAGACTCTTCATTCCAGAATACAGCACTATGCTGACAGCAAAGTGTTGAGAGAATGGTAATAGCATCAGCAGGACAAGCATTGGAGGCTGTGTTAAGGGTTGTGTGTGCACAGAGCAAGCCTTCTCCAGCTAGCAGAAATTGCACAGCTTACCTTCCCCTTCCTATCTGGCAGTAATACACCATCAGCTGAAAATCAAGAGCTGTTAGCTGTTATTGATTATTACACACCGTTGTTATTAATGCCTCCATTCAGCATGTGCTGGTTGAAGTCAAGTGAAAATCTGGCTTTTACGCTCCTGGTACTGAAGGTGAAAAGCAAACCTGTGACAGTCAACAAATTATGGAATTCCTGATGTGTTACACACCACTGTCAGCCTGCACAGGAGCTGTGGATGATGTGATGCAGAAATATGACCCATTAGCAGACCTTACGTGCTGTTGGTATTCTTGTGGGTGGTACAGGGTGTACAACTAGCCAGGCAATACAACAGATTCAAAGCCTGGTGCCTTGAGAAAGTTCCTCTTCCAGAAGCCCCCAGGAAGGGGTGGTGTTCCTTTGAACATGCTACCATCAAGGTGCAGCAATTGGTGGCCAAAAAGCAGCTTGGGCAGCAGTGGTTTGGTAATTGCCAGCTCAAAAGGAGGAGGGGAGCATATAGGCAGGGAGAGGAACAGTACTGTTCTTGTTGCTTGCAGAGATGTGAGCTGTGCATCAATTAGATCCTTTCAGTGTTGATGCCAGGGCTTTGTGCTTCGCCCCGTGCTACCCATGCTGGGTGCTCTGGTGGTGGGAGCACCGCTGGGGACTGAAGGAGGTGGCTGAGGGTGTGGGTGGATCCGACTCCACCTCTCCTCCTCTGTCAGTGTTTTCTGTGTCTTTCTCAGCAATTTCAGTGCACAACTCTTGAGGTGTTAGGTATGCTCTACTGGAAACACATCCTTTCTCTGGTTCAAAGGCCCTTGGGTTGGTCTTTGGGTGTTTTTTCTTATTGGAGGTGGTGAAATACATGCAGCTTGGGGAGCTTGGTAGTTGCTGAGGCTGTCACTGCTGCTCACTGTGAGCTGCTCATCATCTGAAGCCATTTTATTGCACTGTAATCAGCAAGGAAACATGCCAGTATGGGCAGGTGTTAGAGCAGCTTACTAATTTTTATCAGACGATAAATGTTTTCATTTATTCTCTATTGCGGAAGAAGCCTTGGTTACTCTTTGGGAAAATAGAACAGAGATAATAGGTTTCCACTAATGCTCCTCTTCTATCTTGCTTACTCAGAGCTAGTCCCATCTCTTCAACAGGGAGACCAGCTTGTCTGTTAAACATATCACTGCCAAAGCAAACTGCGGATATCTAATGATATTACATATTGCTCTCAAAGATGGAGAAAACATTTGTAATACTCTGGCTTATCACTAAACCATCATGAAAGAAGTGGCAAGCTGATGCATTCAAATAATAGTGTAAAAATAATGGAAGAGGAGAAAAATGTTTCAAGAAATCCCTGCTTGGTGCTAACTTTTCCTATCAAAAAGACCAATGCTTTGGCTGGATCAGTATGATTGTAATAGCATCCCTGAGATGAGATTTGATGTGATATTCATGGAGGTATTGTTTGGTAAGTTTATTTTATTTTTTCCTCCCTGATCTCCTTCCCTGTTCCATAGTTATGCTGAAAAAAATAATAATTGAGAGTGCATATAATGCCTAAGTTTTTATTCATAGCGACTATCCACTGGTGAGCTTTAGTAACAATTATCTTCCTCCCGAAGTATAGGACTGCACAGCAAGAGATTATATTGGTTTTGTGACTTTGCAGCCAACTTTCTTCATAACTTTAGTCGAACCCTTTGATCATAATTGTGTCCTAGTGCCCAGTGTTACTAAATTTAATAGTATAATTTAAAGCAAATACTGAGATGTTAACGAGTACTTTGACACAAATCTTTTTTTTCCCTCTCCCAGGAGATCTCAACTCAGCTCTCACTAACTTTGGTGGCAGGTCACCTGTCTTTGTGTCTTGAGCCATTGGGTCGCATCTCTGTCACCTTTCTCAATTTACCTGAACCATGCACAAGTCTTTGTGTAGCTGAGGGCTGTTGGACACGTGCGGTGCACTGGGGCTCAGGGAGCCTAGCGTGGTGCCTCTGCTTGGAAGGATCACTGCCGTCACTGTTGCCTCATTGCAGATGGGTCTGTGCAGGATGGGTGGGGGGCTTCAGGAACACCCAGTCATGAACTGCAGCCCCTTTTTGCTCACTTGTATCTAGGGTTGTTCCTAATCATGTCAGGACTGATCTGTTTTTCAGTATTGGGTAGTTTTTGGTATTTAAGAATTAATTCAAGAGCCTCACACTACACATGGCTCTTAGCCAGGGTGGTTTTGTATTGTCTGTGCTACCTCTGGTGGATTTGTTGCCTTTAGCCAGACTGACTTGGTGTCTTCCGAGAATGGGGAGGAGGGGGGCATGTGTGTTTGACGTGAAGCTCGGAAAGAACAGAAAACATTTCTGCAGCCCCAGTTTCTTCTCTTTGGCCATTCCTGGCTCCTCAGTACAACAATATCCAGACAAAGCTGTCTAATTGCTAGGAAAATCTCCTGTCCAGGCTCTCCACGAGTCTGTTAATGTACCTGCTCCAAACATGCGGTTGATAACACATGCAAGATGTAGCTCAAGGGACATTCTCTTGCTCCACCTCTACGTCTTGCCTGATTCCTGCTGTATGAGGAGACCTAAAGGTACAATGGGGGGTTCTCAGAAATGGTCAATCAGCACGGTGAATCCTGTTGCTTCCTCACTGGAAGGGGACACTGCATATAGATATTGGACTTAATTGCTTTCTGAATGGCAACACATTAGGTTTAATTACCCATAAAATTGAAGTACAGATACTTTAGGTCCAAAATAATTTTCCAGCTCAGTAATCTATATGTGGCCAACCTCTAGGCATTGTCTTATTTTTCCAAAGGCATTTCAGGGTGCAACAGTTGAATGTGCATCTATGAAAACATTTTTTACCTGGAGTAACTCCCTTTTGTATTTGACAGTTTTTTGGTTGCAACCAAAAAGCAGAGAGCCTGGCTGTTGGATAGATTGCAACTGAAATGACCTCTTAGATTGCTAAGTAGATGTAAAATGCTGCCAGGTCTGAACAGTAGTGTTACCTTTTATCTGTTAGCTGATGGCTCTTGTGACAAGTAAAAGTCGGAAAAACCAACCCCATTAAAAAAGATCACATGCATCCTCTTTTAACTGTCTTGATATTAACAGAAATAAAACCAGATCAAATGGAGAGAAAAACACCAGAGAAAAACTTTGATCTACCTATGAAATTTTCTAAAATTAAAAGAAAAATAGTTTCTGTTCCTATATTGGAGTCATGAGCTCTTTGAATAGAAACAGGATGAACAGAAGCATCCCTAAAGATCCTATGATTCCCCCCATCAGGTCCTCCTGATCAGCTTCTATTCGGGGCAAATCTGCTGGAGCACTTTCAGCTGCAAGTGGTATCTTCAGGTTTTGTAACAACTTGTCGTTTGCTGGGGTTGTATAGAGAACCAAACTGGGCAGTGCTTAAGTAACATTAAAGTATGACTGAGAGGAGGCTCGAGAATGAAAACAGAGCCATTCCACTTTGTTTGTTTACTTTTAAATACACCTCACACATATCCATTGGAGCTCATCCCTGCAAAACCACATGTACACCAAAGGCCTCAAGAAAGGAACACTATTATTTATTTGAATAAGAATACCTGGAATTTAATAGTATTAGTAGCATTAAGGTCTCATAAGAGATTAAGTGATATGACTCCTGCTTCAGGGGGAAAAGTCCTAAACAGCGAGAGTTTTGAGCAAGCTGCCCATGAACAGGCCACACCACTGAGAATCAGTAGCAGTGCTTCCAGTATCTTCATCTATTCACTACGCAATAATTCCTGCCCTGGAAGGAAAAGAGTAGATACTGATCCTACCCTGTTAGTTGTGACTCTGTTCTCATTTCTTCCCTGGTATGTGGGAAAAAAATGCAATACAGCCTGTTCATGATGACCCTGAATTTATGGAGTTAAATTATATAGGTATGGGCTAGGTGAGATCAGGCATGGAAGTATATTAGTATTTCCATGCTGGCCGCTGGGAACCTGCTTGCCTGGAGCCATACCTTTACTTATGCCTACCCTGTGTCTTCAAAACATCATGCGTTTTCTTACTGCTTTCCATCTAAATCATTCTTTGTCGAGCAAGCTGCATACTTCACTGAACAAATGCTAAATATTCCCTCCTTAATCTGGGGTATATATTATTCTGCTAATGCTCATATGGCTACTTTTTATTTTTTTCAAGGTCATTAGTCACTCACCACAATGGGAAAATGTGATGAACAACCCTATGAAAAGTTCAATGAAATGAAAAACTAGCTTTAAACTATTTTATGGGGGGAAAAATGGCAGCAGTAAACTGGACAGTTTTTTTTTCAGGCAGATGGATTTTCTATTATTAACCTTGCAAGGCTGAAATTCACTCTTCTGTGTTGTGCTTTAGAAACCCTCAGGAAATTACTCTAATTATCAAGAATTTGTTATTTTATTTTTCCTGCACTCGTTAGTTTCTCAGGTAAGACATGAGTGGTAACTGGAACTTCCCTGCCTCAGATATAATACTAGTCTTATTTCTAATAATTTAAGAATTTTCCACCATAAGCCACAGAGTAGGTAATGAACTGGTTTAAGCTGGAGATGATCTCCTCAATACACAACATGCTATGATGTAGTAATAAATTCATGATAAAAAGTCTTACCATAGTAATGGGTATCTTGATATAATGAGTTCCTAGTTCTTTAATGAGAATGATGCCATAAAGGTGTCAAACCTGATGTTTGTATTTATTTAGACAAGTAAATACAAACAGGTGCTGCTGGTCTTAAAACAAACAAACAAAAAGCCAACAACAAAAAAATAGTCTTGGTACAGCAGCCTTTGGGCTGAACAAGAGAATGACCTGTGGTGTGGTACGAGCAAGTGATCCAGTGCCTTGCTGTGAACACATCAATCTTTTACCATAGCGACACAAAGTGTTAAGGCAGCCTTAGTTGCCTTATTTAATGTAGAGGTGTCCAGCAAGACCTGATTAGGGTTAGTAAGTTGCTCCAAGGTTTTGAGTGAAGAGTGTTCTGTCTGGGTAAAGCATTGCCTTTATGAACAGAAATGAAAGTGAATGCTTTTTTTTTTTTCCCCCTTCTCCCTGATGCCTTGCAGGCTTTCATATTCCAGTGTTTTCAGTTTCTTCAAATTTTTTTTCTCTAACTTTTTGCTGCAGTGCCTGTGAAGGTGAGGTTTGCCCTTCTGGAAAGGCTCCATGCAACAACCTATCTCCATCCCAAGGGCTTAATGGCCTAAGTCTTGTATGGATCTTGAGTCTTCTTTGCAAAGGACCAAATTTCCGCTACAATTGAAAATGAGTAGCAACTTCAGTGTTGCCTTTTTTTCCTTATCATTATTTTCTCAAATATATATTTCATTTTATCTATAAAGGCCCTTTAAGAGGGCATTTCAAAAACATTCATTTATGTTGAACAAAAATTGTTTCTGCCCTTCATGGTTGCACAAGAAATCTTAAGAGCACAATCAGAGTATCTCCCAAAAAGTCATAGCCCAGAGAACAAGTAGAACTAAATTTTTGCTGGTCATGTCTGAAACTGTTGTAACTTTTGGAATATGGAAAGTTCAGGCTTTCTGAGTGTTTATTGATGGCATTTGCTATAACCCTTGCATTCATTCCAATTAATGCACTGTGCAAAGGTAAAAAGGCACCTGAGCAACTTGTGAAATTTTGGTGAATTACCTGTTTTCAACAGAGTTGGGAGATAGGAATCATAGGAAGAGTGTATTGTGGTCACTGAGGTGACAGTGTAGCTGTAGAGGTGACTGCCTTGGAGCTGGAGATGGGTTTTTGGGTTGGGGAAGCCTGGAGCAAGCACCATGTGGCTAGGTATCATCTCCTTTGAGTCCTGTTACTCTCAAAACATTATTTGTATGATAATGTAGCCATGTAAATAAATAAAGGATAAAACCCCTGATTCAATGGAGCCAGTGTGCTAGAACAGCAACATTTTGGAGATGATGGCTCCCAGCCTTGGAGTGATCAGTGCTGGAAAGGGCCAAATGAGCTCCTTTGTGGGCAGGCCTGGTAAAGAAACACTTCTATTTGTTTCTACTGGGGTTATGAATGGCTTGAGTTTTCTAAAGATGGCTGCTGGTTGTCAAATTATTGGTTATTACACTGTTGTTGAAATGCTAGACTGAATAGCTCAAGTGCCACTTGAATTGCAACAGCAGATTTGTTGGCGAGGGATGGAGACAGCGAGAGAACACAATGCTCGCCCAGGGAGAGGTTGAAACTGTCACTTTGCTTTTTAATGGAGACAGGAAAGGTAATTAACAGCTTGTGTTGTGTACAGATTCGTATTTCATGGGGAAGATGACTCATTTTGGCTCTGAGCAAGTATGAGAATGAAATTAACCAATGCCTGGTGTCATGCCAGTGACTTTGGCATTTTAAAAATATCTCCCCTCTGTGTCCTGACACAAGCTCACAATATTTTAAAAATCAGTATGTGCTTTGTGGGAGCAGGATTTTCCATGCTTTTTCTGTAGGTGAAATATGGATATAATTTTTATTTTCCTACTTGCATCCAAATTAATTTGGTAACCTCACTGTGTATTAGCTGTATGGCTTTTATGTGCATTGGTCTGTTTCCATAGAGGTCTCGAAGCTGTGCTAGCGCAAGGTTAGATTTACTGCGGGCAGTTGAGGAGTTTGTGGAAGTGTGTGTGTTGGGTGTACACTAAACATGAAACGGGGAAAGGCTGCAATCAGTCCTTCCATTGAGGTCATGTTACCCGAAACCGCAGAGTTCTCACTTCCTTGAGTGTCTCCTAGTGGTGAAATAGTTCTAGGCAATCAGTACTCAAGCATTCGTTATCCTGCTTTCTCTTTGGTCTCTCCCAACTACTTGGGGCTTCTGAGCCTGGGGGAAGTCGCTGAGATGTCTCTTATGTAATAATATTTACTCATTATAGGATGTATTGAGTTTGCTAAAATTTACAAGTGAAGACAGGAGCTCATAAAAGCTTTTCCTGGAGCAACTGTATAACTCGAAGGGCTGAAGCCAGAGGACCCCTGCTCTGTCCTGTGCTGTGCAGCTTCTCCGTGGTCACTTCTACCAACACCAACCAAGTGTTAAACAAAAGCTGCAATTCCAATATGCTTACATTTACCTTTCACAGCTGTAAAGGATTATCAGCACCTTTTTACTACTCAGAGTAACAGACAACCAGAAATGAGCCATATTTTGAGGTATTCTAACATATTCCGATGTTATCTTTACACCAAACTCTTTAAAAAAAGTTAGTAGAGATCTTGATTTTTTTTTAGGAAAAAAACAACATCCATAAATAAGCATCTGCTGATGGTCTGATTCATTATCTCCTCCCCCACCCACTTCCAAAATAACAACCTAAATCCAGCCCCCCTGCCCAGCTTTACAACAGCAGGAACAGAATTCAGATAATGAGGGCATGTGGAAAAGGTTACCAAACAAAGCCAAGGGAGTTAAATTTAGAGAAGGGAGAGCTAACAGGTGTCCAGAGAAAAGGAAGGGAGGAAGACTTTGGAGAGGCAGTGAATAGAAATGTGATTGCATTCGTTATGAGGTTTTTATATTAGGGAAAATGTTGGGAGTAAAATAAACCCTAAAAAGAACTATTTAAAAATGTATTGTTTGCAGAGAACTGTAATCAATCTAACTGACAGTCAGAAAGGTCTATTTAAATTGCAGGGCTTTTATCTCTTGCAGTCTTACCAAAATCAGCTTCAAATGGGGAAGAGCATAGAAACTGGTAGCAAACTCATCCACTGACACATTGAACCATTTCCAAGTCTTAACTGCATTTTATGCCCCTCCCTTTCCTTTATTTTACAGTATGATCTGACCTGGTTTTGGTCCAAGGGTTTATCTTGAGATGCTAACACCAAAATCCAAGTGCCTTCCAGTCCTTTGCTTGCCTGTGTGTCTTCAGAACACGCTTCTTCTTTGACTCAATGTTAACCTTTATCAAAGGACCAGTGAAAAAACAGACATCTAACGCGGTCATCCATCCACTGCTTTCAGTTGACAAAGATAGCTGTGACTGTGCACCATGGACTGTCTTCTAAAAGAGAGCAATTCTTCATGCAGGGGACTGAGAAGTATCTAAAGAAAGAAACAGAAGTTCGGCCCGTAGTGCTGTATGCAGTGCCCTTGGGCTTCTCACGATGTTGGAGGATATTGCCTAAAAGAAGGGTTTGGTTCACTTTGTGTGACAAGTAACTTTGTGGCTATCTAGATGCTATGTTTTTGTGAAACAATACTGAGGCTTTCCTAGCTTTTTGGTTTACACAAACTTTGAAGAAAACTATATGTTGGCCACAGAGTTTTAGACTGGAGAAACGGGATTTATCTTTAGCATTAGTCATCCTCAATGCTGCTTTTGTCTATCTGGAATGAAAGGGATTTCCCTTCAGAAGTATCTATCTAGCTCTTCACATATGGACTCTAAAAGAATTTTCATACACAAATGTGCATATTGTAGGTATCTGACATCGGACAAATCCCACAGGAATTGCTCACTGTACTGAACTGAAATTTGGGAGTCTCAGTCACATTACATTTCAGAAGTGTGGGTTGTGGTGGTGTGTGGTTTTTTTTTTTTGGCCAGTGTAGCAGCATAAAGCCCTTGGGTAGTATATTACTGTTTATATTAGTGGAAATCCTCCAAGGATTTCTTGTAGGGTCTGACTAGATTAAGGAGGTGTATTATGACAATGCTGTATTGCTACTTGGTTTTATCTGAAGGAATAACTTACATTTCTACTGTCCTTAAACCATGATCAGCTGTGCATTGATACAGTCAGGGTGCCTTTGTGTTACCTCAATGTAGGCTGTGGTGGTGTGTCAGAACAGTGTTATCCTGAAGATGATGTTTCGGTCTTTTTTTATGATTCAGGGACAACCTCTTGAATTTCTTCTTCAACGTGATGGACACTAACTCAATTTTCAGAAATATTGATTCTGAACAGGAGCATTTAGATAGTGACAGAGCCATTGTTGCAAGGACAATAACAAGGTTTTTCTTTCTGTCTCCTTTGTTAATCCCTAGAAAACATAGCCCTGGCTACCTCAGTCAGCTTTAAAAAGGACAATGCAGCATACAGCCTCTGTTCTTTACTTGGTGGAAATACTTTTATTTTGGGCATCTTTTTTGTTCAGAGGATTGGCCCAGCCTCAGATGGCCTTTCATTCTAATTCTGCCCTGACTTTGATTGATGCTATCTCTCTATTTGGGGATTGACTAATTAAGGCTATCTTATCTGAAACCAGTTTGCTTTGCTTGTGTTTTTTTTCCCCAATGATTATTTTGAGTTTGAAATGGAGCAAGGCACACTGTTGTACTACTTCTTTAAAGTGTTTTCTTTCCCAGTGCTATAAGCAAATAAGATTAAAACTCTTCTGCTTTACTTTTGAGTGTTCCCTGATCCAATTTATCTGTCCTTATTTAACCAAATCACCCTGTTTCATATTACTGTGTTGCTAATTATAGTATTGATTACCTCTTCCTCTCATTCATTCTCTTCTCAGGCTTGTTAACCAGTAGCTTGAAATTCTACAGGGTGAGTTTGCATAGCATATCCTTGAAATTATACTTGGAAACTATTACTTGGACAGTTACTTTAGAGGCTTTCTTGGAGGTCATTACAGTTTTTGTCAAGAACAGTTTAATTCTCTGCCATTTTCCACTTTTGTTATTATTGTGGATTGTCATGGGAGCAGGTTAATTTGGTCCAATTTCCTCCTCATGTTCTGTCCCTCATCTCATGAATGCAAACACGTGAAAGCTGGACTCCGCAGAAGATTAAACTTGTGACAAGTAATTCTTGTGACAGAGGCTTTAATGAGAAGAGAAAAAGACCTTAATATCTTCTTTCACTTAATAAGGATAATCTAAAGTGGTATGAAAATCACTGGAGGACAGCTCTGACCTGTCTGCTGGTCACTTTATGAGCCACGCTGTGACCAGCCTTGGGCATGTATATGCAGGAAGGAGACTCCATGGGCAGGCAAAATTAAAGTCCCTTTCTTTGAAAAGCAAAGAAAGCTCCTCAGCGGTGATCTAGGAGAAAATGGGCCAGTGGTCCTGCCATCTGGAGGCCCATGCTGTGTGTGAAGGGGCTGGCTCCTGTGACCTTCTGTTGCAGGGGCTCAGCTCCACGCTATCCTCTGCCCTGGCTCATTGCTAGGGACAATGTGGAAGTAGCCATCACCTGCTCAAGCCAAAGTCTGCCCAGTGGTAGATGCATAGAAAAAGGCCTGAAAAATAAATGATGTTGAGTCTGCCTTAGATAAACCTGTCCAGTTTTTGGCAACTGCTGGTTTAGAGGCTTTCAAGCCAGCACTGGCATCCAGACACTTAGGTACTAAGTCTTCATGACTTTGTCTAGTCCCTTATTAAATCCTTTAAAAATCCTTTGTCTTCTGCAATAACTTGTGTCAAGGAGTTCCATAAATTAGCGGTGTAAAAAAAGCACTTTATTTAATATGTGTTAGACATGCTGCCTGATCATTTCATCAAATTCCACCCCTCACCCCCATTTATTTGACTGAGAACAGTTGCCCTCTCACTACCTTCCCACTCTTGGCTTTACAGACCTCCTACTCCCACCTCAGCTGCTCTCCTGCCATATTCTAGAGAGCCCTTAAGGAAATGAGGGCCCATTAATGAGAGACGCTCATTTGGAGCTGTTGCTCAGGATTGGATCGATTAAGCAGCGCTGTGGACCTGAAAGGGAGTGCTCTGTAGCAATAAAGGCAGCAATTTTATCCGTGATATTGAAGGATGCTCTTCGCAGTAGGTATTTACCACAGTATTGCCTTTCTTACACAACTATTTGTGCAGGCGTAAGCGTACTTTTAGTGTAACTTTCTTGCAGTGGGAATCATTGAGTTTGCTGTCCAGAAACTTGCCAGAAACTCCTGCCCACTGCTCTAGGGAGAAAATCCTTACTTCCTGGGAGTATTTGATGGCAGGGCTCTGTTTGGTGTTTCATTCCATCCCTGGGTTTCTCCTGAGACTTGTCCCTTTCTTGGATCATCCTTAACCCATCCCTAAACCTTAGCATCCTTTGACCAGAGGAGCAAAGGAAGCAGGATAAAAAATAGATGCCATCTTTCAGTGCCATTGACTGGTATGTTGATTAGATGTGCATGTGAACTTAGCTCAGTGGGTCAGTCAAGCACGTTTGGCCTTCCTCCTGTGCTTGCATCTCATTGACTTAAGCAAGAGCCAAACGCGTGGAACACGTGTTCACTCACTGGTTCAGGATGGAGAGTGGTTGCCTTGCAGGTGGCTTGGTTGTAACCCTGCGTGTTGGGTCTGCTGGGAGTTGGGAGGCTGGAGGTCTTCCTGGTCCTGCCCTACAGCACGAGCTTGGGTAGCAGTCACAGCCCTGCTCTCTGCTTCCAGGTTCCCTCTTTGTGAGTTGGATCAATAGATGTTCAGCCTCCTTGGAATCCGTGGTGAGACATCTCTGTATAAGTTATAGGTGTTACTAAAAGACTGTCAAGGCAGCAGCTAGGAGATTACACCTAGTATCTGAAAGGCTTTTGTTGTTGGAAACCAGCTCATTTATATGTGAAGAAATCAGAATTTTTATAAACAGAATGTTTTTTTCCTGGGTCTGGATGATCCCAAAAGGAAGAACATTTCCATCAGGTATTAAAATCTGGCTTTTGCTTTCAGTGCCAGGCAAGGATGTGTGTTATTACTGTACTTGGACAAAATGTCACTCAGGATAATACAGAGCTGCAGACAAGCATCGCACTTTAAAAGCAGGCCCTTGTCTCTCTGTATTTCCTCAGCACACTGAATGTTTGGCTAAGCTCCAGGAGCTTTCCAAACACAAACAAGCATTTATGTATTAAGCCTTTTTTATCAGGCTACGCTCTGTCTGAGCTGGGATGTGGGCAGCCTTTCTAATAAGGTGTATGCAGAATTGGAAATGGCTTTCCCATCAATCTGTGCAACAAAAATATAAAAACTTTTAAATATTAAAGCATTATGTTTTGTAGAAGTAAATTACTGTCTCCCTTCTACTAAACACTATTAGAAGAATGAGCTAATTGTGGGCTCAACAGAAACCCTAAAATTTTTCCCAAGCAAATGGATTCCTGTATGTGTATGGTGAGAACATGAAAAGCAGGTTGAAACTTGGATGTGGCTTATGTCTGATGTTGGAACGAACTTCAGCATCGCTGGTCCAGCACTGTCCCCTGGTCAGTGGGTGACACTGTTTGGTTCCTTATATACTAGGGAGCTATTGAACTTGGGTTAGGTTCCAGATAGCAGATAATCAAACTAATAATGCTCGTGCAGTTGTTAGCATAAACCAGATAGCAACTTAGGATTTCTAAATACAGTTCTAACAGAAATAGCACTGGCTTCCTTTAATGGCAAGGAAGAGTGGGAGTCAGGAGCTGTACAATGCTGTGCAATCTCAGATCCACCAGCCTTATGCAGTGGATGACTGCCCTGGAGCAGTTGTAATCATATTGGCATTTTGAGTTGATGAAGTTTGAATTGCTGGTGCTCAAGCTGAGCTTGTTGCAAACTCTGCTAAAGGATTTCAGAGCTGTTACTCTGCTTTCCTATCTTTACCAGACTCACAGAAATGGAAGAGATGCATTTAAAATATGTTTAAATATGTAGATATCTTTTAGAATTGAAGATGCAATCTATCATTCAGTCCTTAGTTTCCATGTCTTCTGTCAGTGAAATGATCTCTGAAACAACCTACTAACTCTCAGTGCATAACTCAACAAAAGCTAGCCTCAAACAGTGCCTTGAAATAGTCTCATCAGCTGTGAGATGTGCTTTGTATTCACAGTCTCCGTCATATTGACTCCTTTCCCATACATTTATAGGTTACATGCTATCTTCTCTGTCCTTAAACAGGAGGAGGTACTCTCAAAAGAGGAGTTTCAGTGTAAATGTTTGTCTTTATGGATTCAAATTTCACTTGCCTCAAATAGTATCTGAAATGATCTCATGTTTTCATCAAATAGGTAAGTAAGTAGGAGCTATTGAATAACACCCTGCAGCTCTACAGGAGCTTAATGGAAATGAGCTGCGTGTGTGTAGGTGTTAAAGGGGATGGGGTCCGGGCCACATCATTGCCTTTCCTTTACCCCTTCATTGGGGAAAATCTGGGAATCCTTATCACTAAAGTAGTTGAGAAAGGGACATGACAGTGGGGGGAAAAACTTGGCAGTGAGCTCTGGAGAGCAGGGATGGCAGTGGAAGGTGGATTAGAAACATCCACCAGGTCTCTTTGTCTTCAGGCTGGAGGTTTGAATGCTTCGTGGGGAGGACCTTTCTGAGGGAGTTGCTGTCACAGAAACAAGCTCATATGCTGGATGAACATGGCTTTGAGAAGTACTCGTTGATCTACCTACCATACTGTGTCTGAAAACTCAAATATTTGGGTTCAACCACAGCTCACTTTTAAACCTCTAAAGGATACCGGAGTTCATTGTTACCTCTCTTTCCTTGCAGGAGTATTTATTTTCGTCTTTCGCCCTTGTTTCTTGCTGGTCCTTGTCAGCATGCAGCTCTCCTTGCATCTAGAGATCAAAAAAACCTGTATATATGACAGTTATTGAAAGTAAAAACGGATAAAAGACTGATAGCTGGGAATAAAACCAGTGTTGTGGCTTCTCAAAAAGCACCCTTCTGAAGCGTAAGTGCTCAGGAAAAGAGACCAGATGGTGTGTGTGTGTGTGTGTGTGTGTGTGTATTTTTAATATGGCTTTGACTAGAGGGAGGTGATAAAGATGACTATCTCTACAAAAGGGGACCTGGAGCAGGTAGGAAAGGATGATGAGCTGAAGACCGAATGCTCTTCTTTGTGCCTCCTCTTGTCAGGGAGGGGAGGGATATTTCAGCTGATTGATCCTTGGACCAGAGCAGCTGTGGGTAGTAAACAATAGATGCTTCAAAGCACAAGTTTCTTCAAACACTCTCAGCATAGCCTTTCTTCCTCTAATGAAGAGGAGATGCCCTTAGCATTTGCTCTGGCTGAGGATTGCTTTCTCTTGTGCACTGGGATCCCCTCACATCTGCTCAAGGCAATGAACCTCCCCTGGAGAGCAAGTTTCCAGGTCTGCCAAGCCAGAAGGACAAAGTGATGCTCAGCCAGCTCTTCCCTGTCCTAGTGTTTTGTAAGACGTGCATGGGCATTTCCGTTTTGGGAAATGAGTGGCTGCCAGGGTTTCTTGTATAAATCTTGGCTTTGGAAAGCCTGTCTGCCAGGCAGGGCAATGTTCAGGGCTGCGGCAGAGATCAGATCGGTCCCTGCAGTCCCAAGGTTGGTGCTGGAGCTTGGCAGCTGGTTCCAGTACTCGCAGGGAGCTCCATGCCACTGGAGGAACAGAAACTAAACTTTTCTCAGCCATTAGATTGGAAAGGGCTACCCAGACCATCAGGGAAGTACAAGTAAACCCAGGCTCTGTGTTCTCCATTCACCTCCACGACTAGGCACTGTCCTGCATTTCCACCCTCTTGCCCTAGTGCTGCTGAGCCTGCACATCCACTGCTCCCTGGGGTCTCCTCCTCACAGGCTGCAAACCCACTGTGTGAAAGTGAAGGGTGCCAGCCCCAGAGCCTCTTCCTTCTCTCTTGTCCCCTTACAGTAGGGAATGGCTCTCAAATTCCCTCCAGCTGGCTAATGAACTGAGCATGACCCCTGTGCATCTTTTCAGCAGAGAGTGAAGACCAGGGAGAGCTCATGGAAGTGATTTGGGTCTTGCTGGGACAAGTACAAATGCTTTGTGCTTGTAGTCCCCATGTTAAATGGTTGGGCAGCTGACACGACCTCGCTGAGATCAGAGGAGCTTTGGCAGGAGAAGCTTCTTCTCAGTAGCTGTGAATGATGTGCGTCACTGCTGCTGCAGCGCTTCACAGGGGCGTGATTCCATTTCCAAATATGTCTGTGCTGCCAGGATGAGCTGTGAACAAAACAAGGTGCTGGGGAAGGAAGAAAGTCAGCTCAGTCATTTTTCTAAGCAACACAAATTGCAAAATGGAGCTGTTAATGCCAATGTAGCCTGATGGGCACAGGGGGCAAGGAGCTGCTCTGCTTCTCAGTGCCAAATCACTGCTGCTCTGTGCAAACTCAAGTGAGTCAGGTCTCCCTTTGTGTCATTTCTGTCAGTCATTTCTGCCGTAGTAGAAAAGAGAGTGAAAGAGGAGGAGCAGAGATCTCCTGTAAAACCTAGGAGACTGCACCAGAACATGAGCTGTCCTGGGGCACACGAACAATCTCAGTGCTTTTTGTAGATGTATTGTTAAGGAAGTGTTTCTACATAATAGCTCTGCTGCAGTTTTTCTATGTAGAAAGCTTACTTAAGCACAATTTCTCTCAGGACGCTTCATACTTTTCTTCGGACAAGCATAGAAGGATAAAACGGATCCATCCACAAAAGCTGCTATTTTCACCAGCAGAGCTGGCTGTCACCTGGGATGGCCAGGAGCATCACTCATGGAGCATCTCGGTAATTGGACCTTGCCAAGAAAGAAGTAAATAAAAAGTACCCACTGAGGATTGCTCCAATAGCATGGATTTCACAATTTGAGAACATATTAGCTTCTGACAGCTCTGTTCTTCTGTAGACAAAACAACTACATTCCCAAGAGCTCTGTGCTTAAAGTTCTAAACCTTTTCCCTTCTCATGAATTCTTTGTGCATCTAAAGAAGGCTCCTAGAGCCTGATTTTTATGCTGTTTTGCACCTTGGTTTATCATTCACACCAATGCCAGGTGGGCTTAATGTTCCTTCACATCTGATTTGGCAGCATTTCACATCCACTTGGCACTTGGGGCATGTGTTTGTCTCTTGCTCCATTGGGTATGAGACAGTCAGAAATTTGGCCCTCTAGATACTTCTAACAGTTGAACCCAGGGTCAGGTCTATCCTCTGAGACTCGGCAAGATTTCAATTTGTTTCTTCTTTGCTCTGCTCATCCTGCATCTACTTTTAGTGTCTGCTGATAAAACTGGAAAGGAAGGCTTTCTTAAGGTTTTGAAGACAGAAAATAGAAGGTGCATCTTAAAAATGTTTTTATTTCAAGTTCACAGCTGCTCTGTCCTTCCAGGCTGTGCACAGCATACTCCAGACTGGAGAAAGGCTGGGAGGAGAGAGGCTTGTGCAGTGGCTAGTATTTCATGACAGCCCTTTCTCAGACTGGCAGAGAGAAAGCTCAGTGCTTTGCAGCAATCTGCCAATATGTAGTTGAGTCAATAGATGCCTTTTTTCCCTCTCCACATGGATGAATTTGGCTCATGGATTTTCCCAGTAAATCACTAGAAAACTATGACTTACCTTTCTTTGTAAGACTTCTGCTCTGACTGCCAGTTACACCAAATAGAGAAACTGACAGCAGGGCAAATCTATGCTCCTTGCCCCAATATAAACTGGGGCCGTTCTTTGCCCAGAAGTGGGTCACAGCCAGCCCCTCTTGGTACCCACGAGAAGTGGAGGCAGGTGCAAGGTCATCCTGTTGTCAAGCAGAGATGAGTGGAGCATGAAAGCCTCTCTCAAACCAGGAGGTGCACATGATAATCTGCCAGGCTGTGGCTAGGCAGCTTTGGGGTGAGCTTTCTCTCCTCAGTTTGCATCTTGGCTGGAGTGAAACCAGGGCATGTATTGCTGGTGGAGCCCTGGCCCGTGGGGATGCTGGCAGTGCCTGCGGGGCAGTGCTGAAGGCGGGGGTCATCTGTAACAGGAAAACTGAATCAGTGTCATCTTTTCCAAAAGTTGTGGAGCAAACCGAGCAGCTCCAGCTACTTCTGGGTAATCTGAAGCTTCCAGAGCTCCTGCTCTGAGCTTTGCCAAGCCAGTTGAGCTGAGCTCCTGGGACCACATTACCTAGACCTGGCTTTTATGCAGCTGTTCTCTGACCAGTGTGAGAAGCGTGTTGTCCAGCTGCCCCCTCTGTCTTGGCGGCAGGAAGAATCAGTGCAGTTTGTGGGGACAGAAAAAGGAGAGGGGAATGAATGGAGGATGTTGAGGGAAGGAGCTTGCATGAGAAAGTCATGCACAGAATGGATTTAAAGCACGTGCTGAACATCAATACTTCTAGGAGAATGCAGGGAGCAATTCTAACATCCTTTGCAGTCTGGAAAGAATATTTTTGTATTGTGGTACACAAAAGAAACAATCAGCCCCCTCTCCTCATCTTCTAATGACAATGCTCGACTCTTAACGCTTCAGCTGCAATTAGGCAGCCCCAGCACAGGTTACAGAAACTGTTGTTTGCCTTCACTCTGACTTTGCAAAGCCCTGTGCTGATTCGTGCTGTCAGACTGGCTTGTGGTCTGCCCTGCTATGACTGCTTTGGAGAGATGACATTGAATATGTTTTGTGTGACTGTGTTTTTCTTGTGGCTTGGAGTGTACTCAGGCTGCTGTTCATGATCTGTGTGTGGAGAGTTGCAACAGCTCACCTGTGCTCAGTGATAACCAGGAGTGCTTTTTCCCAGGCTTGCTAGGAAGCTGATGTGCTGCTGTTAGGGCATTTTTGACATGCGTGTCCCTTGAAAACATCCCCGCCTTGTGTAAGTCCTATTTAGCCTTCCATAAGCCCAATTTGCCTTCAGTGATCAGACTCATGTCTCAGGAAACGTGCTGCAGAGAGGAACCCAGGAATTCATTTTTATTGTGTATTTCTAGACACTGCTAGTCAGGTTTGAAAACTTGAGCTTATAATTATTTTTAATTATATCATTGTTTATATGCTAGTGTGCGTACTATGGGCCAGATGGTACAACTATTGTTACCTGCATTGCAGATGCAATTTGGCCCAAATGATGGTGTAAGTCACCCTCAAGTGTCTCCCCAGTGTCAGAATTAAATATTAGTTTTTGTGAATGTTTTTTCCTCCTACAAATGAAAAGGGGCAAAATAGATATGGTGAAAGGAAAAAAAAAAAAGTAACCAGTACAGATAGTACAAGGCTAATCCTTGGCTGCAGCTTTAGGCTTCTGCAGCACAAATTAGAGAGCAGCCTTTGGACTTCACTAGTCATCCCAAAAGAACTGGTCCCAGTCACCCACGATAGGATTAGGAGAGTACAGAAGACAGAGCCTGTGCCAGTTTTGCAATCCTCCCCATCCCTGTGAGCTGCTGTGTGCAAAGATACCCTGTAGACAAGTCTGTGCAGAGAGGAAAGGTTGAAGATAGCAGGAAATTTTGCTACTGCACAAAGTGCTATGCTCCCTGATTCATCTTAAAGGATTCAGTACGGTCACTTTGAAAATAGGCATCTGGATTGATTTAGCAGCTGTGATACTTGTGTGATAACTAATATATTGACATCTGATGGATCCAAGGCAAAAGAAGAAAAATCAGGGAGGCAGGATGGAAAGATCTGTAATCACAGTTGTTAACGCTCTTGATTTTATCAAATGTTTTGGGGTATCTGTTAGTACTTATGAGAGTCCTGTGACTATGCAAGAATGTTCCTTTGCAAAGAGGAGGAGGGGGGGGAAAGAAACTAGGTAACTATTTAAAGAGTAAAGCATTATTCTGTGGTCCTTAAGATTCATACAACAGGAAACAAAAAAGAACATTGCATGTACTTTTTGTTTTGTTTTAAAAATGCATACAAAATACTATGACTTTAACCTCCTGATTTTCTGGCCTATATGTGAGCTCTTGGAATCGGTCATTCTAGACCTTCAGCAACACGTATAATAACAAAGTTTCAGTGCTATGTTGGGTTTTCAGCATTTTGTGTTTCCAGAGCAGTCTACAAAAAAGAGTTTGGACACCATTTGTCTGCCACAGGCCTAGGCTGTAAGCTTCACAGGAATCTAAAGCTGTTTCTGGCTTAGTCACAGAATTCTGGGTTACCTCTCCTGAGAATAAACTGGATCATATATTCTAACTGCAGCTCATGGAGAGGAGAGGCTACCCTGGAAATGGGTGTAAAGCCATGAGAAGGGAAAAGGTTTAGAACTTTAAGCACAGAGCTCTGGGTGTAAAGCCTTTAGTCTTTTCCCTGCCTTTTGCTATTTTCTCCCAGTGCTGTGACTACATTGGGAAACTGGAAACAGCTTTTATAACAAACAGGACAAACAATGAAGTAAAGATCAAGGATGCTTTAAACGAAGCGTAACACCCTCACGCTCCTTCCTTTAATGTGCTGGAAAATAAGTGCAAAAAGAGAAATATGAAGTGTAATGAATTTCAACTCCTTCAATACTTGCTTAAAGGAACCAACATTTTTCTGCTGGGACCTGGATTTCAGGAGTCACTGCTGTGTTAATACTGCAGTATCATATGCATTTTCTCCAATTTCTTCTTGCAGTGTAATTGTTGTATTGCTGTGGTCAGCTGCATTCCCTCTTTCTGCAATCGCTTTATGCTTCCCCTGCAATAAGAATGCTGAATTCAAGATCCACATTTTGAAAAGCAGATCAGTATAAAACATCTGCATACAAATGGCTCTGAAATAAGTGAGCTTTTCTTTTTTTGTCATAGAGATTCTCAGAGCTGTAGCACTGCTGTCAATGTTCTTTGCTTGGTTTCTAGCAACTCGTGTAGGCAAGAGCCCATTTGCAATGAGACCAGAAGGGCCTTGTGATGGGACTGGATTTGGGAGTAGACTGCTGGAGACCATTCCCATCTTTGCTACAGTGCTAATGAGTAACCAATGTAAAAGGTAAATCGAGGCAAGAAGAACTTAGGTGGTAGTCCCAAATGCTAAGGTCGGGCGGAAGCGTGACCCACTTCTTTGGGTGAGCCTCACTGCCACACTTGTGTATAAAAGGGAAGTGCTTCCATTCTCTCCATCAGTACTTCTTTCTTCATACGTTGTCGAGGGAAAAGCTGCTGTCCTTCTGAAGGGCAGCTTTCATAGGAGTCCTGCCCCTTTCCTGGGTAAGTTCTGTGTTCTAGCAGATCAGTGCAACTCCTACCAGGGGTAGGGCTTTCCCAGACCCTGCGGAGCGCGGAACGTGTCTTGCCATTTATGCTTACTACTTGAGATAAAACTTGGTTTATGATCTGACAGTTTTTAATCCCAGAAAAACTATCTGTGGCAAGATAGATGTGTTTTTGTGGTTGTTTTGGTTTATTTTTTTGTTGCTGTTGTTCATTTGTTTTTGTTTTGGATTTATTTCTCATCAGCTTGACAGATCATTTTGGTTCCTTCTTGGTAACCCCCGATATTTTTTTGGTGTCACTGTACTGAGCATAAACATGTAAATAGGTGCAGTTGCTGTAGTCAGATGAGCTCAGTTCTTGAGGACTTTCCTGAAGACTCTTGGCTTTCCATGAGCTGCTTCTCCATTTCTCCGGAGGTCTTCAAAAGAAGTTTGTTTGCTACATGTTTTGTTGCATTCAAAGCCTTTGAAAAGCCATTCCCCTCTGGGCAGGTGTGATGTTGTTGCGGTACCTGAATGTCTCTGGCTCTGGTGGGTTTGGCTGACTTGAGCTTCCTGATGTAGTCTCTCCTTATTACCTGAAAATGGGGAATGCATAATATCAGATACCAGGGAATTAATACTTTCTCTTCTTAACTGTAAAGTTTCAGTTCCTTACCCTTCCTAAAAGTAGACAGAAACTTGAGGTATTTGGTTTTGTATCTGGATAGATTTTCTCATCCCTTGGACTGTCAAATATTAAGTCTACTTGAGGATAAGACCAATACTCATTATAGTTATACTTGTGTAAGTTGGAGTCTATTGATACTAATGGGAGCTGTATGCAGGATTTAGGGTCAGCACTTACACCGAAGTATTTACATAGAGTGTATTCACTTTACCAAAGCTTGGTCTGATCCAGCCCAATCCTGAGCTCCCACATCTCTGACTTCAAGCAGAGATGGTTATTTCTTGCAGGAATCTTGATTTTGCAGCTGGGGAGGAGTTAGAACTGCTTAGTTTAGGCGCTTCAATTTGGAGTTTGAGCAGCATCCCAAAAGCCAAGCACAACTGACTCCTGAAGACATCTGGCTTTATTTAGGTGGCACGTATGGACAGCATGCACCAGAAATCAGTTTGAAGCCCATGACAATGCCTGAGTGCTATGCAGACGAGTACCACATTTTACAGATACTGAAAGGCGGGCAGTGCAAGGCTTGTTCAAAGCCACAAACAAGGAGCAAACATTGGCAAAATTAGGGTTGGAAGTCACTTGAGCTTCTCTTTTCCTGTCTTTAGATCACATTGTGAAACTGATTTTGAGACCTGCTTCATCTTCTGGCTTTAAAAGGAAAATAAATTTCCACTGTGCTAAAAGCTCTGAGAATACTTGTGTGCATCTAGGGATTATGTGACTTCTGAAAATCTTTGGGTGTTCACAGAAAGATATATCAGGATTTTTTTGTTTATTTGTTTTCCAGAATTAGTTTGTTGGGGGATGATTAAATAGACTTGATGTGCTTGGTGCATGTATCCTTTTCCAATTCTCTTTATTCTGGGTAGTTCATGTTTTCCTCGTGCATCAAATCCAACCTTGGGGAGGAAAAAAAAAGTTTCTCAGTTATTTAGACTCCCAAAAAGTTTCAATACTTGTCAGTTCACCATATGGGGGGTGGGGGAAGCTAAACATTATTTTCTATTTACTGCTTACAGTTATAATACCCCTCTTAATGAATTGAAATAAGTGAATTGTGCATCCTCATTTGTGGTGACAAGTTGTTATCATAAATAATGCAAATGGATGCTTGTGAAGTGGTATACAAAGTTGTTTTTTTTTTTTTTTTTAAAGAAATGTCAGGAAGAGGGAGAGAAAAAAGCCTTTTGGTTGCCTTGTGGTATGCAGTAACACTTGTGACTGAGCAGTGCATGTATTTGTAGACTCATCGTTCTTTTTGTATTCATATCCTTTATCTTAAACTGCTTCTATTCCAAAATACCATTCTGGTGTTACCTCAGCTTCCCTGTTAGAGATGAGAAATATTTTTTAAAAATAAATTTTATTTCAGAATTTTTTTGTAGCAGGAAAATGAGGAGCGTACTGTATAAATCTTTGGCAGGGACTGTAGGAAGAAATGTGTTCTGCAGGGTACAGAGTGCAGGACTGGTTTTGAAATCAGTGAAGCAACAAAGCTGATTTCTAATACGTAGGATACTATAAATACTTAATTTAGTGTTGAAATTTATCATTAGTTACAAGTTAAAAATAAAAAAAATTTATACATTTGTTTTTTTAAAACATTTGCCAGATGCACCTAAGAACTACATCCTTAACTGTAAGTACCTGGACTGTCAGATATGCTGCATAACTTCTTTGCAAGGCTTGGTTTATAATCCCCCTCCACCCAGCGAAACCCTGCTGCTGCTTTTAGAATGAGAAACGTGTAAAAGAAGGTCTGAAGGCATCAGGGGCGAAAAAAAAATCTGGCCTGAAATTAGTAGGATTTCTCACATGCTTCATATTTTTCTCTTAAATATTTTGTTGAATTGCAGCTCAGGCAGTAAGATCTTGAGTGATGGGGGTCTAAATACCTTCTTTCTTGTTTTATTCTCCAATAACTGAAGTAGAAGTGATTATAATTCTTCATTATGTATTAAATTTCTGAAAAAAGATTTTATTGAAAAATACATATGTTAAAAGCTTTCTGAATTTTGCAAGCATCACATTAAAAAAATCATCCTTCTTGTTCTTTTTGGCATTGCATTTTTCTCCCCTGTTTCTCTTTTATTCTTCATTGCCGCTTTTGACTGCTCAGCTCAGTCACAGGAGTTTATCAAAATAAAAAATGTTTTGTTTGAGATGTGTGAATATTAACTGTGAAATGATTACATGAAAACAGGAGAGAAGAATAGTTGCTTGAACATCAGATATTGAGGGTTTTTTTGTGGGTTTTAAACTGCCCACTGAATTTGTGTATAAAATATTCCAAATAGCTGTAACAAGCAAGTCCTGCAGCCTTTCCCTATGTTTGCAGCTTTGAGGTTACTCAGCGTAACTCGTGTCAGTGTTAGATATGGGAAGCACCAAGGCCAATGCCAGGATTTGGGAGTCTGCAGGCAGACTGGAGCAATAAACCATGCCTCTGCAGTCATTTAAAACTGGATTGAGCCCACAGTGGTATGTTATCCCATATCTGGCACTGAGATGATGCATGTGGTCTCTAGCATGGAATGAGTTGCTAAGTTTTTCCAGTGAAGCCAATTCAGCGCTGCAAGGCTCAGCTCAGCATGTATTTGGGGCTGCTGCTGTGTCGCAGCAATAGACACGCTGCCACTTCTTGCAGGACCGGGCGAGTTTCAGGGACGTTTTGTCTCTTGCTCTATCTCCAGTGGGCCTGCTGGAGAGCGAACTTGATAAGCGTGTTTTTCAGATGATGATGATGAAAGAAAAAGACTGCCATGAAATCACTACAGAATCCTCTCCCTCTCTTTGCCTTGCACTCTGCCTTCATTTATCTCGGAAAGCTTGAATTGCAGTCCCGTTGCTATTAACCTTTCCACTGCTGGCACTTTACCCAGAACGCTCGGCTCCAGCTGGCAGCGGACAGGAGAGGCTTTGAGCAACTCGGTAGCGATGAATTGGCGCTGGCGCTTCGCTCAGTGGCTGCTCCCTGGGACGTGGGAAGCGTGCTCTGCAGCTCCGCAGTCTTAATGCTGCGTCTGTCCAGGTAGCCACCTGCAAATGCCCGAAATTCCAGAGCAAGCAGGAGACAGGAGAACTGCAGCACTGGAAGGCTTGCCCTGCTGGGAGTTTTCTTTCTGCCTTCTGCTACTAATGCTTTGCCTCTGTACAAGGACACAAACTTTCCTGAAGCTTTGCTTTCTGCTGGAGGGAAGCACCAAGTTAGTGTGCCTCTCCTATAGGCTGACCCCTTCCCTCTCAAACCTGGCATCCAGCTCCACAAAATAGTTGTTGCCTAGGCTGTACCTCTGGGTTTCAAGGTGCGCTGTGGACCAGGGTGTTGGTACTAGCACCGTCACGCTGCTTTTGGCCTTCCCCAGAGCATCCCAGCACCGTGGACGCGTGGCATGATGCGTGGCATTGGCTGGGCACGTAACCTCTGGTCCTGCCATCTGCTCGACGCAGGGCAGAGGACACTTCGTACTGGCTTTCTCTGGCTTGTTGGCATAGCCTGCAGCAAGAGGTACCATAAAGCATGGAGGCGGGATGAAGTCTGGTCGTGTTGCTTGCAGGGGAAGGTGGCTGCCATCCACAGGTCTGTCCCCTGCGAGCTGTTGACAGATCTGCCTGTGATACTGACTGCTGATCTGAGCCTGCTGGGCACTTGCAGGCACCTGCCTGGGCGCGAGCAGCCCTTGCTCTGGTATGGTCACTATTCTGCTCTAGAGACTCGCACTAGATACATGTCAACAAGCAACATGGTCTCCAGAGAAGCTTTTATTTTAAAGAGCTAATTGCCCATCTCTTCTGCATAAGAAATACAGTATTTTTTTTCCCCCTGGCGATGTGGCAGAATTTACCGATGCGCAAGTACTGTGGGCAACATCTATTATTTAACTTGCATTACCATTAATATGAACTAAATTGATGGTGTTTGTCGGGATGTTTTATGCGTTGTAGCAGATGCCATAGGGAATTGCTTTCGAAAGAGGAGAATTTCAGGAAAAGGGAAGTTGGTTTATTGGCTGGAAAGAAAGGACTCTGGAGAGCTGAGTTTAGTTCTCAGAACTGAGAACTGAATTTGGTTCTCTGCACAACCTTGTGTCAATATTGCAAGACCAGAGTTTCTCTGAAACTTATCTCCTATTCATACAGCTTCCTGAAGCACATGGATTTTCAGAGCAGTTCTCGTAACCCAAACGAGATACGAGTTTAATGATCTTGTGTCCTGCTCAGGAACAAATGTGAAAATACAAGAACAGATGGCAGGTAAAATACATGCAGTTAATGGGATGCAACCAAGAAGTGCCGGCTCTGTTTTGTGTGTGCTGTAGAACCAATCGTGCAGTGAGGTAACTGGAATTTCTCAGTCTTATCAGAGTATAAGATGGCCCCATAGAAATGGATGTCTGGTGAGATCCAGATATACCATTTCTGGACCATGAGGGTTGTAGTCATACTCTCAGCTCCTGGAAGCAGCAAATGGCATTGCTGCCTGAACAGGCTGCTAGTAGGCTGAGTGACCTGCATCCAGTAACTGTGTGTACCCCTCTGGTGCTCTCATCTGTTGAGAGGGCAGGAGAAAAAGAGTTTGAAAAGAAGAGTTTCAATTTAAAGCAATGGAGGTTCTGCAGCAGGAGCTATTTCCCTTTTCTGCTGGCTCCTGCAGATGCGTGGCCAGGCCCTCTTCGGGGCACTGGCCAGCCCACATGTCTGGTAGTGCCTGCATTTGTTATTTGCTGTTTGTGCGGGCTCAGTGAATCAGGGTGCTGGCAGGAGACTCTTGACCCTATTTATGTTTCAGTTCTTAAAAACAGTTTCAGAATAACAACTTTTTTCAGTTCATGTCTTTGAATTTGGGTTTTCATTTCCTCAAATGAAAGCCCAGTCACTAGCATTATACTTAACCCGGGTTGATGTGAGTGACTCAGTATGAGACAGCTTAACTCAAATGTCTGGTTATAGCAGTGCAGACACTACTACAAGTGAGACAGATTTGAGCTGCAATTTTTTCCTCTTGTTTCTCTTTAGGTATTAACTTTATTTGCTGGACAGTAAGTTCTCCTCTAAGAAAAACAGTGACTTACACAGTAGGCTATGCGAATGAGCCTCTAAAAATACGCAGATATTGATACCAGGCTAAACGTGAAAGATGACCCCTATTACTGTAGCTATTGCAAGGTCTACTTAAACCACTGGTTTTATTTCCTAAGTTGTGTGGAGACTGACAAACACATGAAGGCATCACCTTCATTTGCATTGAGCATGAAATGGCAACAACTTCCTGAACTCTCTTGGGCCAGACCAGGCCTGAACTGATGAAGAAGAAACTTCCTATCTCATTGCCAATCCCCAGACTCCTACTACTGCATTTTTAATATCTACTGCAAAAAACCTCTGTGGCTATGGATCACATCTTTCTGATCCCTATGTGCCTCCAAGGGAATGTTCCCATTAAAAATTCAGAGCTTCTAGCTGCCACTTTGGTTTATATATTCTGTCCATGTCCAGTAGCAGTTTCTGTAAATGTTGGGCCAGCAGAGTAGTTAAAGCTTCAGTTTATTTCAGTACAAAATACGGACAGAAGCTCATCTGAGGAACAAACTCCCCAGATTGTGATCTCTTACAGCATAAGCTGAAAGGTTACCAACCTGTCAAAATCCTGAGCACTGTTTTTTCAAGTCATTGCTCATACAAGGAAGAACTCTAGACCAATTCAGTCTTTTCATAGTTCCTAAATAGTAATATTGGTCTTTCTTCCTTTCCCTTGGATCTAGGCCCATTAGCAAGAACAAAAGCTGAGAGAGGCTATTACTGTTTCATCTTCTGGGGCAGGAAATGAGAAACAGAGCCTTTCATTTGGCTTGCTTGCCAAAGCAGGGATGTTACCTTTTCTGAGAAGGCCTGGGACAAGTGCAATGCATCAGGCCACAGGGGTTTGGGGAGCTCTGAAGAAATTTCCATGCTGTCTTTGACTTTTTGTGCACAAATATTGGGTCTCCTGGCCAGAGCTGTGGGTTTTTGAGTTCTCCCTCTGGATCCGAACCTCTGCTTCAACTTCACAATGTGCATGGTGCTGAAGAAGTAAGGATAATGTTTGCCTTCAGATGCAGGTGAAGTTCAGCCATTTTGAGATTCATGAGTGAACGGTTCTCTTCAAGTACTGAAGCTCCATCTGCAAATTCTTAAGAAAATGTTTCATTTTACATTATCAGCATTTTTTTTTTTGAGAGAAGAAAAAATCTTTTCAGAGAATATGCTTTAATTTTGACAGAACTTTCAGTTTTCCTGGGGGGAAAAAGTCTCTCTGACCTAGTTCTAATGTCTGACCCATGTTTGGGTCAGCCAGAGGTGCTGTTGAGACTCCTGCTCTGTGTTAACATCACTTGCTCAAGGTGAGACCATTGCTAGGGGACAGATGGAGTCCACCTCGAAACCAGCAGCAACCTGCACTAGTGTGCATGGAAGAGGGTCAGAGTAGGAACTTAACTCACATTGCTTGCACCCCATGCAAGCATCTTCCTTTTATATCAGGATTTTTAGGATTACACTGGTGCAGAACAAGAAAACTCATGAAATCCTTGAGAGATTTCACAAGTTCCTGAATTTCCTATCCACAAATTAGTAGTAATGTCCATGGCACGAGATGAACTGTCTCAGTATTGGAGTATGTATCTGTACTCATGTGAAAAACTAAATACTGGTTGGTTCATACTGTCTAAGTTAATGCCTGTTTGAGGAAACCTTTCACTGAACTTCTACTCTCTGCAAAGCAACTAGCATGGAGATGTTGGGCATGTAGTAACCTGGTATAACATCCAATGGGTAATTTGTTCTGACAATTTTTATGAGCAGGAGAAAAAAAACCTCATCAAATGTGTGTCACGCTTTCTGACCCTTCTCTGTGGTTCATTTACGTCCTGGAAGAACCACCTGCTTTCTGCTTTGATGCTCCATTTGCAGTACTTGAGGGAGGAATCATTACAGTGGCATGCAGCCACTGGTTAACTTCTCTCCAGATGTGTGCTCCAGATGGCTATCCTGAGAATCCACCTCAGACCCAGATTTCCTATTTACCACTGACAAGCTTGGTTCAAACTGAAACAGTCTTCTGTTGTACTTTCCTTGTTTCTAACTGGTAGCATCCACAATGTGGTGTAAGCCGAATATAGTCCATAGAAAGTTACGCTATATCTGTTGTTGACTCATGGTACCGTTAAAGGTGAGGGTATTAGCCTCTTATTGTACAGCTTCTCTTGATCTACGCAAATGGCTACAATCTGCTGCATTTCATGAAGATCAAAACTGACCCTCTGAAACCTGATGTGTTGGCACTGGATGAACTGTTTGAGCAAATGTGAATGCTCTGTGTGCGTTTTTTCATATTTTTTTTAAGCATTCATTGGGCTCATACAAAATAGTAGATTCCCTCCTTGTTGCCTCTTTCACATTTTCAGTTTCATCTCTCTGAACAATGGTACCAGCCGCTTTCTTCCTGAGCTCTCTCAGGGTGTTGTTTGTTTATCGTCTTTCTTTAGTAACAACCAATGTAGCTGAGTGATATAATTTAGCTTTGTGAAGTCCCCACCACGGTGGAATTCAAAGTGGCTCCTCTCATTCCTCTGGAGTTCAGGAAATCTGCAATGAGAGGAAGAAAGCAAGTTGTGCTCTCTCCATATGCTCACTTCTCTACCCCTGCCTGCTTCCTAACAAAGCTCTTGCATTTACACATTTTACCATGGAATAAACGTCCCCCCCCTGCCCCCTCAAGTTGTGTTGATCATCTCAGGGTACGTAGCAGATCTGTGCTTCTCAAATCACATCCCCTGCAGGTGTGACACTAGTTATGACAAAGCACATTACATCACTGCGTTTCAGTATCGATGCTCTTGATTTTGGGTCAAGTAATCTCTGGGAATAAAGTGAATCCTCTGCACGAGGACATCTCTGCTGTGGCACCAGAATACAATGCATATCACAAGGTTTAAATCTATTTAGTTCAGGACAGTTGTTCAGGTTTGTTTGGAGTTAACTTTTCTCTTCACTAGTTTGGAAATGGCCTTGTTTCCTGCTATGTTTCCTTGCAAACCCAGCATGCAGCCCACTCCCTCCTTCTGTAGTCCTGGAGATCCCTGGGCTTTTCACGTCACGAAATGTGACTTGAGGCCATCCCTGGGTAGTGCTGGGACTCGGCAAGAGGTTGTAGCAATTGCTTGGAGGACGTGAAATCTGGTCAATGCAATAAGATGACAGGATTCCCTAAAGCCTGGGTGATGGGTAGCCAGCTTGTACCAAGGAGCCTGATGAACTCCAGGGTCAGCTGGAGTCATAGGACCCCAGCTATGTGGTCACAGCATGAAAACAGAGACTTTAGGAATCCGTGGCAGTTGAAGGGTCCTTCTGCACATGATGCAATGGAAGGGGAGCAGCAGGGCTTGCTGCTGTGATGTATTCCTTCCCTTCAAATCTTTGGGACTGCTTTCAACACCTTATTCCAGGAAATATGCCAAAAAAAAAAAAAAAGGCAAATGCTGGATATAGGCCTTCTTATGGTCTTCCTTATTACTGCCTGAAGTCCATCAGGTTAGGCATTTACGTACTGCTCTGACCTTTTCTGCCATCTGAGAGAACACAGATCCTCTGGTTTTCCAGTGACCTTCCAGTGTGCTCTTTCATGGGTAGACAGAAATAAGAAAAAGTCCCCATGGAGCCTCAGAGGAAGAAATATTTTTCTCTTACAAATACTTACAAAGGATTTTTTTAATAATTGGCAAAAAGAATGGTTTTGTAGGCTTCTTGCTCCCTTTTATCATGGGTGTGAATCAAACAGGGAATTATTTTCTTTTTGTCACCTCGGCTTGAGATGATGGGAATAATTTTTGTGTGTGTGAAGACACTGTTGAAAATATTTCCAATATATCCTATGAAGAGAAGCAAAACTTCCACAGCAAAGACTCCATTAATCTTTGCTGCCCTGATCTAGATTGACTTATTCAGTGCATGAACTAAATCATTAGCAACACCAGGGATTTCCCTTCCACCTGTGGTGGAGAGATCAGTGCAAATAATAAATAAACATGAGCAAATGGGCAGGCTGATTAGTGTACACATTTTTTTCATGCTTGGAGACCTTTCTAATATCTCTCTTAGCTTTAGATGCCACTTACTGACTCTTGCGTGGCAAAAGGTCAGTGGTACCCCCACTCCCCTGGGCCTGCTTATCATAGATGGTATTTATGCTTGACTAAACTTCAAACAACTTTGACCTTTATATTATTATTAATTTTTTTATATCTGTGCAATTTCTTTATGTATTGGGGGTGGGGAGAACTCTTCTGCCAGCCTTTCCGAAAGTCACCCAGGGGAGCTGTGTGTGGTTTGTTTTTTTTTTTTTTTTTTGCAAACGCCAAATTATCTCCTTCAAGACATAATTTCTTTGAAAATACAGTAATTCAAAACCTAATTTTCTTACTTAAAAACTTGGAATCTTTTGTGTGTGAGGGAGGGAGGTGCAGATGTTTTCAGACATTTGGGAACTGTTCACTGGTTAGTTTAAAATATTTAGCTATTTGCATGCTTCATTTTGTGGTGTGTAAAATAAATGGAATCATAAATCACACCTTAAATATTCTATTTGTTGCTGGGTGACTGGAAATGACAGATGGATTCTTACAGGTGGGATTTAATTTTGCTATAAGTTAGTGAGGGGTTAGAAACCAGTACACTAGATCTCAGCCCCCTAAAGATTTGAATCTATTTGCATCTGTCTTGGGAACTTTGTAAGGTGTAAGGCTGGCATTAAATGGGTACCAGCTGTAACCCTGGATCAGAGTCATCTTCAGGTTTGGGTCCAGGCCTGGGGGACTGCTCCTAACTTTCTGTTTTAAACTGCCAGGAAAGTGCGAAGGTACTTAAATAGCATGAGTGGGGATGTGATTTCTGCATTTCCCAGAAGCTTATAGAAAATAATAAATCAGGGGAACAGGAGGAACCAAACGTTTGCATGATATATTCATTGTGTGTCTGCACGCCATGCCGATGCTTTCTCCTCTTCCTACAAGAAAAGGAGAGAGGGAGAAAAGAGACTGTGGTCCTCTGCCAGGAGGGTTGTGCTGCACAGCTGCCCCGTGCGTAGATGGCTGCTGCAGGGTGGGATTAGGTCACGGGGAGGGGTTGCACGGGAAAAAGAGAAGCAGAGTTTTCCTGTTTCTTGCTTTAATAAGTTAACTGCATACCCAGTGGTCAGACCGTTAGCTTTAAATAAAGTTTAAATTGCCCAGCTAATGGGACCGGGTCTCCCTTGAGCATGTTTCTAAGCAAGAAGATCACAGCTTGCAGCGGTGTCCAGAATTCAGACCGCTGCGCAGGCAGCAGCTCTTCAGGTGACCGGGGGTGCAGGCTCGTGGGTGCGTGCCTGGGCTGTGGTGCTTGCCAACCCTTGCAGTGCTAGACGGGCCGAGCTTGAGTGCTGCCTGTTGCTGTGGCAAGCAACACTTTCGTTGTGCTGTGTACTGAGTCAGAACACGTCTTGTACTTCCAGGGTCTGGCTGCAGCAGGGGTAGGTTCATAAAGATACCAGGGTGCACCTTTGGAGGCAGATTTGCCATTCCTGAGGATCTGGGACTGTGGTGGTGTCTGGGACTGCGCAGCGATAAAAAGCTCTGGTGACCAGTGAAAAAGATCATTCATCTTGTACATTGTCCTAGCTTTTCTTGCATCCACCGTGCACAGAACTTGGAACCAGTTTGTCAGGCTCATTTGAGCAGACTTCTGCTAATGTACCTAGACACTTGACTGGCCTCAAACGCTTTCCTATTCACTTTCCTATTCATTTACCTGCTCTTTTTCTAGTAAAGGCATCCTTTGGTAACAGTGAGGTTGAGAAAACTGCAAATCATTTAATGACAGGTATGGCTCCCGTTTCCATTTTCCAAGCCAGTGCCTAGTTAAGTGCAAACCGTTTAGTTTTTCTTGTAGCTGAAGGCGAAAGAGTCTCTCCAGCAGTAATCCCACAGAGCGCAGTGTACACACTTCATCTTCCGTGCTGGGCCCGTAAGGCCAGCTCAGTGACATTTGGCTCAGAGAACTCTTTCCGAGTACATTTAAAGTTCAGCCTCGACTGGGAGGATTCTCCATCACAACAGCATCTTCATTACCACCAGCTTGCAGAAGGGGGAGAGAAGCACAGATGCTGTTGAGGTCAATCTGCAGGCGCAGTGCTCCTGGCATGCTGAATAAACTGAGTTTCAAGATGGTGCTCATGATTTTGCTTGCATCCACCAGAGAAAGGTTATTGAGCATTCAGTAAATCTCCTGGGGATCAGTTATAAAGAATGGTATTTACAGGAGAGTAAACCATAAATCTTTATGACCTTCTTGCAGTTAGCAGCATTTAAAGTTGCATTATTCTTTTCTTTTCCTGTAGACAAGGCTTTGATAAAACTATCTGTCAGTTAACTTAAATAATCCATGGACAAACAGGGTCTTTGCTGGAGAAGAAGAGGAATGACTTAGTTGAATTTCAACATGTTTGTTTATTTTACTTCTAGCCTTTTTTTTTTTTTTTCAGGAGATTAAAGATGAGTTTAATGTTTTGATGGATTCTCTGAGGCACATTTACCTTGACAGGAGGTTTAAAAAAAAAAAGAAAAGAAAGACCCCCTTAGGTCACTGTTTTCTTCCTTTCTGATCTTCTTGTCAGATAGGTGATGACAACAGGTCTGTGGAGAGCTGAACAGGGGAAGCTCTGTCATTCAAATTATTGCATGTTTGATCCCTGCTGTCAGATTTTCATGAATTTCACACGCGCAACGTGCATCTCTACTTGTTACAAATTAGCACCTGGTATTTTTCAGACTACCTGGAATAACCTCACTTTTAAATATAACTGAAAGTTATGTTATTTTTGATTAACTTTTTCAGTTGTGAGTTTTTATTCTAAACATTTTATTTACTTAATAGGAAATTTAAAAATAACTCCTTTTCCTTGTTCTTTCACCAGTCTCAGCTAACGCTGTAATTTCTTTCCCATTGAGTTTCACTGGCTCTTTAACATCTATTGAACAGATTGCATACCTTATTTATATATTCCTAGTCCTTTTGCTTCTGTTGAAGCCACACAAAACTGTCTGGCATGGCTACTTTTATTCTGTGTCTTTATGTGGGCCTGATATTTATAAACAAGCTTTCAAAAACTAAGCAAGCTACATTGATGCTTTCTGTAGTGCGGAGGCAATTGGATAGGTAAGAAGGAACTTTGACTATTCTTACTCATTTCTATTCTTGCACAGGAATATTTATGCTACTGTAAAACACCCTTATGCTGGTAAAATTGCATTCCATTTATGTTGCTAAGCTGGTATAATTATACCAGAGAGCAGGTACAATTCTACTGGAAGAGTTAAAGCAGAGCAACCTCTTCTTGTAGGCAAGCCTTCGGGCACCACTGAGGCCAGGCTGCCCCATACAACTTCAGCTGCAGGAGTTGTAGAGGTGTCTCAGGGACGTGGACACCTCATTTCAAGCTGGTGTATTTACAGTAGGAGTAATTGTATAAGCAAAACAGTATAAGCATAACATCTAGGTCCCTGAGTGAGATATAGGCTGCTTAAACTTCCCTAAAAGGCAACATTATGACATTAGAAGAGTTAAAGTTTTAATCTAGGTTCTTCACAGCCTTACCCCTTTAGTGTAGTAACAGGGGTTTTCATGACCAAAAACCTGACTGCCAGAAGATTTTCAGCAAAATTGGTCAGCTTGCGTGCAGAGAAAATGGGCATTTAGGTGGGAGTCTGGCGTTGGTCCATTTCATATGTTTCTTCTTTAAGAAGCAAATGCCAATGCAGGAAGCCTGCCAAATCATTCTTTGTCTTCCTAAAACTGTAGTTTTAGGCTGTTGGTGCTTGAGGACAGAGCACCCATATATGAAGTCGTGTGATTCCCTACCAAAGGAGGCATTAGTATTTTAAAAGGAAGAGTAACTCTGTGGCTTATGAGTAGACAGCTTAGTTACTCCTTTGTAAATTATGTAAAGCAGAAACTTTCATAAATAACTAGTAATATATGGAGCAAGGTTAATGCATGTATTTGTTTGAAAGAAGCGTACACATTGCTCCAAGGGTCTGGTTTGTGAAGCATTTAAGTACTTACTTATGTCTTGCAGAAACCAAAGAGATGATGTAAATACAGATGGAGCCAGCTTTCCCTATCAACTTCTGCTCAGGTGTGATTTGCAAATGAAGTATTTTGGCTTGGGGGAACATTTTCTCTGTAGAAGCTAACAATGACACATGGCACAATCATTTGTGGCTCTCAGGCATTGTATGGGAAAGTATTGCAACACAACAATAGGGGAATTAACTGATGCTGACAACTGAGTAATTGGGAGGGTATGGCACAGCATGGATGTAGTTGGTAGAGCCTCAAAGTTCTTTGTGCCCTTTGCTTTAAAATTAAGAAACAGATGGCCTGTTGGAGCTACTTGCTTCCCCTTCCCTCCTCAGGTGCTCATTCTATGCTAAAGGCAGCCATCTGCTTAGAGCTGTAGACTTGTACCTGTGGAAAATATACACCAAATGGGTTTCATTCTACTGTAAGTGACTTTTAAGCTCAGGACATCATACTGAAGTACTATCATGCTCCTATTTGAGTGTGTTTCTGCTGTGACACAGAAATGTGTATTTAATATCCTACCTGTGTGGTTAGTAAGAACTAGTTCAGCAATACTAGTGCCTGACATATGTTTTCCTTCTATGAACGGGAGCGTAATACCCTCTAATGGGTATCTCACTGTGCTCCTTTGTACAGTGCAGCTGGGCTCCTCTTTAGTTACTCTTTTTATTCTAAGATTATCTCCCAGTGCTCCTTTTACCTGTGACTGTCTGCGGGCAGGTGGGAGTTTCCTGAAAGCCCCCATTGAACATGGATGAAGGTACCATTTCACATTTTACCTGCAATTTGCTCATTTAAGAAAATACTGCATCATACAATTTTCAGGCTCCAAAGCAAATATCTCATTTTTTCCTTTAGGCTTTTGGGTCCCTGAGGATCTTCCTCTGGTTCTCTGTCTACTTTTGTTGCTGTCTTCTTTGATGGATGCAAAGCTGCTGGTCAAACAGGTCTAACTGGTCTTTTCATTGGTAATCTGCTTCCAGCTCAAAAATACATCAAATTTGGTTTTGCAATCCTATAGCATTGTGGGAACAATGTTATCCTAGTGTTGCACACCTCTGTGGGGCTTTGTATTAGGATTCATGCTCAGGTTCCTGCCCTGCTGGGTTCTGTGCCACTGGCTGTGCTCCCTGTTTGGTATACGTGGGTGCAGCTTGTGCTATGGAGTGCAGGTTTTGAAGGAATGAAAGCATGAAATACGATGGCATGAGCAAATTCATACAGCTGTACAGAATAAAGCTCAGAGCTTTAGAAACTGACTCAAAATCTCCCTGAAAATGCAGCCAATTGAGCTAGATGTATCCCAGGTGTAAAACTGTGGTCTTACTGCTGCTGTAACCCGACTGCAGTGGCTGTCTGGTATATTCAGAGATGATTCTGGAGCAGAAATCATGGACATAGGTTAGGGACCTACATCTGCTGACACTAACAACCTAAAGTTTTTGCATGGATGTAGGTATGTATATAAGGAGATCATTCCTGATCTTATACAGTGTGAGGGTTAATATTGAAGATTTTACTAAAAAATGAAATCACATTTTAATAGGTTGAATTTGCAGGTAAGAGGTGCTCTGTACTTATGTGTCAGGACTGTATTTTGTTTGTTTTGCCTGCCTTTTTGTGCAGCTCAGCTACCTCTTCTCAGGATTAAGAAAGTCTCCCCAAGTGAACTTAACTAATCCTTGCTTGCCTACATCTTTTTTTTTTTTTTTTTTTTTNCTATTCTGTTTTGTCCTTCTTTTTTTTTTTTTTTTTTTTTTTTTTTTGTAGAGCATCTTTTAAGAGCGATGTTGCAGCTCTTAATTCAGTGATGAAAATTCATGATGAAAACTTCTATCACGTTTTCCTCCGTCACAGCAGACTATAGGTGACTTTGAAGGCTGGAGGTCCTTAAGATAATTTTGCAATTTTTCAGCATAGCTTTTAGGTTTGATGGTAAATCCAAGTGTCCAGCTTGTACGTGGCAAAATCAACTGTGTCCTGCATCTGTCCTCTGAGACCAATTCAACTCCTTACTGTGACCATTTTCTGGCTAGAAATTACTTGCCTAAGTAGCAGATTTCACCTGTCAATATTATTAGTCTGGGGACCAACAAGTTGTTTATTGAAAAGCTACCAAAACCAACGTTCCTGGCCTGTACACTCCGGCTGCTATGCTCCCGTTCTCCCCAAAAGGAAGGTTAACAATGCATGTATTTACTGTAGCCACATTCCCCATTAGTAAAGAATTCAGAAAACAATACAATACTCCACAGGCAAATCTGTACCCACAAAAATGCAAACTAATTTAAATTAATCACTTTGGAAGGATTAGTGGCGGATAAACAGATAAACCTTTTGGGTGCTGTTAGAGAGAGGAATGGAACTGTAGTCTGGGATTTACCTCACTGTCCTAGGTGATAAGTGCTTACCAGGGAGTCGTACCAAATGAATTTAACGGTGCCTGGGCTGGACTCTGCTCCTCTCCCAGTTTGTCACTAGTTCGGGCTTTGTTAAATGAAGTCCTGGACTGGACTCTTTCTTTCCTACAATGCTAGTACCCTGTGGACAGCTTGATTCTGCTGACATGATTACCAGCTTGCCTTTTGGTGGTGTCACCTGCATGTTATTGCTCCAGCAGATGGTCTCTTGTGGCACTGTTTGTGAGGTATTTTTATGCAGTGAGGTAAGAAACCAGACTGTGTGTGTGTGCATGTGTGTTTCCCCTCCCCAAGATGCTGATTCCCCAGTTTTTGGAGAGCCCAGGAACCTAGCCTAAGTGGCTCAGCTGGACATGTCCCCATCTGTTTTTACCAACCATGTTGTGTCCATCAGCCTCACATGGTGCCCAGTCCTGAAGTGCCATTTGGTTTTAGTTCTTTTTGTGCTTGTCACATGGCTTCCGGTGCCTTTTTGAGCAGGTTATTATTTATTGCAGATCCTACATGCGCAGTTAATGTACTCTGTTCCAATGCGCTGGCTTAGAGGACTCGTATAGGTTGTTTATAAGATCAGTATTTTAAATGCAAAATTAAATATACTATGCAAACTCATTTGCTTTCTGTATCAGATTCCTGCAGATTTCTGAAATCTCTTGGCTTAAAAACCTCTTTTTGAGGGGCTTCTTGGGCTGATCAATAGTATTGGTGTTGGAGGAAGTAAAGTGCAAATTCTGTCTCTCTGCAGCCTGACACTGCACCCAGCACAGTTTGATCGGCAAGGTGGACTCCCAGAAAAAGGTCCAAGCAATGTCCTTAGCTATGAACCAGCTGCCCTGCAACCAGAAGGAAGGGCTGTGCAGTCCAGCATCTTCTCTGGCTGTCTCAGCCCAGGATCTGCGCACCTCGTGGGTCATGGAGCAAAGCAGGATAGCATCGTCCAGCTAAGGAGATGATCAACATGCTTCAGTTGACTCAGGGGGGAGAGAGGTTTTTCTGTACTGTAGAACCAATTATTTTGAGCAATGCTCTTAAGTGCAAAGACATCCAAAATGCAAGGTGGCTGAATGTGAGAGTTTTGGGTTGGCTGGTTGCTGCCAGCTGGGGAAACTGGAAAATAAGTAGTTGTGGAGCAAGGCTTGAGTGAGACAGGAGAGAGCTCTCTTGATCCTCCTCCCCTGTTAGGATATTTGGCTTGGCACTTTCCCGAAGGTAAGCTTTAGATATGAGCAGCTTTTTTCTTCCTTTTTTTTTTTTTTTTCCTTTGCTTAAAGTGGCTTAGGTATTCTGTGCAGCGGTGAGAGAGAGCTGTAGGGTATTAGCTTTAATTCTGTGGTATCAGTAAATGCTCATACAGTATGGGTGGTATGTTAATCTTTACCCATGAAGACTTGTACAAACAAAGTAAGTTGAATTGAATGAAAATAACTTAGCAGTTTCCTGAAAGAAGATGTTCTCTATAGTTTCATTAAAGCTAGAAAGGAAAAGTCTTGAGATGGGATCATTCTAAGCACACCGAACTATATCATACCCCTTTCCCCACCACATGAGCATGGCATCATCCAAGGACAAATGCTACCCCATTGCAATTGATACCTGGAATTGAATTTGTGTAGGCTTTGAGTTTGGACAGGTTTTCTCTGGAAATTTGACTCTTTCAGCTAGTCTCAGTGACATGTTTGCAGACAAACATCGGTATTACATTAGGAAGTTGCAATGGGCATGTCTGGAAGTGCTGGGCAGTGGGAAGGACTGGAGAATGGCTTTAGGAGGTCCTTGAAGCTGGACCTGTTGCTTGATTTCTGCTTCAAAGTAAGGTTTATTTTGGATGGTGTCTGCTTCATGGTGTTTGGACTGTGTGATTTCTCAGTTGACCTTTGTTTTAAAAAACAAAACAAAACCAAAATCCCAACAAACAACTGCAGAACAATGCCGGCTTTTATTGTATCTATTAGCAATGAAAAGTGAACTAACTGCTGGTTCCTGCGAGACTACTTCTGCCTTGATGATTTCTTAATATCTTTTGTTTTCTTCAAAGGTTAATCTCCTTTATCTACCTTGCAATATCTGGTCCCTTTCCACATGCACCTGCTTCTCTCAGCTGGGTCTTCAGTAGTGACCTTATAACTCTGTAGACAAACATGATTGTTGTTGATCTGTCAAATCCAATATCCCTTTGCTTAAATGTTAGGTGGATTTGTGTTATTGCTTTGGGAGGCAATAATCCAGAAGGGAATTCGTTTTACAGAGAGGTCTTCTGCCTCACTGAAGGGCTGTTGGCTGGATGAGTCACCTGCCTAACATCATCCCAGTTGGTTTGCTTCTTCATTTGTTCATACATCTATTTGCTTCTCACATGTAGACCTTGCTAGGAAGCAAGGTCTGATCCTTCCAACTGAGATTTGGTAATCCCTGCTTGCAGCCAATGCAGGAGTGTCTCTGACTTAGCAGTGCTGTATTTACATGCCTAAGGCTTTACTGTATAATGCTGTTGCAGAGAGGAGGTAACAGATGAAGGCTAGTTATCATTTGGATCCTGCTGCTTCTTTGGTTGCTTACAACAGCAGTTTTGGAAGCCAGGAAAGTGAACATTAGGGACAGCAAATAAGAGTCAACCCAGCCAAAAGCCACAAAACCAACTGCAACTGGCTGTGCTGTGTTGCAGGCTTTAGGAAACCACAGAGGACGTACAGCAGCGATCTCTGCTGTTCAGACCTCCAGAGCGGTGCCAGAAATGTAGATTAATGGCTACTGAGTGTTATCTCATGCTCTTCTTTCTAGGCATGGGTAGAGTACTCTGAGTTTAATGGAAGAAAAAATCCATTGTGACAAATGTGACTGAAATGAAGTTTGTTAACGTCGTGACATTTAATGATATCTTCTAAGGCTGTTTAGTTGAGAAAAAGCATTTCCCATTTGGCTCTTGGTTTGGCTTGACCAGAAGAGGGAATACATGCATCCAGCATCCAGGGCTTGTGAGCACTTACCCGAGTAATCATGGGCAGCACCCGGGCTGCACGGGGATGTCTCCCTGCAAGCAGGACGTGTCTGCTTGAGCTGACAGATCTCTTGGTCCTGAGAGCCTGAGGTCACCTTTGGAACCTTATTTAGCATATCTTGCTTTGTGGTTTGAGCAGAAACTTTTTCAGTTTTCCTTTAAACATGCCCTTTTAACATTCAGCTGAGGAGTAGAAACATCTTAATGTGACTCAGAGTTGCTGGTTGCTGACCAGCTCAGACTATTGTTTCTCCTTCTGGCCGTAAGAAATAAGTAAATCAAGATCACCAGCGCTTTAAGCATGCGCTGTTTCTTTCGTGGGCATCCACATGGAAGCCAGCCAGCTCAGCCGGCTCAACTCAGCACCATTACGGAGCTGCTACTCAGTGCAAGAATATAAATATTAACGAATGTGAAAAGCTTTCTCAGAGTGCTGGAAAACCAAAAGTAGCCTGAGGTGAGGTTACTTTACTGCAGACTTGTGAAGAGATGCAGGAACCCAAGCAAACTGATAAGCTAATTATTTTTTTTAAACTGCTTACAGATTTGGGTAATTTGTCTTGTAAAACTTCACAATACTGTTGCCTCTATATGTAACTATGTATTTGACACATTGCTTGTACAAACCTTATCTGTTCATGGATTATACACACATATTTAGCCCAAGTAGGATGTGGTGCCATTGTTTTGGAACTGGTATAAAAGCAAAAAGGTCACATTAAGGACATGTATGCATTTATTTTCTTAGCAGCTGAGCTATTGCAAGATGCATATTTGCTTTACCAGGGCAGAAGCAGGGTATGTGCTGAGTGCTTTGTGCTCTGTGATGACCAAAGACATCTGGATTTTGTGCATTTGAAAATTTCCGCAGACTGATTTGCATCTATTACAATAAAAATGGAGGATGTGGGTGACTCTGCATTATGACTATTAGAAATAAATGTCAAATGAATGGACATATCTGCTCTTTTCTATTTTCCTGCTTCTCCTCTTCCTTGTTACACCAAGAAAAGGGAAATTGCTGGAAGCGGCTGTCTACCTACATGCAAATTATTAGAGACATCCAGCGATCATTTTGCTGTACTTTTTTTTGTTTGTTTGTTTTTTTTAGGTATAAAAGCCAGGTCCCATTGCAAAATGATGCTATGGCAAGTTCTTGCCTATGGGGAGAAGAAAAGTGTGGTTTTACTCTGTAGTACTCCAAAATTTCTCAGAAAGTCCTTATTCTAATGCTATCTGGGCACTTTCTTCCTCTAGGCTGTTTGTAACTTCCAGGCAGATTTGGTTTTTTTTTTTTTTTTCCTGCTGGTGGTAATTTTTTAAGTGGTTGTTTTACCTCCCCTGACCTGATTAACAAGGTAACGTTAATGCAGGCATCTGTTAGAGATGGGACTCTTTATGAATTAGACAGATTGGGGGCCTGAATTGACCTGGAAAACAATTTATTGTGCATTCCCTGAAGGAATGTTAAAATTTCAGTGGTAAAAGATTGCTCTCTGCTCACCTCTGCAAGTTGTAAGTCATTAGGGATAGATTCATTTTGTAAGGAGAGTTTTCTGCTGTTAAAAATTCATCCTGCTAAATGTTGCAAGAGAAAATACACCGGCAAACTTGTAGCTTCGCAGTAGCCACAGGGACTCAACTTTTTCTGACTTTACACCAAATGCATACCACAGAGGCTAGGATATATTTTCCATCTCTTTTTAGGTCCAAACTGTCATGGACAACTAGGCTATTTGGGACAGTCAAAGTCACCATGTTAACGGCAGCAGAACTTGGGGAAGGACCTAGGGTTTTCTGAAAGTGTTTTGAAGGAAGCTATGTGCTACCTAAGAGCAGTTGGTCTCCATCCCAGAAAAATTTTAGCCCAGATTTTGCAAGCTCAACCAGAAGGTTGCTTTCCTGTTTTTACCTGGAATAGCAAAGCAGCCGTGCTAGCACAGTGGGAACATCCTAGCCTAATCCTCAGTTACCTCCCAGCATGTCTTTGTGCCTGCCTAGATGGGTTGTACAAGCTGCAGCACAAGGCACTTGCATTTTTGACAAAAATATATGTATTGATTGACATATAAACCACAGCAAATGGCATTCATCCCATTATATTCTACAGCTGCTAGCAGTACAGCTGTACACAAATCCAGTGACGCTATCAATGTTTGCTGCGTTTTGTATACAGAAGCGCTGGAAGCATTTGCTGGTGTGTTCTTTTCTGCCAGATGACTTTAAAAACCTGTAGCCAGCTTAAAAATAAATAAATAAATCCCATATTGAAAGAAACTTGTGAATCATTCCTTCAACTGAAATTTTAAAATAATCTCTGGATACTGCAGCCAGTTTTGAAAGAGATTGATATAGTACTGCAGGAAGAGCTGTAAAGTTTGTAATTCTGCATGCTACAGTACTGGAGAGATATTAGAGAAATAAATAAAACAAATGAAGGTCAGTACAACTGGGAGGAGTCTAAGAAGTGGAGCTGTTTGAAAAAGGAATTTTTTTTTTTTTTTCTGTTAAAACAGAGCAATAATTCTGGGTAAGGTCTGCCTGGAGCAAGCTCTCAAGGTAATATCTCAGTTTGGCTGAGGCTGATACCTGCCTGTTGGCTACTTGCGACTGGTGCTGCAGTCAGGAAAGATGAGAGTCCTGGACTGGGACTCCCTAAGGATTAAGAATTATGTGCTCATAATTTACCAGTTTGGCATATCTCAGTGGAAGCCATGATCGTCCTTTCTTCCTGGGGTGCCATGTGTAACGCATGCAATGAGCTTGTGCTCTTCTGGATTGCGCGTGCAGTCCTTCCTGATGTCCTTTCTCAGCCCATATTGCTGGTTGGCCACCGCAGGTCTCCCAGCAGTGATTAAGAACTTTCAATGAGCAAAGACCCCTTCTTAACATCTCCTGACCTTTACAGTGTGTTCAGTTTTGTGGGATTTTGCATAAGGAGTAGGGTCAAGGACCTGGGACCTTCTAAGCTGGCATCCGTTTGGAGGGTTCTGCTGAGCGTGGGTGAAGACTGGGGCTGGGACAGAGCTCAGCTCAAAGCACACATGGGGCTGGGCACCAAAAGCCAAGCTTTCCTTTTGCTCGATCTCTTTCTTGTCTGAGAAAGTAGAACAGCAGAAGCTGTTCTTCTGGGTGATGTTTTTTCATTCCTGACCTACTCAGACCGTCTCTATGTAAGCCACTTGCCTGTATCCTGGCTCTGCTCCTGCAACTGTTTGGAGAAGCACTTCTATTTGGAAGAGCACTTTTTCACAAGTATTAAGACAATCTTTGGCTTTCACAAGGAGGGAATTATTTCAAAGGTCAAACACGTGCTTGTTTTACATGTAGCCTTGCTCATGGCCCTGCTTAGCTCATGGCAGCAACAGGCACCATCTGCCTGGGACACCTCCTTTTTTTGGCCACGGAGTGTGCTGGGGATCATAGCTTTTATTTCAAATTCCTTGTGTTTTGATTTGAATTACTTGAGATATAAATACAATTAGAGTTAGCAGAATACCTCTGACTTCAGTCTTTGCCCTCTCGCTTATCCGCCAGGCATTATGCTTTAGGCAGCAGCTAAAATGGAATCTAAACTATTAAAAAGCCCACAGGTCCTGACTCAAAACTCTGTTTCATATTTAAAAGGAAAGGTTGAGTTATCAACACTTTGTAGTGATGCCTAGTCAGCAGGGATGGTACATTGAAACTTGCAGCAGGTTTGGAGCATGGTTTCTATCTGCAAAGAAAGCAAAAGAATTTAGGTCTAATTTGAACTCAATGAGTGAATCTGTGGAATGCATAATAAATTGTACCTGGAGACTTAAAAAGACCTGATTTCCACCTCCCCCCCTCCATGACTTTTTCCCCTAGACTCATCTATAAAAATTTACATTTCTAATTTTTATATGCAGTTACAGAGCTTTGCATGCATAAGCATTTTTGTATAGTTTGGAGCCTATGTTGTCTCTGGGCAGAAATTAAGTTATAAAAGCGTGTAACAAGTTCCTAGAAGGAAGGCTCCTGGTTTTCCCATGCTTCACTGTCTCTCTACCTGGTTCCACAATACTTGCAAACCACAGTTTAAGCACAGATACCTCAGTTGTACTCATTCTTTGCTATTTTTACAGTCATATGATTCAGGATATAATTTTCTTATTCACTCCAATTTGCATTGCTGCTATCTCTTTTTACAGCAATCTATTTCAAGCTATGCCCACTCACTACATTAGCCTGTAAATGCAGACATCAGCTACTGGAACTTCCCAGAGATTGATTTTATGGAACTTAACTGGAAATAAAATCATACCAATAAAATCTTTTGCTTGCTTCATCTTGACAAACTGCAGGAAAAGTCTGCCATGCATCTTATAATGGTTCTCTTTTAGCCTGCAAGTGGTCCCATTTTGCCAGGAAAAAGAGAAGAGCTGGGCAGTGCTTACGGTGTGTAGCAGAATCTGTAGCCCTGTAAATAAGGGGGCTGGAGCTCTCAACTGGAGCCATAAAATCTTCTACTTTTCCTTCGATTACCAGCATTTGCCATCACTTAAAAGGTGGTAGCAGAACTCTAGCTGAATGAAATTGTTTAAAAAATGAGAGAGAAAATAAAATTTCAGTCTGTTATTCCTAGTGGAAGGGGATGAAAATGAATCGGCATCCAGCATGGCTGAGCATCGGAGCTCTTTGACCTTGCCAGAGTTAATGTTTGAACTGAACACTCCCTATAAGCTTTGTAGGAATTAGTTACACAGGAAATAGGTAGAGAGAGGATATGAAAGATGATATCTGATGAAAATAAGTCTTATGAATATAAGCAATTGGACACCTTCCCTTTTAACAGGGAATGCTGCAATCTGAATACGAGGTGGTAGATGTTAGCCATGCCTCTGAGTGTTGTAGATGCTAGGAGAGGTTGTAGAACCAATATGAGTGGACTGCATAGTGCTGGCAAAACAGACTGATACGGGCTCTCAAACTCTTCTTCAAGAATGGAAAGCTGTTTCTGTAATAATATCTCTCTCATTTGCTCATATATTAGCTGATTATGTACCTTTCTTTTAGGCTGAGGTTTTATTTGCTTAATCTCAGACTGAAGATGATGATTTCCCCTCTTCCCTTTCAGATATGATCAAAATGCACTTATTTGTCCTTGAGAAACAGTATTATTGCTATTTATATAGTAGTAGCTGTGTTTATAGGAGTAATGAAATATCAGCAAAGCTCCAATTTGCTGAAATAGAGAAATGTGATACAGGAAAGTAATGAGTAGAAAAAAGCATGGTGATGGGTTAGGGTTGAGTTCTTGATTTCCAATGATTTTCCTTTGTAATATTTCCTATTTTGTCTCTGTGTTAAAATGTTTCATTTTGTTATTGTCATTTTCTTTAAGAAATTCAAAGATCAAATGTTTAGACTGCTGTTTCCTAAAAAACAAACAAACAAACAAACAAAACAAACAAAAAACACATGGAAATAATTGCACCAACAGTGTGGTTATGAACAACAATAATCCTGATGCGGCTGATCTCTTGGAAGTCTGGTGCTGGCTACCAGCTCCGTTGCTCTTAGGGGCATTTCCTCATTATGCCTAGCAAATTGGACTCACTGAACACTGCTGCTAGGTCCCCTCCTACCACAGAGGTAGATGCAGGAAAATGAAGATGATAGCTTTGGGACTCATTCAAAAATCCTTTAAAGTCAGTGGAAATTCCTCAATGAATTCAATGGGAATGCAGGGATGGAAAGTGTTACCAGTACTGGGTCAGTCCTCGAGATGGAGCATTGTGCTCTTGGTCTGGAGCGTAGATCTGATAGAGGTGCTGGCCCATGGCTGAGGGATGTATACTGCAGTTTCTGAGCACATCTGGTGGATGTCCACATAGGAAATGGCAAGCACAACCGCAGCTCTAGCGCAGTGCTGGTGTACACTGCTATGTGATTGCTGTGTTATATCTGCTATCTGTTGTCTAGCATCATCTCCTTTTAAAGCTTTGTTTTAAATACATGTAGCTTGAAATGTAAGATGTAGACCCCTCATCAATTTTACTGTAGTACCTTTCTAAGTATCTGGCCTCTGTCCCGTGTTTCTCAATTGCTGCAGGAATTTTGCGGTGCTGCAGGTCTCTGAGTGGGCTTGTGCCTTTCAGCAGAGAACACGTCAATGGAGAGAGAATATCCACTGATTAATCTAATGTTCTTTCCCAAATTGGCTTCTTCTATCACAGCCCACTTGTGCTTGCCACAAAGTACACGAAAATAGTTGTTAGACACATGAGAGGGCCTGTGCAAGTAAAGCACTAAATTTATCTTTTCAGTAGGACAATGAAATATGTGATATTCTTGAGATCAGTGCTATTTGCATCCTGTTGCTCCATCATTCCTAGAGTCTTGGATTTGCTAATGAATCCCATGCAAATCACACACAGGCATATTGCCAGAGGAGAGAGAAAAGATGAAGTGTTGAGAATCCTCTTTTCTGAATGTCATGAAACCTGATGGTTTTAAACTTTGCTGTCTAAAATCTAGACCCTACAATGGTCCATCTTGGTCAGTGATCATAATATCGGAAATTATCCCTTAGTTATCTACCTAAGAGTTCCTTGCACCTTATTCTGATGCCTGTTTGCTATCAAGTGAGGGACCATGATGGTCACATAGGATATGACCTCTCAGAGCTTGCAGTGGGGGTTCCAAAATTGTGGAAAGAAACCTCAAGCTCTACTTGGTTCTTTGGTACCTACCTGAGCAGGCAGATCTACTCAACAGACCTGAACATCGTTCTGCTCCTTTCAGTGTCTCTCCCTGGACCTGTCTCATTGGTCTCCAGCTGGACTAAATTGCATGCTGCTATTATTAGGTAAGACTCCAGGGCACACTTGGGCAGCACACAAAAATGCCAAGGCATCCAACAATACAGGTTAATAAAATCAACTGTAAAGCTACTGTCTTGTTCAATGGTTGTAATAACTCATCAGCAACTATTGCAGGTGCATCCACTTGCAACACAGGCTGTTTCATTCAGAATGACTTTATTGGGTCTATTTGGGTCACTTGCAGTGATCCTGAAAATCAAATCAATGCCGAGATATTGACAGGTTCTGATTTGGTGGCTGTGTAAATGCACACTGAGTGACCACAGGGACAGTATGGCTGTGACAAACACCATGCCGTGGCTTCAGAAAAGAATGATTTTTGAAAGTTGTCTCTGATATATAATAGAGTGGACTGAGGGCACCATGAGTGAACTGGATTCAGCTGGTAGTGGTGTCCAAAATGCCGTTGTCAGCATAATGGCATTTTATACTACCAAAAAATCACACAATAATTTTGCTACAGCTTATATTTGCTTACATGGTCCCTTCGTTGGCTGTGCCTCTGAACAGTGGTGACATCTNTCTGATATTCTGAAAAATTCTGAGTTACTTAATCTGAAATCAAAGCTCAGGGAAAATCCTTGTAATTACAGTATGGGTCACGTAGGAACCCTCAGATGATCATTTGGGGAGAAATAATATATAGCAGGTTCCAAAAAATTCTCTACAGAGGGGAACCTGCTTGTGGAAGGAAGTTAGTCTAGAGCTACAACACATCTGTGCTTATTGCTCAGCTACTTTTACATAATAACAAGCCCAAGGCACAACTGCTGTCCCCCCAAACTGCTCAGAACTGTAGATGCTAAAGTTCAGTGTATTCTGCTTTTGAAAATCCATTGATTTGTGCTGGTTTGGAAGGAACTTGTAAGTAAGTCTCCAAGCCAATGCTCAGTGCCTGCTGGTGCTGAAGGGACTAAATTTTGTAGCACCAAGTGGTGAAAGAAGGTAAGCAAGCAAGGAGAAGGCTGTAAGCTCGGGGTATGTCCCACTGCATCTTGTTTTTTCTCCTTTCTCTGCAGTCTAACGAGTGCATTGTTTTCAAATAGATTTTCAGTGAGGTTGTTGCAGGAAACCCTCTGCATCACTTTATCAGCTTTTTGCTGTACAAAGGATGGGTCAAAGTTGCTCTCTGTTCCTTGGCTGAAAAGAAGTAAAATCCCAGGATAACCATATGGATTTTACACTTAGCTCTTTGGGATTTATCTCTTTATTGTCATCTTATCGCTTTTTTCCTGATGCCACTGCCTGACTGTAGATGGTTTAGGTAGGGGCCAGAAGGACACCTTTGTGTCAGACATACTTTTTTATTTTGCTCTCTTTGTACTATGCCTTCTACCAGCATAAGGTCTGCCTTCCTACCTTCTAGGCTGTAGCATAAAGATGATATTCAAAATCAAGCTGATCTTCCCTTTGATTATAAGCTTTTATTATGTGTTTAGCTGATGAACATTTGCGTTATCTCATCTCCTTTCTTTTCTGCTCCATCCTAGCAGAGGTACTGCTGGCAGGCTCTTACCCAACACCTGAGTCTGGTCCTACACCAGAATAAATTCAGAGCAATTCCAATGAACAAAAAGTACTTATACTTGAGGAAAAACGAAGTGATAGGGCCTGAATATTTTTTTTCCTTTTGTCTGAGTGCAAAACCATTCTGAGTTAGTCTCCGTGATTTAGTTTAGTGCTTGTTTTCCTTTTCTGTCCCGTCAATTAGTGGTTCAGTGCCTCCAAGAATTAGCCTGAGGTGCCTGCAAAGGAGAGGCAACAACGACAGGTCAAAGGAAAGGCTAAGAATACGCAGGTATTTTTGTCTTCATTTGATCTGTTCTCAGTGGCTCGTCATAGCCCTGCTCCATGGTCAATGTTTCCTGTCCATTTTTCTGTACAAATTCTTCATCTGTCAGCTTTGGTGCCAGTACCTGAGGCAGACATCTGGGATTAGGAGAGGGACTTCAGCTGGCTGATTCTGTGTTGACTGTATGAAAGAGATGATATTTTTATCGCTGGGCCAGCAATAATACTTTGGCAGTTATCTAGCACTGTAGACTGACAAAATGGTCCTCCTTAGTCCCCCACACCCAGGTAGGTATTGAAGCTGCAGCATCCTAATTTTCCAGACGATTGTGCTCCCAGGCCACCCAGGAAGCTGCAGAAGGATCTGATTCCAGCTGCATTTGGCTCCCGTCAGCTTGGAGAGGCTGAGCCAGGAGGCTACTGCTTCCTCTGGAGGAATGCGTGCCTTCCAGACTTGCCTATAAACACAGGCACTGCCTCAACCCCCTGAGCAAGCAACAAACAAAAATTGTAATAAAACATATTAATATGCCAAGTGTCGGCCAAGTTACTAGGGTGCGTATTGGCAGAGCTGTAAAGCAGAGAATAAAGTTAAAAAATGCTTGCAGTTTTTTACAAGCTTCACATTGTTTTACAGAATAAATTATTTTATGGTGTTTTTATATGGAAAAGGAGGTGGTGGGGGGACAGCTCCTGAGCTGTCTTCCCTGAGACATCCTGACCATCATCCAGCTCTCCTGCAGGGTCCTAAACAACAAACCAGACATGGGTGAGGGAGGAAAGGGTAGGATCCCCAGTAAGGAAGCAGAGTCAAAGACATTCTCTTTGTCAATTATAAAAACCAAGTTCTTTGCCCAAAATGGCGGTGTCTTGCCCAGATTTTTCTTGTTCTTTGATTCTAGATGAATGGAATCTGGTGATTCCCAGAGATGTCACCCTTTTCTTTGGTTGAGCAGGCCCATCTAATGCTGACATTTGCCAATTCTGTCTGCAAGCTTCTAGTGTAGCTTGAAATGGTACCCCTTCCAAGTAAGTCAAAGACCTTTAGAGAGAAGGGGTAAAAATAGGCGTACACTTGGGTTTTAATGCTTTCCTGAGCTACCAATCTGAAATATGCTTTCAGATTAATATACAGTCTCAGCAATCCTCCCCCACCATAACTCAAATCTTTTTTTTCCTCCCACAAGACACACATTTGGTACTAACCTGCAGCATTAAATTCTCCTGTCCTGTGGCATTTTTACTCATTGCTTTTAGGTTACCAGATGCATGTCTCTGATTGACAGAATTACTAATCCATTATGATCATATTTTCATAATTAGTCCCACTGAGCCTCCAATGCCTGCACGCAAGCAAAGGTATACTACAGCCTGCCACAATATGTTTTTTCTTACTGACAGCTCAGTGTGAAGGAAATGCCTGTCTAGTTCCTGCAACAGTTATTAGAGTTGCCTTTTGTTTCCCCTTTCACTCTTTCTCATGCTTACTCTTTTTTTCCCCCATGTCTCTGCTAATGTGGACCCTTTGTTGATTATAAGTCACCATTATCAACTTCTAATCCTTAAGAATACCAGGAAATAGTGGAGATTAGAAATTCAAAGTCACTTTTGAGTAAAAACACATGGAAATTCATTAATTATGCACGAGGTAAAGCCTGAGCGGACCCAGATGCCAATACCTGTTTGTTTGCCTGGTGGAGGAAAGATTGCTAAATCTTTCAGATTTGTGTTTTTGCATCTTTCACATCACGTCTTTATGGCTGTGTCCTATGTGCCCCGAGACCTTGCATCCTGTCCAGCCTTTTCTTGGGCTTGGATGACTTTGAGGCATTAGCTCATCACTTGGCACCTCACTCTGGGTTTGGTTTTGCCATCGGGAATGGCACGGACAAGTTCCCAGGAAGAATTCAGGAAGGTTCTGGCAGAACTCATCTGAAGGGCTCTTGGGCAGCAAGCGCTATCCTACTTGCTGCTCCACAGGTTTCCTGCCATTCCCAGCCCATTGCCCTAATTGTCTTTGCAACCATCTGGTCTACTCTGACTTCACCATTGGTTCAGTGACATATTGAAATTGCTTTTTTCCCCTGACATATTTAGTGTAAGTCTTGGATACTTCTTGAAGCATCATCTTTAATTTAAAAGATTAAACAAAAAGTATTTAGTAACCCTCAAACAAAAGAAAACAATCTGTTTAGAGATGATTTGGTTTGGCCAAAACCTTAGCTATTCAGAATATTCTCTCCATCCCTTTTAAACAAAAGGCTTGAGGTTCACCTCACATCAGCCTGCCCTTATGCTCCTACCGCCATGAACCAAGAATTTTCCCCAACAACTCAGTTTCTGATGCTGCATCCAAGCAGGTTATCTGCCCTGCAAGTCCTTGGTTAGGACGGAGGGCTGCACTCCCCAGGCAGCAAGGAGAAGTGAAGTATCCCATGTGTTCACTGATAGAAAGATAAATCACTGCTGCAGGGATCATAAGCAGTTACCTGACCACAGGAGATGCTGAGGTCCAGAGGAGAGCAGCAAGGGCTTTACACGTGAAAATCAGCCACCTTCTTAATTACTGCCATCATTAGTCATCTATACGTGTTATTCTGATCACACAGTGGGAAAGTAGGACAGCTGGAGAGAGAGATGCTAGCAGGGCTGGTGCCTGGCTTGGTGTCTTTTTTTTTTTTTTCCCCAGACAGATCTGCTGATCAAAACTGCAGACTTCACTTCTTCCTCCTTCTGTAATTTTTAGGCTGGTGCAAGGGGAAGATTAGTTTCCACTTTATTTTCTGCCTCTGGTTTCCCTGGTATTCACAGCTGCTGGGGCACCCTGTGTCTTCTCTGAATCTCCTCCAGTGACAGGCTGTGAAATCCCAGATCTCAGAAGCTGGTGTGGAGAGATCATGTGGGACTCTCCTCCAAGTGCTCTCGTCTGCTGCAGCTGCTCCTCGTGCTGCTCATCGCTTCTGTGCAGCCAGTACACACAGATCAAACACACCAGTGGCACCAGTACTCTCAGGGTTTTGCTGGGGGTGTTGGGATGGGAGGGCACTTCTTTGCTTGACTCCCATAAACAAGATGACAGACTGCTTTGAGATTGCTACATCCTCTTGTTGTTATGGTATCAGAGATCATATCCCACTGTCCAACTCCCAGGAGCAACTTTATGGGCTTTAAAATGAGCATATGCTTGTGTTAAGCCTCAGTAACGAATGAGTGCTGTTCTGAGCAGTGGGGGACTTTTGCTGACACTTTCATTTCCAGTAAGGCACTAGGAACTCCAGGTGAAACAAATCCCACCTTAGGAGACTTAGGACTCTGGCTCTTCTGCAGACTCCCAGTGCTAACCCCTCAGCCACTGAAGTGTGATCGAGTTTTCTTTGCTTTTTGTTTTAGTCTCATTGCTTAAATACTGACCTTTCTGCTCTCTCTGGTGCACTTAGGGCCTGAGCTGTGCCCACTAGCTGGGAACAGAAACTCTGGGCAGTGCCTCGCCAACATCTTTCCTTTATAACAGGACAGTTGCAACACACAAATAAAAAATAAGTACCTTCCTCTTCACTTTGTGGTCAGAGGAGATCCAGCTGTATGTGGGCTGAGGATCTAGTGACACAGCTTTCCATGTTGCTGGAGCTTTAGCTGTAACACTACGAGATCCCACATTTAAGTAAGTTGGATGTGGGTTCTGATCTCTGACGCTGCATGCATGTTGTATGGCTTTCTGTGCCTTTATGACCTGATTCTTCTGTTTTGGACTCACCATGATGCAGTGGTTGAGTTTGTAGCCCCTGAAGGCCTCTATCACAGATCACGTAGTCTGCTTTTCCCAGATTTACCTGTCTTTGTTTTGGAAGATATTAGAATTTTCTTATGCCCAAAACATGGCTTTTAATTCATCTCTCAAAATGAGCAAACAGCAGTGGCTATTTCTGTAACTCTAGACTTTCTTGAAAACTGTGGTGGGCTGGAGCTCTTTGGCTTTTGGTGTATCATGTTTTACCTGATGTCTTGCAAGATGTCTTGAAGCATGAGAAGTTTAGGATTTATGTAAGATCTGCTAGAGGCTTCACTATTGCCAATCTAATTAATGTGGAGATGATCAGATACTCTCAGGGGGCAGTACATGGCTAAGATGTTTAAAAACGTACTGAAGCAACAGGAAAGTAGCATCCTGGCTTTCTTAGAAAAGGTTGCGGGTGAGTATTGGTTAACGAAGCCTGTGTTGGTGTTTGGTGGAAAACTCAGGCCTTGAAGTCTTTCATGAATAAATTAATTAACGAACCTTTTAAAAAGGTCTAACTTAATTTTCCTTCCCATTAACCCCCAAATGGATTTTAGCACAAAGTCGGTTAAGAGGAGTAAGGGCAAGACCTGATCAGAACCTACCAGTAGTTCCTCTCAGTCTGATAGGAGATGAGGCTAGGCATGTGATGGGAGATGGTTGCATCCTGGTATATCTGTGCTTTCAGATTTAGAGCACAAGGAAGGGCTGCTTGGGGAACAGATACTGCCCCGTTGCTCTCCCCAGCTTCCTACGATGATACGAAGTCACACCACGATTGAGGATGTGAGCTGGTAGTGTTGATACTAACAAGGAGAGAGCAGAAGCAAGTATTCTGGCAATAATAGCATGTTAGTGGGAAAAGAAATCATCTGATGTAGTGTTTTCCATTGGCATGTAGCAAAGATTTTCGTACAGAGTAGGCCAACTTAGTTTGCCTGGAGTCAGAGCTCCCCTATCTATACAGCTAGGACACAACAGAGTATAGCCGTGGAGAATTCTTCATGAAGCAAAAAGTGGACATTTTGCTTGTGATACGTGTTTCCATGCACCATGTGGACACACAGGGGTAGGTATTGCTTTTTACTACCCCAGGGCTGCAGCAATAAATCTCTTCACCTGCTGTGGGAGAGCCATGGATGGCTGATCTTTTGAGGAGGGTTCAGCTCAGGGTTATATCAGTATATCTGTTAGATACTGAATAATGTATCCTGGCAGCAATGTTTCAGCCAGTGACACAAATGTGACATTTGCCTGCATCATGTCTTTTCTCATCTGCCCGCCTTAGATCAAGAAGGCTGAAAATCTCTCTGGTGTTTTGGATGACTGGTCATCTGTGGAAAGGGGGCCAGCTGAAGGTGAAATGGCTGAGGCAGTCACATCAAAACATCCTCAGAGAAACAATCCCGAATGTGAACAAGGCCCCTTTCCCTAACACCTTGTATGTGACATACAGCAATGAAATGAAGCATACAGGAAATAAAAGCAATGTAGCATGATGCACACTGATGCTTGTCAGAGGGCTTTGAGGATCACCTGACTGTCAGGGACACAATGGTTCTCTGAAACTCCTCCGGGTAACTGCAGGTTTAATAGAGTTAGATCTGCAACTAAGAATAATTCTTATGATCGATAAATTTGCAGAATAACTTCTTGGGGTGGCTGGTAACTAAGAGGTTTGTTCTGAGGTTGAGAAAAGGATCAAGATGAGAAATAGGTACAGACGAAATACTATAACCCCACATATCTGTAATTTATACTTTAATAAAGTTAATGCTTGGCAGTCCCTCAGAGCATTTTTGGTATTTTATGTTACCTTGATTTAAGTAACATAGGCAATATTTCTGTGCTGGAGGCAGCGAACTGTGTTCTTAGTAAAACTTGGTCAGTGTCTGAGTTTTATGTGGTTCAGCTCGTTTTCTTCTGGTGAAACTTCAGGGAAAGAAGATTTCACAAACTTGTCTTTGGGCAGTTGACCTCTGTTGGCCTTGCTGTCTACTAGGTGTGGGTCCTGCTGAGGTCCGCCTCAGAAGTCATCCAGATTTTTTGTCTTCTGAAAAGAAAGAAAAAGAGATCACTAACCTATGAGCTAAAGGGAGCTCAGTCCTCATAGCCCTTTAAATCACAGCCCTGAAGCAGCCTACCCCAACTATTAGCCTTGAGAGGAACCTCCTGAAAACTTTTCCGTATTCAAACTCTATAAATTTATCCTCTCCACCCATCTACCAGCAGTACTGATTCCCTGATGCTGTTCCCACCACTTTCTGTAGAAAGTAGTTCTAAATACTAATAGACCTAAATGGAAGAGTTCTGTGAACCGCTTCCTCTGATGGTGACTTCTGGCCACCCTCCAGACAGGGCCCACGTCTCAGGCTTATCCATGCGGGGGCACTCAGGCAGCGATTTGGCAAGCGCTATGGGAGGATATGTCGTGCAGTTGTTTTCCTAATTGCTCTGCACCATGGAATAGCGTTGGGCTGTTTAGTTACTGGCGGTGATGAGCAGAAAATGGACAAGCCAAGTGAAGGTGATTCAATCAAATGAAAGCTATTGCAAATAAACTTTCTAAAGTGAAGAAACTAACTTAGCTGAGTGTTTGTCAGCCTGTCAGTTTATCTCTTGCCCTCCATGCCTGGCTGTCCAAGCATGGAGCTCTGCGGTGATTGCTTCAATTTACCCATGTTATCTGTGCAGCAGGGGATGGGGGTGGAAAAGTTGGTATTTGCATCTGCATCAAAGTAAAGCAACTGGAGAAGCAGAAGTGCACTGAGCGGTTCCCAGAACTGCAGACCACGGGTTAATTCTAAAAAAGACCAAATGCATTGCAGAAAGACTAATTGTAATAAATTGGCCAAGAAACTTAAAAGTTTGGTTGTGCATTGCAGCAGAACACAAATTAATTCCTGGGAGCAGACAAGGCCCCAGGTTGGCAGCAGGCTAATGTAATTGGCTCTAGGTGCACTCAGACAGCACTGGCATTTCAGTGCCTTGGCATTTGAGAGGGTAACAAAGGCATGAGAGCCTGCCCTGCCAGCTACAGCGCTAGAACTGATTTGATTTGGTGCATGCTAAAGCAACAATGATCCTACTGTGTGGCCTCCGGATGATCACAGAACAATGAACAAATGCAGATAATCGCACAGCAAGAGCCGTGGCAGAGGAAAGGCCATAGAGACCCCAAGCAGGGAGAATGAGAATAGAGCCAAGATCCAGGAAATGGCATTGCTGGCTGAAAACTGGGGTCCACCTGGCCTGGGAAGGATGCAGGCATCAGGCTTTGTTTGTCCAGCTTTTACCAGAATAGATTAGCAAGGATAAGCCAGAGCATGTGCTGGAGATGCTGTAATGTTTTTTTTTTTTTCTCCAGTTTTAACTGTAGCTGCTCTGTCCTCCCATGACAGAAAGGAAACTAAATGCTGTAGCAAGGAAGGCGGAGGTATCAATCACAGCTTTCTGAAAGATCTGAACTTAAGGAAGCCTGAATTAATTTACTGCTGGGGAAGGTGGTCTGGGTTAATCTACATCAATTAATTTAAAACAGTTTCCTCCTTTGGCTCTGCCTGACTTGTTGTGAAGACATGATGCAATGTAGGGTTTTCCATGCTTTACAAACCCTGAAAGAAGTATATATCACAACCATCTACATGGAAATAATAATAATAGACTGAATATGACATTTTAAATTTGCTAGTGGACTGCCCATAGTCTGAAACTTGTTTTGGTTCTTTGTGAATCATCTGTTGCCTAGGGTTTGAAGTAACAGAGCTGTAGTTCTGCCTTATCTGTTTGCTGCCTGTGACCCATGAATCGCTCTGTTCCCAGGATGCTGGGTACACCCAGAGCAATGCCATGCTCACAGTGAGGGCTGCACTGGGAGGAGACGCAGGTGCACCATGCAGGTTTTGGTTTCATTTGTATCTGCAGAACAAAGGTGAGTTATTCCACTTCAGCTATTGTATCAGGAGCACAACTTAGGGAAATCCCTCAGAACTACTGCATAAGACTCGATTGTTCCCCCAAAATGACAGGATACTTTCTGTCTCAATCTCCCTGTCTGAATGGTCTGTCTGTGGGATGGGACTTTGTCCTGTTCCCGGACAGTCTCATACCTGAGAGCAACTCTGTGCTGCGAGGGATGTCATTGCTCTCCTGGTTCTCTCCCTAGTGCTAGACGCTGCTCCCAGAGAGCTATACTTGTGCTGCTAATACAGAAGACTGACAGACTCCTAGTGTTGCTTTTTCACAATCATAGGAAAAGACTTATAACATGTATTTAAAATAAAAAAAAAAGTTTTTTTGTGGTCCAGTGACTTTCCAGACTACTTCAGTGGTATGAAAATACCATCGCAAAATGCTTCTGTTCAGAAAACTGTGGGAACTTCTCTGTTATAAGTATATTTACAATGCGTATCTCCTGGGTAGTTGTTAAGTGCACGAACATTACACTGGCATGTCCTCTTTAAGTGTTGTCATTTTATTGCTTTATCTATCTAGAGGAGAGCAGAAATTATCCTTCAATGACAAAGAATTTAATGGTGTTGGTTATGCAGCATTTTAGTTGATACACAGCATGACAAAGCTTAGAGTTCAGCATACTCCTATCATGCATCATTGATTCATCTTTTCAACCTGGAGTGCTGAGTCTTTCCTGAGTGTCTGCTGAAAGCAGGTAAAAGATTGTAAGTTGGAAATGTTTGGACTGCCTGAGTCAAAAAGAATGGAAATGGGAACTACAGGGAGGCATGGGCAAGGGAGTTTGTGCGATTACTTTGCTATGCTGCTCCTGAGAAGAGAGAGGAAAGCATGGGAATAAAGAGCCTGTCATTATCAAAACACAACACTACAACGTGAAGAGGTGGAGTAATTTATCTTTAAGTAACAGGCTGACCTATTCAGAACTGTAATTTTAATGTAAGGCTAACCTTTGAAAGTAGAACAAGTGATATAAATTATTAAGGAACAGACATTCGTCAGATAGATGGTCTCTATTAGTAATTTTATGCATGAATGGTTATCTTCAAAGGTAGCATTGCTGTCTGCTGAGAAAGTGCAAAAGCAGGTTACCTTACGCTGATGTTGTAATGCTGACTTTTAATCAGTATTTTTCCAATCCAGTTGAAAAAACGACTGAAGCAGGGTCATCTCTCTTGCCACCCATCCAGTGTAAGTCTTGAATTGTTTTCCTAGCAGATGATTGCTTGGGGAACTCCTGGCAATGTTGTCGATGTTCCTAAAATGCATTCCAGTAGTTTTAGGGCTCGGACAGGTTGGCAAGTGTCCCCATTTGAGAATGGGATGTCCCAGCTGCTGGGCAAAGGAGACCTGGTACCTCGAGACCTGGGATGGGATGGGATGGGAGGGTAGTGCCTACTCTGGGTGACCGCTGCTTTGGCGTTCTGGGTTTGAATCCTTTTGGGAGACGAAAGATGTGGGTCCCTTTTATCCTGCAAGTCTTCAAGAGGAATGTCTTATAAAGCTTTAGCATCTATTATTCTGACAGTGTTTGGCCCATATTTTGCACTTGGAATGGGAGAAGGAAAAGGGAGAGGTCAAGATATTTATGAAAGCTGTTTTCCCATTTTATCAGGGTGCCTTTTCTTTTCTTTTCTTTTTTTTTTTTTTTTAATTTCCTCTTTTCATGAGTTTCCTCCTGTTTTGTTTGCTTGTGTGTTTGTTCTTTTTTTTTTTTTTATGCAAACTACCTCCATGCCCTTGTGAACTTGCGATCAAAGTACTGCAGTGCACTTAATGGAAAACTAAATTTGAATCCTTTCAAGAAGCTGTTGGTAGGAGACTGATCATAAACTTAATTTTCCCCATCCTCCATTCTTTGCATATGCTTGGCACGGAAAAGCAGGAAAGCAGAGGTAACCTTAAGCTTTATGTTCCTAGCCTGCTTGCTCCTGCAAACAGAAGCAACTTCAGGTTTTTGTTAATTTTTTTGTCTGAAGCTTTTGATATGTCTTGTCTTTAAGTCATAGATGCTACTATTGCTGAGCTTTTGAATGGGATGTGCATAGAGGGGCTTATGGCCCTACCTCCATCCTTTATCCACACTGAAGCCTGTAATAATTCCAGAGAAGTTTAGCACATACTGAAGCATGTCCCTGTTGAATGGGAGTTAGATCCAGCACTTCACGCAGCCCCTGCACTGCTTATTTTGCATGGTGACTCTTAGCCATTGTGGATCAAGGGCTGTTACCTCTACAGCATAGTATAATGTACTTGATCCCTTCTGACATTTTTATTCACTCAAGAGGTGAAAGAGGAATAATCTACAGTGTTTGGCCCCTGCAAATTCTCCTACACTCTGACGGACAGCATAAGCAATCATATCAGGGAGTGGAAGACTATCTGGCCACCTCTAACTTCCAAAAGAATCTGGGAACTGCCTGCACATGCATGAACATTTCTTCTCAGCAGAAATTCTCCTTTTCTAAGGGTTGTAAGGGAATTGGAATTTATGACCCTTTTGACAATATCTAGGAAACTTATTTTCTGAATCCTATTTTCTTTAGCCTGACTTGAACAATTGGCAGGGAAGAAGACTGGAAATATAAACAATTACTCCAGTGTGTTGGAATCGTACCGACTTCTCTGTTTTCCTCTTTTATCTTCATGTAGTTCATTGCTGTGCCAGGAAGAATGGCTCGTTGTTACAGCACTGGAGTGGAATGCAAATGATGCAAGTTTAAATCTGCAGCTATGTCAAAGACTTCCTCTACGAAAACATTGAATAGTTTGTGATTTCTGCTTGTACTTTAGGATACAAAAGGTATCTAAAAATACGACCTTTTCTCCCATTCTTTTTGTCTGTTTAGATAATCATAATGCAGGCTCTCTGGGTATTTGAAACCCCTTCACTTTGTTTGAAAAAAGTGTCCCCTGTTTGTGTTGAAACGATACAGGTTAACACTTTGAACAAGAAAAAAAGATAATCATTTGGTGTACTAATTTCAGGAGCAACTGTTTTCAGTAGCCTGGAACCCTTCTGCAGTATATTGATGTTTCAATTTGCACAGAGCAGCAGCTGCCCTTAACGATAAAGAAAAGACTGCTCTGCTCTGCAATGATTTGACATGGCAGCAGTAGTCTTGTGGAATGTGACATGACAACTTGAAATAATGATATGTAGACATGGTGCCACAGACATGTCTTGAAATAACATACATTTCTGAAAATGATAGGAAGAGAAAACGTATTCAGAGCAAAAACTTGAGACAAAAAGTTGTCACTTAACATATTTGAGGTTGAGAGGAATATGCCAGTTAATGTGATTCCTACTAGAAACAGTTTAGTTTAATTGGTGTTTTATGACTGGACTCTTTAAAATCAACACCATCATCGGCAGACTCTAACTTGTTGTACATGAAAGTAGATGATTTTCTAGCACTTGAAAAGCCTTTTAATATAAACTTTTTCTGACACTGGAGATGTGTGTGACCATGATCAATAGGCCATGGAGATGATGTCCATATTAACAAGTAATACACCTCAGCAGGACCACATCTGTAGAGCAAAATGGTGCTGAAGGTCCAGTTCCCACGCTACACACATTTCAGAGGGTTTTACTTCAGGTAGCTGCAGTCTGACCCCATGATCCCCTGCCCACCAGTTGTTGGAGGGCATTAGGTGAGCTCCTGCATGTATTTTCCAGTCTTATTTTATCCCAAATTAAGATTGGGTGCTCCAAGCACGGGCTGTGATGGGAACCAAAGCCCAGTAAGTGGAGACAAGCTGAAGAGTGTCTTCAAAAGCACATACTTAATCCAGAGTAAAGCACTAATACGTTCACGCCCAAAGACATCTGGGCTCTCTGAATGCTCCCCAAAGATGAACAAAATCATTTATTCAAACAATCGGATTAATCCTGCTTGGAGGTAAGAGAATTACCATTGCACTGATTAGAATTGGATCAGTGGATGATCCTTTTGTCCAAGAGTTTCCTTCATCCTATTGGGCTTTGCTGGTTCAAAGAAAATGGAAATTGCTTCTGAACCATCTCTGATGTTTGGTAACAGAAAAGCCAAAGCCTGACCTCTTTGAATAATTTCCATTACAAATAACGCCAGCATGGCCCCTTAGACACTCTCATGGACAAACATTTGTGCCAATATTTATTCAGAACTTCCTTCCCCCTTTACTTCAGCCTTCTCCTTCTGTAAGAGAAGAGGCTATGCTTCATTCTTCTATGTAGGCTTCTACTGAACAAAAGCAATTGATTCTGAAAGTCATACTCTGACATCAAACCCTTAGACTGTTCAAAGCATTGCTCAGGGTTTTAGATGTGAGGCTCCTATGGAATTTAATTGGAGCTGTGCAGCTACACCAAAGCCTTCAAGATGCACACTCCAAAATATTCATGTTGCCTTTCTCTTTCCTTTCTCTCAGCCACATTTGTTAAAGTTTAAAGGAAGTGGCTTCTACTTCTTGTAGGTGTAAATTTCTGCTTGCATAGTCTATGAAGACATTAGCATTTAGACACTGAACAACCTTGAATTGTATGCACCAGTCGCTTAGTAAACAGCTGAAGTGGTTGCATATCTGCTGTCAGTTAATTCCGACTGCAAAAGTGGATTCCGTTTTTTAAAAGTCAAGCCCTATCAGATATCTGCTTTTCTGTTAATTGCACATAAAATGCGTTCAATTCTAGCATTTTAACATCCCCTCTGTTCAGTTAGAAGCTTCCCACTGCAGGTTCGTTTGCTCTTTGTTTGCAGGATCCCAAGGTTATTCAAGGTTGCTTTCCTTTCAGCAAGAGAACATGACACAAGAATCGTAGTATTAAAATGTGGATGTATTGCCTCAGTTTGTGTAGCACTCATGAATGGAAGGTCTGGGGGCAGGGCTTGGCTTTCTGAGATGACTTTTTCAGTGTCTGAGAGAAAAGGTGTGTGATTGCCCTCTGCAAGAGGGCTACAACATAGTACAACATGATAGAACGTAGTAAGGATGATATCACTCATTTTAGAGCCACATATGTAGAGGGTATCTACGTATGCATCTGCAGAATTTATTTCAGAAAGAATCATACTCTGTTTTTGTGACTTAAATATACACCCTTCAGAATTATCCATCATCTTGTTTTCAAGTATATCCACCTCTAAAGACTGCTTAACATGGGAGAGTTAACTGGTTGACTGCAAAGCAAGTCTGCTAAAAATGCAATCTGCTAAAAGAAGTGAGAGTGCTTCTGCTTATAGGGAAAAGCCCAGGAGCAGAGAGAAGGAATGCAGCTTTCTGGTCTCCACCTCTCTGCTGATGTGCTGCCTAGCCTTGATTCAGTGACCTGTTGTCATCTCATTCTGCACGTCTGTAAAATGGGTATAAGACTAAAAGTAAGAATAATGTAGAGCAAGCAGTGGCAAAAAAATGACTTTTTCATGGCACTCACCATTCTACAGAGTTGCTGAGGTTGACACTGAAAGCACACGTGTTGCTTTGCTTTATAATTTCCTGCTTGTTAGCTGTACTGAGTTAACTGGCCACATGCATAGCCCTAATCTGCTGCAAATAAAAAGTAAAGTGCATTATCTTAAAACACCATGAAGGCAAGCTGGCTGAAAAGCAGAAAATCAAAAAGATTTGATTACTCATTTGTTTTTAATTGCTGGTCCACACCCATAGTTAATGTTTCTGGGCTGATCTGAGGCCTTCAGAGGTAAAGTGTATTAGGAAAACTTGTACTTTAGTTTGTTGTTGTCAGGCTTTGTAAAATCCCTTGCATGAACAGACTTCAGAAATACCATTTTATCCTTCAGCCTGGGAAAGATTTGCCTCATCAGCAAGGTGCTGCTATTTTAGCTGCCTACCTTTCTAATTGAATTCAGAATATAACAGAATCATCACTAGCAGCAATGCAAACCTTTCCCAGTTTGCTTTGGATAATTTTTGTCTTGCTGCTACAGGGTTTTTTGCATACTTTTGGGAATACCCAGGGAAAAATGCAAATTGTGACAGAGAATTGCTTAGCACTCCACAACAACTGAAAAGATCTAAGTGCATTTCCTGTGTCGGTCTCTGACTGCTTCTGATTTTGCTTGTTGTCATGTATTTGGATTGAAAATTGTTTTGTATAGATAGACCTGTAGTGTTAATATCCTGCTTTGACGATATTACTCTTTGGGAATATTAATGAGTGGCTTCTGTATGTAGTATCTTTAAAACCTTCTACTGCTGCGGTGGTTTTAGAGTATTTTTTTTTTTTTTAATGGTGAAAGAGCACTGCTGAAGGCCCCTTGGGTAAATAGTGTTTAAAGTAGTCCATGCATTTTAATTAGCAAAGAAATACGTAAGGATGAAACATTTGTTTTGCCCAGGCAAACCATGAGAACATCAGGCCCACAGGTAGCTCAGTTTAACTCCAGAGAGACTACATTTGTATCTCCTTGTCTAAATCTTAGAAATGTCTTTCTGATATGAGCAGTACAAATTAAGACAGGATAGAGGTGTCTTCTCTGCTGGAGGTTTAAGGTCCTTTTTGCTGCACAATATTAAGGTGTCCTATACAGGAAGGGAAGAAAAAGCAGAACTAGAAAAAGAAAACAGCAGCATGCTTTATGACATGCAGCATATTTATATGTTTTAATCATCAAAAAAATCAATTTTCTGTCTGAGCTTCTGGGTATTAGAAGATACTGCTTCTACAGTGTACTTGGCATTCCCTGATGTCAGGGCTGAAACTGACTTTTGGAGTTGTATTGGTTTTAAGCTCAATGAAAAGTGAACAACTTTATAACATTCCTCTTCTCTGTAAGGCACAAGTGAATTCTGTTCTAGGCGCACCTCTGCACACAGGCACACACACTCCCGTCACACAGAGAAAACATATTTGGGATCAAAGAACTTCATCTTTGGAGGCTGGCACAGCTACAGGTTAACCAGAGCAGAGTCAGGAGTCTAGGTCTTCTCAGTGAGGTGGGATGGGTAATGAGAGGGGGGAGAGGCATAGGAATACTGGATATTCAAAACAGCCACCAGAAGATGGATCTCTGACGCTCACACTTGCTGTGTAGCCATAGGCTGTTGTTTGGCCTTGCTTTTAGCTTATATAAAGCAGAGCTCCGATGGCACACAACAGCTATGTTTTGAGGCAGTAGGTAAGCAATGACTCTTAGAGGCCCTGAACCTTCACCAGTCTGCTTACTCGAGCTCTAAGCTATGGTTATCATTGCTTCTCAGGAAGAGTAACTTAGAGACAGGAAGAAATTAAGGCAATACATGGTCTCAGGAAGTATGTTTTGCCGTAAAGATGGCTGTTAGGTCAGAAATAAAGGAACCCATCACACCTTGTAATGCTCATCATGTAGGATCCAGTCTTAAAAGATACCTGGTCTTGTGCTGCGACAGACAACATATAGACCCAACGTAGCCCATTGTTTTGCTTCAAGAGGAGGCCTAATATGTCACAAAACTTTCCTGAGATCCTCTGATATCAGAATAAACTCATGTAGATCCATTGTGTGTTATAGCATTTAATGAAGCAAAACAGTTCTGACAGGCATCATCTCCAGGTGAATGCAAGATTGACTGAATTTCCAGACCTAAGACAGATTCTTTAGTATTATGAAGTCCAAGACCCAAATGGGAAAAGGATGTTGTCTGCTCTCTAGTCTGTGCACTGATCTGGGTAGCCTCTGGGCTTCTCTAATGAATCTCTCTCCTGCTTTGGGATATTCAGAGCAAGAGGGCAGGCTGGCAGTGCAAACCATTAGGTCTGTGCCAGATGAGGGTCGCACATGCCGGTGAGGTCTGGAGCTCTCCCATCAGCTCTGCCTTCCAGACCTATTGCTATGCTGATGCCATCACAAAAACATAAGCCTTTACATGGAAGGCTTTGAAGAATGGGTACCAGGACCGTAGCCATCATCACGTGCAATTATAGCACACCATGGGCAGATTTGTTAAAGAGAACATAAGGTGGAAGAGCCTTCCACTTCCTAAGGCTTTTGTAGAAGCTTTTGCCATTTGTTGGTCATTCGTTGTGGTCTTTTCAGAAATAAATCAGTGCTGTCTCTAACCTAATTACTAGTGTAAAAGACAATTTATCACTTACCAAAGCTCTGATTACTTTTTCAGCCTTGCATGGCCTCTTGGTTGGTAGATGGAACTGTGTACAAGATTGGCATTTTTTAAGGGAAAGATAAGAAAAAAAAGAAAGAAAAGGGCCAAAAATTCTACTCCCAATTCTATGCCTAAATGTCTTTATGATGTTTTTTAATTTTTTACAATATAATCTCATAGCAGTTCTGCTTTAGAAATCAGGAAAAGTAAAATCTCATTTAAGAAGTCTATCTTTGGGTTCATATTTTTTAAAAGATATTGCCCCAGAGAATGAAGATGCAGATTTCCATAGCCTAAAATGCAAGAGTCAGCAGGAGAAATAGCTCACTTGAAAAATATCTGAGGCATACTTATTAATTAATGCACAAAAACATATTTGGTGTGCAAAAATGTCTGTCTTTTTCTCATTTTTTTATCACTGATTTCCTCCTCTTCTGGACTTTAGATGCAACTCTGAACAAGCCATCTTATGTTATATTTTTGCAGATTTAATAATCAGAAAAAAAAACCAACCAGGTCATATGTTTTGATAGAAGTGACATTAAAAGGAAATGTTATAGCCATACTCAAATTTGATTATAGGGAATTAAATTTCTTCAAAGCAAATGGCTTTCTTTTACTTCTCAGTATTTCTCATGTAATTAGCAGTTGGTTGTATTAACTCAATTGACAGACGATATTACTGATATTATCAGCTTTCACTTGTGTATACAAGGCTTTATTAATTTCTTGTTTGCTTATGAACTTCTTTGTCAACAATGAAATTGGTGGGTAAATGTGGAACATATGCGTCATGGTAATGTGTTGTTTGCTTTGCTTATCACTAAATAACAAACTTTTGGCAAATAAAGAAGAGCAACAAGGGAGCAGGAGGGTCTTAAGGGTTTCTTTTGCCACTGTTGGCACTTCGTCATGTTGCTAAGTTACAGTAGCTTTTGGCTCCTACTTTAGAGAGTAGAAGTTATTTTTAAATGTATAATGAACACCGTAGCAGGGACTCCCAAAGCTGTTTTGGAAGTGGCTGTAATGCAGGGGGGATTGTGAACGCGTTCTGGAGGCCAATAGTGCAAAACACTGGTCTGGTACAAAACCAGTTCCTACTGCTGCATTACAATTACAAAGATGTGCCCCTTACTTATTTGTTATAAAATGCCTTAAAAATAACAGATGACAATAACAGCTGGATTAGATGGTACATGACTGAGACTCTGAGAGTACAGGCTGAGTGTGGTTGTTTTTATAAGTAGGAATGATCATGACTACAAGTAAAAACTTTCAAATTAACCTCCCTGAAGAGAATATTCTCAGAACAGAAAATATTTCCTTATTGAAAACTTAGTCCTTTGTATCACTAGTCAAAAGTTTTTATTCCTCATATTGCAACAGTGATTTTGTTATCACAGCTATGGAGATAACAAAACAGCAGCACCCACTTCCCTAAGTAGGAATTTAGAATGAGCTGTGAAGTCACCCAGCAGGATCCTTACTATTCCCTTTTCTGAGGCACCAGAAGGGAAACTGAGTGGTATTACTTCAGGTTCAGCTGCTCCGGTAGCATTACAAAGACTGCAGCTCTGAACTGAAAAATGGAATCAACATATGTACTGGAACTGGAAAAAATGTGCAGATTTTTATCGTTATTCCAGTTGGTGAGAGGAAAACATCATTTTCATGCTGGTTAGGAGTTGTACTCTACCATCTGTTGCTGGGCAGTGTAAGCCCTTTGAAAGGGCTGGAGTTCAAATCCGCTTGGCTTCAGGTGCAACCTGCCTCTCCAGCTGAGGAGAGGAGTCCAGGGGGTCAGATGGTGGGAGCATATGACTCAAAGCTGCTGGGAGACACTGGGGGGTGGCCTGAGTCCACAAAGATGAGTACAAAGTAGCTTAAAGCAGAAAATTGCTAAAGAAAATTGCTAAGTGATGTGCTTTGGCAGCCAGTTGTCTGTATGAGCGCAGTGACAAGCCAGGGAAGAAATTGTATGGGGCAGTGAGAGGGGAAGAGCTACCCAGTGTAAGCTGCAGCAGGGGACTGAAACCCACAGAGAAATGCAGGAAACCAGTGAGTCTACAGAAGTGGGGAATTTCTGTCCTTTAGCTTCTAGTTTGTATCAGTTAACAGTTTCCAGGTGTGGAGATTAACTCAATATACTACTTGCCAGAGTTAGGCAGTGTTGGTAGATCCCAGCACAGTGGAAGTGAGACTTTCATAGTACGTTCTCTGGCTCTCAGTTCTTCTGTATGAAGTTATTCTTTCACTTTGTCTCTTCTCCTTTTCCCATTGAAATGAGTCCTGGAGGAGAGGTGGTGTTTTTTTTTTTTTTTTTTTTTTTTTGAGTCCATAGAGTTGTCTCAGCTTTGCTTCTAATGAAGTCTGAAGGCATCCTATTACTGATAAAGATATTTCCATAGGTGTGTAGGGAACATTCTAGTCCATGCAAGGGAACTACTCTTCTCTGCTGGCTGAGAAGCTAATAAAAGACTGCCAATGTTATTTCTGGATACCTTAGTTTTCTCCCAGGCTGAATTGTCTAAATTCTAGATTCTTATGTGTAAGAGAATAGAGTATGTGAAACCTCAGAGACCCAGCTGGGGAGAAGCGGCAAGACCCAAGACACCTGTCTAAAGGAAAAACCAGAATAGCTGTAAAGATGACATTAGTACTAAGCATTTCTTTTGCAGGTGGTACAGGCGTAGACCGACTTGCATACAGACTACCTGAGGCACTTCTCCCTTTGTGCCCCCAGGAGCTTGCTGGGATGTCTGATTCATCCCTGCAGGCTGAGACAGAACTGTCAGGCTCTGAAAAATGGATTTGAAAGGGGTTTTATTCATTGTCACAGCATGGCACTCTTCAGGACACCTAGCTCTCTGCAGAAATCATAATAATTGTGCCTTGGCTTCTCAAAGGAGGCTGTGCTGGATTTCCAGCCTCCTCTGGGATCTGGGTTCCTTATGCATGACATGGTTTCAGAGACCTTCTTTCTTCTTAGAACAGGTGAAGTCAACAGGGGGTCTGCAGAAACAGGTTTTTGAAAGAGCTTGAAGAACGTAATGGGGAGCAGGAAACTTTCCATATGGTTTAAAGCCTGCCCCTCTGGACTACGAGAGGATTAAGTCTATGCTCAAAATTTATAGGTAAGCCTCCAAACTGCAGAGTGAGGGTCTGGTCAAATCTCCACCCTTCTCAGCTCAGCACTGTCAGGGATATTATAAACCAAACGGAGAGTGGCAGAGTGCAGTGGTGCTGCCATGAATGAACCACAGGGAGACCAGTGGTCAGAGCCAGGTCTCTTCCCCCCACAACAACCGCCCCCCGCCTTTGCATAGACCTGAGAGAAATTTTTGCAGGTCTGATCATGGAGGTTTGTTAAATGTGAGCCATGGTTCCATATTCTCAGTCATTGAAGAGCAGTCCCAGCTCAGAGACCCTACCATCTGTCACCTGTTGCTGGCACTGTCCCTCCAGGCAAGGCTGAGGTGGGTCAGTTCTGCAAAATGGTTCCAGTAGCCAGCTGGAAAGCCATGAGTGGTGGGGAGGCAGTGCAGGAGGACGATTATTCACTGGTTTTCACAAAAGGGAATTAGGGAGCATCTGAATCACACAGCTGATTTTCTGAGGTTAAAAACTCGGAAGAAGCATTATTTCCACATGGTGCAGAACTAAACCGTGGAGTTTGTTGCCATGTGATTTGGTGGAGATAAAAAGTTTGGATGGCTTCCAAGACCTGTTGGGAAACATTACAGAAGGAAAATGCACTGGCTAGTAAACACAGTGATGCAGAAACTTCTGAGACTGGTAGTTTCTCTCAGTTCCTAACCCTAGAGACTTTAGATTTTTTCTCTATGTATCTGCAGCTGATGAGTGTCAGGTACTTGGTTAGACCTCAAGACCACATAACCTGTATGGCAATTCCCATGTTTTTTATGGTGGCTTTAAAGCCTGAAGCTATGTGGGTGGAGATGATCTTGGACTCCTTTCAACGTTCAATCTCAGGCCAAAGAATGGCCAAGAATGATGAAGAAAGAAGGGCAAGCAAACACATGAAGGATTTATTACATTCATTTGCTATGGGACGCAGTCTGACATTGGCAAACCTTTTAATTCTGCACTACATTTGTAAAATAACAGGTAGTATTTTCCTATTGCATGAACATGAAGTCTATACCAAAAGATTTTATAACCAAAGTAGTTACATACGATGGCGAGGACAGCCACAAAGGCATTGCAATAGCGTGGTGACTGGCCACATCAGAAGACAGGGAGCTGGTCGTGTTTATCCTTTCAGACCAGCATGGTTCACAGGCTTCTTCAAGCAGTAACAGTTTGTATAGATACTTGGCTGATCACAGATCCAAAGTAAAACACATTAGCCTCAACCTAATGAAAGAGGTTAAGATAAACAAATCTTCATATTTGTTGTGAGCTAAGAGCATGCATATGAGCAGCTACTGCAGATCAACCGATGTGTGCTAGCTCATTATACTGCAATAGCTTGATCATACTTCTGAGCCCTTGGGCTTCTCAGTTTACTGCAAGGCTCTTTGTTTACTGCCGAGCTCACACCTCCTCCTCGCTTTTCAGTGAGTACTTCCACTGGGAGTTTATGCTCTTCTCTCCCTTCACCTGCAATTCCTTTGACATTTGTTTGAAAGACACCTCAAATCCCATTGTCAAGATATAGAAGCTAGTAGATCTTGTTGTTGACCTTTTTTGGAACCTCACAAGGAACAGCCCTGGAGCTGTTTCCTCTGAAGTACACTGACCCATTTATATCTGTGACAGATGCCTGGGAGGTGCCAAGATGCAGGTTTCCTACCTTAGGAAGGAGCAAAGGTCTGTGCTCATTCAGCCCTATGGAGGGTTAATTATTGTTTTGCTTAAAAAAGCATTCAGCTGCCCTTAGGTATAGGAATTTATTTAAGCCTTATCTGCATAATTATCATGTTTATTGCTCAACACAGCTGGATGGATATGAAGAGTATGCAGTTTTTGATACACACTTTATGTCAGAACCATTACAAGGGAAAATGATCATCTCTTATAGCCCCTGCAAAGAGGCTGGCAGTAATAGTTAGTTTTCTGACTTTAAAAAACAGATCCTAAGAACGAATTTATTGGGTATATTTACATATTTTTGATGCTAAAGCTTTTCCTTCCTTTATGGAAATGTGTGCTGTGGTGATGAACGGCCAGGATTTTGAAGGGTGATTGGTGACCCAGGTTGCTCGGCTTAGCAGACTCAAATTGCTGAGAGGACGGAACTGTATTCCATGAAAGGCATTCACCTCTTTCAGGGACTCCTGTTGAGCACCCAAAATCACCTATTTTCTTTGGAAATCTTAGCCTGTTCTAACATCATTGTTGTGGAGATATTTATCATAGGAATTGTGAAGTTGCCAGAAAAATGTAAAAAGCATTACAATCTTTGATTTTCAAAAATCATCTTGCAAGATGATAGTTGCTGTATTTGACAGCACAGCATGCTGTATCTTTTATAGGTAAACTCTGATGAGGCACTGGTGGGTATTTCAGTAAATATAATAGGGGGCAAGCACCTGAATGTTTCAACTTTGACTCATTCATCAGAGAGTGCTTACTATTTCAGAAATTCATATTGCTGCAGTAGGCAGCATACTGCAGTCTGAGGGCTTCCTGGTCTAGCCTGCGGTGTACAGAAGCCTTGTAAGTACCTGCATCGCACGACCCCGGGGCAGCAGCTGCCTCACGTGCTGGCGTGACTGCGGGCAATCTGGAGTAGCACTTGAAAGTGAATATGAGATGCACACAAGTGCAAGCAAAGGCAGGGCAGGGATCTCTGCTGTATCATCCAGCCCCTAACAGCCCCTTTTCTGTCAAAAGCGGGGATGGGGTGCTGATATTATCATCAGATAATGTCTGATCTCAGCAACTGCATTATGAAATGAGAATATAAAAGACCCAAAAAGTATCATTTCAGTTACTATCATCTTCATCAGAGATGTGAGAGAGATTTAATTTAAAATCCTGATTGCATGTGGTGGGAGTAGATACCAGTCAGTCTGTTGTCATTAGCTGGAGTGCTAGCTACTTCTATTTTCTGTTCTTTTGTTTGTTATACGAATGAATGCTGTTGGTGAGAGGATGAACACTGGTGAAGTGACAGGATGGAACTTTTGCATAAAAGCGAAAATAGTTAGAAGGGAGGGAGGCAAACACCCGTCAGCTATGACTTCACCCCTCCTTCGCTCCACTTATCACTTTGTGTTCCATAGCTGATAAATTACCTATCGCCACTGTTCAGTGGGAGACGTCTCTTTCCATACTAATGTCCTGCCCCTACTCCTCAGTTATCCAGCTATCTTCTCTCTTTAGATCTGATTGATATCTCTAGTCAGACAAATTGCTTTTGACTTGCTTGCTCTGAAGAAAAGCGTGTGTGTAACTTCCAACCACATGAGCTGCTCTTATAGAAGTTATATTATTTCCACATGCAAACGTCATCTGGATCTCAGTTACAGCTTTGTCCCTACAAAATAGTGGTGTCATTATGGACTGATGACCATTGTACAAAATAACCATCAGACTAAAAGGCTGTTTAGCAGGAGATAACTAACTTGAAACTCTTGCATGTGTATAAATCCCTTTGGCAGTGAAAAGAAATCCTGAGCAACAGCACAGAAACTGGCTTGCCCTTCATCCTACAGGCTGTGAAATCTGGGAGATGAATATAGAAAGTATTTGATTATTCTTATCTCTCCAAAATGCTTTTCCAACTCAAAGCCATTTCAGAACTGAGCAGTTGTTTAATCTCCTTTCCCATTTCTGCTTTACGGATTTGCAGATCAGCACAAAGTGTGAACAAAGTGTCAGGTGGGCCAGGGGATTAGTGTCAAAATCAGGAGTCTGAGTCTGGTCTGTGAACTCAGGAGCATCTCAGGCTGAAGGATACAGTACTCTCAAGTGAAGTGAGAAGGTAAGTGTCTTAATTGCTCCTGGACACTGCCAGCTTCTGTTCATGGCCAGGTTATATCACTGGGTTTGCACATGGGGAGCAGAGTGCTTTAGGCCTGCTGAGGTACCACGTTCTCTGTAGAAGTGGCAAATGGGAGTTCTCAGTAATAGCTTATGTATTTGACATCAAATTTTAACAAGGTCTGGAAACACACGACTAAGCCTGTAATTCAAAGATTTTTCTGAATCTTTTTTCCATGATTTTTTTCAATTTTTTTTTTCATTTTGAACCCCAAATTCACTTGCTGTTATTATGATTCCGAAGTTTTGGGAAGGAAAGTAGGTGAGATGTTTCCATTACTCAACGCAGATCAATCACGAATGAAGAGTAATGACACATTCCCAATTAAGCGACTTCACTCAATATCTAACAGAACTGTTGTTCCAGCTTGCTTGTTAAATTACCAGCACCGAAGTTTTGAGATGCTGATTAGTTTAAAGGAGTCTCCAGTTTCTTAAAACATCTCCTCTCTCTTGTGGTTACACTCTGCTGCATTTACTCACCACGGATTAAACAACCCTTTCTACAGGTGATCTGCATGACACATGACCCCAAATAGGAAACCGTGAGACTTGGCCGTTTCCCTTCTTGAGTAGTACCATACAGCAAATGAGGTCTCACTGGAGTGAAAGAAACCCTGTGGAGAGAGGCAGAGGAGCTGCTCCTTAGCTTGCTTTTATTTCATTTCTTGAGGTGCATTTTGCTGCAGGGTGCATCATGCATTGTCTGAGGCTCTCTCTTAAAATTCTTCCTTGTCAGGGATGGTTGTTGCATTGAGTGCCCTAGATGGGAGACTCCATGGAAGTGTGTCATTTGAACCTCTTATACTCTGGACCTTGGTTATAGGGACTGGAATTCCATGTGAGAAGGTCATGGAGCTGGGTGAAAGTAGGGAAAAAGTGTTTGGTTTGGTCAGGGTAAAAGAAAAATATGGAAGCTGGGAAGAATAAAGCTCATAAAAGTTTCGTATAGACAATGAAAAATGTGATTTCCTGGGGAATATTGAAGGATAAATTTCTGAGACACTTAAGACATGCTCCTCACTAACTACATTCACAAACAGATCTTCCTTCTTCCCTTTAAAGCCTAGCCCTACAATCCTCTGACAACTTGCATTACATTCAGCAAGACCATGTAGTATTACATTCTTTTCTTTTTTTTTCCCACTGACTGCTACTAATAGGAGGTGACATTACATGAGTGAGCCAATGAAGCTAAAGTAGCTGTGATGGTGTGGGCTATCAGCTAAACTGAAGGTCAAGAGAGTGAAAAAGACAAAAATAAAAAAGTATGTTTTCTGGAAAGCATATTAAGTTTGCAAGCATGCACAAGACTGGGGTTTCAAAGTAGATGTTGCTGAATTATTAGCTGAAGTTTCAGCTTTTTTTTTTTTTTGGGTGGGGAACCTTAACACAAGTTATTTCTGGCTTTTCAGGATTTGTTATCTGAAAATATTTGGCAACTGCTTATAGAGTGTTCTTAGTATTCAGTTTACTTGCTCTTTGTGGCAGCTAGTCACTGAAGACACATGTTATCGCTTCTGCACCTTGGTCAGCTAAAAATGAACAACAAGTAAACATGGGATTTGGTGATATTTTTGCTAATTGCAGGCTTCCTCTTATGGAAACACTTATGACCTGTGGTAGTTGAATTTAACAGAAAAAGGCCCTCTGGAAGAATCTGCTGATGCTGTTATCAAAAATATCTTGAAATCTTTTTGTGTTAATCCCAACAGTTTTGGGGGGATACAGCAGCACAACTGGTTCTTCAGAGTTCCAATCTATTAACTTTTCCTTCAGGAGCAATCTCTTCTCATGCCATTATTCACACAACTCCAGACCCAGCCAACCTCGAGCAGTGGGGGCTCTCTCTAATGCCAGAGTTTTGTGCACAGTCTGATTGATGTTAACTTGCATTTTTTTGTTGTGCACCAAGTCTCACTCCAGAATAGCCAAGAGTCCAGCTAGTGGTGGTGCTCATTTAACACTGCAGTCTGCTTGATTCAGGACAGACAACAGAATCTGAACATCCCCTTGGCTGGACAGTGTGTTGGGCTAGGTTACATCCCTCTGCTGGATCAAGGAACATTTATTTATATTAAATAAGAAAGCAATCTATTAGAGGTATATCTGCAGTGAGGTGGCATAAATCTCATAGCTCATTTGAATGGAGTGCTGATGTAGAAAACTAGCTTTTGGCCATTTTGAGGTGGTTGAATCTGTCTGATTTGACCACAGACTCTATATTAGACAGGAGAAATCTTCCTTACTTAAGGGCTTGTCTAAACTGATACATTTCCAAGAAGTTTTGGATCACCAAGTCTTCTAATGAAAAGCCCATGGTCCTTTTATACTGAAAAACCCCTTAGACCTTCCTTTGTTCTGAATTCTTATTACTTTTTGCCTTTTGTTGTACTCTACCAATGAGGCACTCTTACATGGAGAACACCTGTAAGTTCAGACATCTCGCTCAGAGAAGAGCAACAAAATAGTTATGAGCCCAAATAATTACACAGAAAAATTAAGATCATACGGTGTGGTATATGAATAAAGAATGATTAATTGATGGGACACATTGAAGAAGGTCTTAGAAGTCGCTATAAAATATGAGCATTGGGGGAGAAAATTATTTACGGATAGAAAGTGTAAGGGAGAGTAATGTCATCGAACAAAGGAAAACTTGGTTCAATTATCAGCCAAACTTCTGACAGTGAGATGTATTGTGTTATGAAATGGTCTCCCTGGGCATGTGGCAGTAGTTCAGTGTCTGGCACCGTTTAAAACTAGACCAGACAAGACACTGAAAAATGTATAATAAGGAACACTCTCATGGCAGCAGGAAGATGAATGAGAAGACCCAAGTGGTTGTTACGAATCTCAAGATCCCATGCTATCACTCCACACTTGCAGAGCCTAGGAAAAGTGATTTTTCTGTATTCATGCAATAGTATCAGTTTTGACTATGCCATCTGTAGTAACCATGTCTTGGCTGAGATGAAAGGAGAGGTGAGGATTCCAGTAAGCTTAATTTTCTTATAGTATTAAAAAAAAAGTTACTTTCTTATTAAATATTCTTAAAATTCTGTCTCAAAAAAAAAAAAAGTTCAAACGAAGGAGCACTTCATATCTGCTTTCCACTTAGGACTGAGAATAAGGGATAAGCAGTAAGAAAAAATTAGAAAAACTGCATTGTGTCTAATGGATAATACAGCCAAAGCCTGGGGATGTATCATCTGTTTGAAGCTCAGCAGAATTTACAAAGCAGCAATAACAACAAAAAGTGCTAAGTAATAATTGTCTGTATTCCCCACCAAAAATAAGAAACTTTCAAAAACGTGACACTTCCTTTTAAAAAATAAATTAGAGCTAATCTAGAAAACTCCAGAAGCTCTTGCTGTATTCCTTAAACTTCAGGGTGAGCACTCAGGTGCTTTAGTAAAGCAAATGCTTGATTTGGCAATACACTAAAGAAATGTTCAATACTTCCGTGGGTTTTTGAGTTGTTTATCTCCATGGAGGAGGTGCTGAGCATCACCTCACTGGGAGCAGGAGTCGTGTGTGTGGTACTTGCTGCCGGCCTGAGCTTTGGGTGTAGAGGTGCAGAGCTGGGAGCAGCCACGTGTGTTGGCTCTCGTAGCTGCAATGCTTTCGTGAGGAAATGGAGAACAACAAAGCACAGTAGGCTGTGAGTCTTTAGGATGTCTGAATAAGTGATTTCTCGGGAAACTGCTAAACTCAACCTTCAACTTTTGTTTTTTCCACCACCTCCCTCTGCAAAGAGGACTTGTTTGGCAGTATGGCTCATGACATATGAGAAACCTGAGTGACTTGCCCAAGGTTGCGCTGAGTTTACAGCTTGGACAGGATATAAACCCTGACCTTGAGTCCTGCTTCTTCTGCTTGGACTCTGATCTAGTGGTGGGAGTTTGCTGAACTTGAGGTCAGTGGTATATCACTTGATATCCAGAGAATGGCACAATGGAAACGGCTTGCTGCAGGCTCACCCCGGAGCTGGAACCCAGCCATTACCATGAGGTGCAACCCTTCCCCACAGCTGCAGTGCTGCTGTGACCATGGTGTGGTCCTGGCACGGAGAGCTGCAGTATTGCCCTGAGCCATGGCCAGGTGCCCGCAGTGGCACCCTGTGCACTGGTGGGTAGCTGTGACCTACAGCCCCTCCTCTGCTCCCCACAGCTCCTCTCCACTGCCCTGCTCCAAATTCCCTTGTGCCCCCGGGCTCCCATTTCCTCCCTGTGCTGCCCTCTCTAACCCTGTCTCCTAATAAAATCTATAGAAGACATTAAAAGTCTCACTGAAGAGCTTTATGGTTCCTCTCTCTGCCAGCCAACATTTCAGTGGTTTATTTCTGGTTTCAGGTTCATTAAAACAGACCAGGATATGTTGTTTTTTCCACCCAAGCCAGAGGGGAGCTCATGTTGGCTCACTTGAAGGGAGTGTCTCCAGCTCCTTTCAAGGTAGGCAAGATCCGAGACAGGCTTGATGGAGCTCAGATTGAAAGTCAGGCACTTGCTGGTCCCAGTCTGCTTCCACACCAATTAGACACGGCTGCCACTCTCATGGCTAATGCGTAATTTCAGGCAAGGGCATTTGAATCAGCGTAGTATTTTGTTGAATTTAAATGCTCTGACTTAACCTTATTTTAACCTTTGCATGACTGCAGAGGGCTGTTGGTTTGAAGAGATCCCAGGGGGATGTTAAAACAGTCCATGTGGGAGAGTTCATTTTGCAAACATAAGCTGTGCAGACAGTTTGCTAGGAAACTACGTAAATTATTTAGCAATAAACGGCACTTGCAGTTTTAGGAGAGTGCTGCAGATTGATCAGCTGACTTTGGAAAGGTCAGCAGCCATGACTTAATTGCTCAAGGGCCCACACTAATGATCTCCCCATTGCACCCAGATCTGCAGCACGTGTCCAGGCAGTAAGCAGGAGCAGTGTTTTCTGGAAGCAGACGTGCTGGTGCTGTTAGAACAAGTTACATGAGGTTTGGTTTTCACACCTGACCAACCAACAGCCCTCAAGCTGTCATTTGAATCTAAAAAAACCCTCAAACAGCTTTTGTGCAGGCCCTATAAAGCTCAAGTCCGGGCTGTAGAGAAAACTTATCTGGAAACTGTCTTTGATTTTTGTTCGTTCCCTCCTCTTTTACATTTTCCCCTGGTGATCTCTGACTTGATGATATAATCCTGATTTCATCCCAGCGTAGTCAATTTGTACCTGCTCTTGTCTTGCCAGCCTTCTATTACGTTTTGACAAAAAGTGCCAATTATGGACACAGTTGCATTGCAGAAGAGACTTGCATGGCCCTCTAAATCTCTTGTATGCACAATTCTGTTAATTAAATTTGCATTTTAGGTGCACGTTTCCCAGAGCTCAGGCTGGTGGTGCTAGTTTGATAGTGATGGATCTCCAGTCTTCCAGAACTGTGAAGGGTCTTAGACAAAAAAGTATGACTCTCACCATGCTAAGCTATGAATTTTGAGAGATGATAATCAGGAATCGATAGGCTCTTGAGGAGGCTGTACGATTCAGTAATTTTGGAAGTCGTGACTTGGCCATTTCCATACTGCTGAGTCGCAAATTTGTTTTTTTGCTGAGTGGCGAGTTTTGATTTTGCCAAGTTGTGACCTACAGAATTAGAGTTGTGCAAACACAACTTGCTGAGAGCTGGAGATATGTGAGGTTCTTGGGTTTCTGAGAGACAATAGTTAAGTGTTTCTGTTGAAGCTCTAAAACTTGCTTCCAAAACAGGCCTCAGCTTAATTGTTATGTTAACAAAAAGACATGGAACAATATATTCTTTCTTCCAAATAAATGAGGAACTGTCTTAACCCTTCTAAGGAGAGTAGTTCTTGCTGGAGATCTCTGTCCTCATCTGCTAATGACAGAGGAAATACGTGCATTGCTTCCAAGAGATGCTGGGTTAGGCTTCATAGGAATCTTCTGTATTTTGCATACTTTTAGTCTGACCTGGTTTTTTTTTTTTTTTTTGGTAGGTAGGAACATAAATATCAGATCACTTACCATTCAAGGTGAATGATAATGCTCAGGTCTTCTGACAAGCCATAGATAATGCAAACAGATCTTTAACATTGCTCCAGAATTTCCCTTGAAAAGATCCATTTTAAGAGCACAGGTGAGCAGGGAGCATCCAGCGCTAAAGAGCACTGAAGTTCATAAATGGTCCTGATGTCAGCCAAATGAAGTGGATCATCCAATTATTTTCAATTACAATTCCAATCCTTTCTTTAATGTTTTCCTACGCTGATATCTGTGTTGGTAATGTAGCCAGATCTGGCTTTATGATCCCCCTTGTTTCAACGTGCTGTGCTTAATTACTTTGCCTCCATAACAAACAGACATTCAGAACAATTAGACAATAATATGAAAGCAGCATAGGAAAATAGCTCAAGATACTTTCATTTTAGTTATGCTGATAGTGCACCCCATGGTTTTGAATCAATGCTGGAATAATGTTCTTTTGATAGTCTTCAATAACTTTAAACGAGACCTAATAAATTTGTATTTTTATGTGAAATTTAGAAGGAAAAACTCCTTGTTGATTTTATTTTCAATTGAAAATAACTCCTGTGATTTGTACACTTGTGTTCTAATTGGATGTCCACCCCTGTTGAACAAATCACTTAAACACCATAATTACTATACCAGAAGGGAACATACTTTGAGCATATATTTAGTGCTTTCCTGAGTTACTGCTCTGTTGTAGAAAACAGCCCTTTTGCATTTTAGAAGTTGGTGAAATTTGAAGAATTAGTTGGTTTTTTTTCTCTATAAAGAATTTCAAATTTCTATGCGTAATTTCTTTTTAAAGCTAATAAGCTGACAGTAAGCTGGGTAGACTCTTTGCAAGTGTGAAGGGAGAATAGTGTCATAAAATGAATGTTAACCTGCTTTGTTCATTCAAAATGAATGAAGCTAATTTTGGAAGGGTTGCTGCTGAGCCATACTGACACTAACACACAACTTTGTTGTATTGTGCCACACAGCCACAGGTGCACGTTTAGATCCTTAAATCTTCTTCACCAATGTCACAATAATAAAACAAACAGCACTCAAACAGCCAGTTTTCCAAGATGATATGGGAAGCAAACAGATCAGTTCCTTTATTAATAGAATTGATGTGGAATTGCTATAAATTTTTAACTATGACTTTTGACAGCTCTCCTACTATAAACAAACATCTAAGGCACATGGAAAGCCTATGTGATCTGCACCTGCAATCTTAAAAAAAAAAAGGGGGGGGGGGGGAGTATGGACAAGAAAAATGTAAATAGGACATTTTAAAGCTCAGAGGATGTGATGAAAAATCCGTTTCCATTGGTGTGAAATGTTCAAGGTATTTAAGGAGATACCCGAGTGTGCTGTGGCTTGTTTCTAATGAACTCAGTAAGAGTCATGCCAGGATACTTCTAAGCTAAGGTTCATTTCACACATCTTAAACTCCCAGCCTCACAGAGAAGTGTCTGGAACTCTGTTGTTTCTCTGTCCAAATTCAGCTTTGCAAGATTCAGTACTTCTTGTCCCTGTGTATAGATCAGGGCAGAATCTGTCTTCAAAGGCCTTAGACCATGATGAGCACTCTTGGGAACAGTTGGTTTGTTAAGGATTTTGTGCTGGTAAATCTGGTTCTGAAAGCTCCAATTTAAATTTGCACAGCAGTGTAGAAAAGAAAGGTCTGAATAAGCTCCTAGTGCCTACGGGATGCAGCGTGGTTGGCCAGGTTTGAGCTCATGTGCAGCATCCCTGCCAAGCCCTTTGGGTGTCTCTGCTGGCTGGTTATGCAGGCGTGATTGCAGTCCATACGAACAATATATGTTTGCCTAAGGAGCCAGAAAAAATGACTTTCAGTGGGCTAAAATTCTTACAAAATGGGTGTGATTTTAAGAGAAAAAAAATTCTTTGCTCATTGGGTGAATATTACTTTGAAATTCCTGTCTTTGGCTGAGCTTCTAAGTGAAGTCTGCCTTGTGGTGCCTATTAAAGTGAGAGAGTTCGCTGGTCACTGTTTTAGGCTGCACAACTTTTTTGCGATTTTTTTTGGAAAAATAGTTTCAGGAGAGGGTTTACAAATGGAGCGTGTATAAGCACGTGGAGAGTGCAAGCTCCATTTGAGATTTTTAAAAGCAAGAGAATGGTACAGCCTTTGAAAAAAGGGTCTCAAGAGAGCACATGACATTGGATGTCAAATAAAGAAGGCTCCAAAATTATTAGTCACTGCTGGCTATGCACACTGAAATTCTCACTGAGCTAGATCAGACTAAACCAACATAATTATTTTTATTGCTGCTCACCATTATAGTTTGAACTCACTCCTCCAAAACCGAGTGTAGCAACACTAGTGCCTAGATGGATATAGCTTGTCAAACAGTTTTACAAATATTAACGTATTATGCTAACCTTTGTATCATTTGGTGCACAGCTGAATGTAGATCCCAGAAATTCAGGCAATAGTGTTCCTGCTCTAATCCCTAGACTGACTTCTTCTCAACCATTCACTTTGCCCGTAGGATGCCTTGAGCAAAACTTTTGGAAGAAAAACCAAAGATCTGCTTGATTTACGGTGATCAGATAGACAAGTGCTTCTGCTTTCCAGACGGAAAGCTGTTTTCTGCTAAGCAGCAGATATAGCTGTCAGTTGGGAAAAAAATTATTTGATATTGCCTGAGTTTCTCAACCACAGCATAAGCAAAGAGCTTCCTGTAATATGGAACACTTATGGATAATATTTGTAGGATAATTGACATGCAATCACTTCTCCACTGCCAAAGATTTCAGTCACTTGTTATGAATCTTGCAGTAAAAAGCCTACTGGGGGCAGTGCGATGAAAACTTCACAAGCATTTGGAAAAATGATATGAGGTCGGTTGGTTTGATATGACTTGATATGGGTATTCAATATGCTGCACTGCCTGGTACTGAGAGAGTTTTCATTCCCAATTTGAAAAGTTGGAAGCCTCTCATATGAAAAATTAGTGAGAAACTGGAATTCAATTACCAGTACTCATGGTTATCTGGAAAGAAACAGGAGCCTGTTGTCCTTTGGGTCACTTTGTGTATTGTACTCTTCCAGAAAAGGAACAAGAAGTTCAAATCTTTTTTTTTTTTCTTGCTGCATAGTGTATTTTTGAGAAATGTGCTTCTCCTTGTCTTGAAAAATGCAGTATTTTCTTTTCAGTCATGGAAAATAGATTCCTGATGGCAAATCCAACTGAACTTTTCTTTGATTTTTTTTTTTTGGCTAATATTAGACAAACTTTAATCTAAATCCAATGTCTAATATCTTTGATTTTTCTTACCTGTTAGAGAACAGTGGCTGATTGTATTTAATTTTAATTCTGAGAGTTTGTTGCCTTCTTCTGCCTAAGGAAACTGTTTGCTATGGAAGATCAGTAATCTATCCCTGCAGGATAGCCCTTCATCACAATTTTTAGCATGTGGAATCTAACTTCTTTGACCACTTTCACTTGAAAGCAGTGAGAAAAGGAATCTATTGTTAGCTTCCTTTATGACTTTTAGAAAGTTGAGCCAGGGTGTGGTTTCCCTGCCATTCTGCAAGCTGTGCACTTTCCCCAGTCTCTTGTGCTGAGTCACCAAAAGCAGGATCTCATCGAGTAGCTTTTGCTGTCTACATTACTGGGCTACACTGTAGTCAGTGTTTCACTCCTTAAACTGAGCTGTCAGAGTAGCAAGCTGATTGTTTCTCATTAAGGTTCTGCAAAATGCTCAGTTGCGTTTGGAGGAATTTGCTGTATAGTGGCTGCAACTTTCCCTGACCTTTCATTTAATTTATTTGTTTTTCTTCCACCAAGTTTCTCAAAGTCAGCAAAAGAAATATTCTTACTGGGCTGATTAACCTGAGGAAGTGCCTCACTTAAACAAGAGTGTAAGTTAGGTGAGAGACTTCTAAAACAGAAGAAATTCGGTGGCAATAAAGCAGCCATGCAGTAAGGGCTGGCTTGTGAGTAATGAATTAGGGCATTTCAGGCTGGTTTCTGTGGCAAGGAGTCTGCTTTACCATGTTATCGCATTCAGTACCTGCCCTTGAGTTCTGCACAGAGCAGCCAAGGCTGAAGTGCTCAAGGGATGGTCTTCCAGTGGAGGGGACTTCTGAGTCTCAAAGGGGTAAAAACTAAATGCTTACATTTCCATTATTATTATTATTATTATTATTATTATTATTATTAATTTTTAGAACTGAATTTTCTATCTGTTGCTTTAACATCTTCAGTCCCTTTGCAAAGATTTCAGTATGCCCAGAAAAGGCATTGCTTTGGGTACACTATGGCTCTGTTTCTCACGGTGTGATGTGGAGGTATCCTGTGTAAAGCATTTTCGGATTACCGCTTTCTGATCTGCCAGTCTGAATGCACAGTCATAAAAGAAGCTGACAATAGATTCGTTTTCTCACTGCTTTCACCTGAAAGTGGTCAAAGAAGTTAGATTACACATGCAAGTCTTGAGGCTGGATTTTGAATACTCAGTCATCCGCTCTCCTAGATTGCCTACACACATGCACCATGTGTTCATAGAAAGTTGATGGTATGTTCCACTGAGTCTTTTTTTAAATTATTTTTATTGTTTACTATGATTCCCTTTTGTCTTGATGTGCCTGAAAAATTTCCCCTCTCTAAGAGAGCAATTGGAGAGTCTTGTTCCCCAATGACCTGGAAAAGTTCCTACTGCTATTATTTTCCTTCAGAAACGTTATTTCTGAAGCCTTATAATCTAGTGTCCAACATTGCCCAGGAATTAGAAAGATCAATTCTTGTATTAGTGGTGATAGCTCTGCTGTAAGCTGATGTTCTTCCCTTAATCTTGGAAGACTTCCAGTGGGGATTTGTCTATTATATTTGAGGGGACTGCTGGATTTTTCTCTTTGCTGATCTATTTTTCCTATCGGTATTTGCCATGCTCCAGCAATGTTATATTTGTTCTTTCTGCAGAACACCAAGTTCTGTTCTGAAGTGTATGTATTTTATGCTCCACTGAGGTAAGGAATGGATTTCCTCTTGTATAGCAGGGATCTATACAATTATCCTCTCCTTGGCACTTGAAGGAATCTGATAGCTTAAGCACTTCATTAGCAGACTACCACAGTATCTGTTCTCTGTGGGCAGAACGTGAATTGGAATAAATATTAAGCATTTGTTTCACTCTTTGCTTTTTGTACATCCATAGAAACAAGACCATATTCAGCTTTTTCCAGTGTTCTGGAAAGGTTTTTTTTTTTTTTTTTTTCAATAGGAGTGTACTTTTGCATTCCATGGTTGCAGAATTCAGCGAGATAAAGCATGTAACATGAACTTGCAGAAATCAATTCTATGGTTGAAGAAGAATCAATGACCCTAAGCAGAACTAAAAATAAGAGCAGTGCTCTTTGAAATGTTTGCACTGTCACTCTAGCATAGCTATGAGTACAGGGCAAGTTGGATACTATTTGCTCATACCACCGCACAGTTGTAACAGTAACTAACTTTCATATATGTGCAAGGATTCCTGTAGTTTTAGGCAAAATTGAAGGCTCAGTAGCTAAGTTGGCAAGAGTGATCTGGAAAAATATAATTTCCCATAGCTGATTAGCTAAGGAGCACATGATACAAGAGCCAAGATGTTTGTGAGATCTTTTGGAAACAAATTAGCTTAAATTTTATTGAAAATTATTGATTTTCATGGTCAGAGGTTAATGAGGTTTGTCTTTCATTTGGCTTCCCTGCTCTTGGGAAAATAATGAAATTGCCTGAAGATACAGACCATTCAATTAAAATGAATAGATGAGTAAAACATATTAGAGTGTTTTCTTTGCACTCTATCAATTTTTTTTTTGTGCATTTTACTATCTTGGGCTTTTGAAGAAGTGTGTGATGGGCCGCTTTTTAAAAGACATGGCATCTATCAGTTTGTTTTTCTGTACATATGAGCCTCTGATAGGAATGTAGCCTGAAGACAAAATTATGTGCACTAGACAGATCAGGATTGATTAGATAAGCGTGCTGGTGAGAGGGGATGCATATAGAAGAAAACAGGGCAAAGAGAAAGTATCAGAAGACATCAGGATTTTTTTTTTTTTTTAATAGTTAAAAACTTCATTTAAGAGTTTCTGGTACAGTAGATACAGAAGATAGACTGCAGTGGTCAAGTGCAGACACAAGTGTACTGACTGGCCTGGTTTTACATGCAACCAGCCCTTTTCTACCTATCCCTGTTTCATGTCCCTATTTCCTCCTGTGAAACAGGAGTGACTGTTCAGCCTAGTAAGGTGTTTCAGCTCAGATGACTGATGTTTTTGCAGCATTTTTGACCTTTTGCATGAAGGGGTATTTAAGGTGCCAAACAAGTCCAACCTGGTTTCTGTCCTCCCTGTGGGCAGAGGCAGCAGAGAGCATTGTTTCCTCTTAAATCAAGCTGATTTCTTCACAAAAAGCTACAGGAAAATCTTTTTTAAAAAAAAAAATAAATGTGGAGGATCTTTAGGACTTAAAACTCCACAACTGTGGGGTATCAGAAACTGTCAGATAACCAGTAAGGAAATTCAGTCCAAATCAGACTGGAGTGCTTGGTGTTTTGCCTTTTCTTTTCAGGTTGATGACATTGGCCAAATTTGTGTTTAAAGTCAAGTCTCTAAAGCTTATAGTCATGAAAGAAGTCTTTGGACCATAGGACAAACCAGGGTCACGTCAGGGACATGCACACCCACACAGCCAGCTGGGATGATGGCTCTTGTCAGTGCTGTGTAACTGCCTACTAATAGCAGATTGTCAAGCAGCAATGATGCCTGTCAAATGGAGGATCTTTATGAAAATCTGCATCTGTTGCAAATTAGTTTTTGGAAGTGGTGTCTGTTTTACTATACACGATTCCTGTCAACTGCTTCTTATTATGGAGTGGGAGATTTTTTTTTATGTGAAGCAAAATATTTGCCATTTCTCAGGTTGAAATCTTCCCTGGTTCAAAGTAGGACATGTCCTTCATCCTTGAGAGTTGCTCAAAATGGCTTGGAAACTCCAGCAGTGGGTACAGACAGACAGGATTTTGGCCACGTGTGAAGTCAATGTGATACCAGGCAAAAACAGTGCCAGAAGAAGTTGAGCAAAGTGTGGAGGACCTGGCTGGAGCCCCATTATTACCACCAGAGAATATGTTTTGCCATTTGCACCGTCTCATGAGGATATACATTTAATTGTCACACTGTTGGGAGAGTTAATACTCTTCCTATAACTTGAAAAATTTGATTTGAAATATTTGCCAAAGAAATTTTTATTTTATGGGTTTTTGCTCTTATGTTCAGCTTCAGCAGCTCTGGCATGGTCTAAAAGATGGATTTCCATAGATGTCCTGTACAGACACTCCCCTCCCCTTACTAATCATGGGCTACAAGAAAACTAAATTTAATCAGTCTCTCAGAAGCATCAAAAACTGAGGCTCTTTTTCAAACTGATTTCATTCCTAGGGTGTCCACAGCAGCATAATGTTGCACAAAAATCAGTATTCATGCTCTAGCCTTCAACAGTTACCCTGTGTGAATATCATGAATGCTATTTCATCATCACAAAGATTAACCAAATGAAATAGAAAGGTCAAAAACTAAAAAACAATTAAATGAGCATTTCCATCTACTGAAAAAATCAATCAAGAATGAAATTTGGTTTTCTACTTCCAGTAACCTCAAACATATTTGAATGTATATCTCTGAAGAGCTGAAAAGACACACTGCTCCTGTCCCACCACTCCCAGTAACACAGTTTGGGATAAATAGAGAAATGATGGTTTTATTTCAGAAAAGCCAACCACCAGCACCTTTACTCAATTCAAAACAGGCTTCTTGATGTCTTTGAACTGTAGACCACTGGCAAGTTTCTACTTTCCACATTTTGCTGACACATTTTGAGGTGTCTCTCATTCTGTGACACTGACCATACCTGGAGGGAAGTGTATGTGGCCATAGGTCCTCTCTCTAGCAGTGATGAGATTAACACAAATGGTTGCTTAGGAGAGGAATAGAATGGACAGTGGGGCGTGTATAGAGTGATCCTTCTCCTCTCATCATCTGTTTCCTAGGGCCCAAGGTTGGTGCTTTTGTATAGCTGTTCTATTGATCCTGCTAGACTTCCTCTCTCCAATGGCACATGAGCCCCTTTGGAAGCCATTTGTCCTCTTTTGCCTCACCCAGGTCCAGTAGATGAGTTTCACAATAGCTTCATGTGTTGAGAAGAAACCATTCTTCCTTTTAGTTCTAAATCTGCTGCATGACGAGTTAATTTGGGTGCCCCATTGCTCCTGCACTCAGAAAAACAGTGAATACACAGAGGTTGTTTCCCCCCTCTGATGGTTGTGTCTAGACACACTGTGTTCACTGCTTTTCCAGCCTGAAGAATTGGGTTTGCCCTCATGTGGGAGTGGCTCCATACTTCCAGTTATCCCTTTGCCCTTCTCAGTATATTTTCTAGTTGTACCTTTGTCTTCTCCAGACAGAGTGCTTGTAGTGTAAGCAGTGTCAGTGCAGTGAGTCTACCTTGATATTTTTCTAGCCATTTTGATTACCATTGAGCATTGCTCTGAGTTTTGTTGAGAACTAAGCAATGACTCCAGCATCCCTACACTGAATGGTAGTAGCTAACGTAAAGCCCAACAATGTGCATGTGTAGTTATTTTTCCCAGCATGCAATGCTTTCCTTTATTGAAACTGGATTTCATCTACCATTTTATCATCCAGTTGCTTAGTATTGCAAGTTCCTTATGCAATAATTCATGGACTGGTTTATATTTGATTATCCTGAATGATTTTGTATTGCCTGTAAATTTTATCTTTTCACTTTCATCTCTTTTTCCAGTTCATTTATGAAGAGAAGTGTACATTTTCAAGTCCTTAATGAGCCACCTTCAGAAGCATTGATTTCTGCCACTGAAATTTGCCTTTTGAAAGAGCATTACAGAATTCAATAAGAATTGCCAACTTTCATAGAATGTTTTTTTGTTCTGTTTCATGAAATACTTATTTTCAGTAGCAAAAATCATCAAATACCACCACTTTTGAGCAACTGCATTATAATTTTTTTTTTGATGGGGAAGAACCATATGTATGGAGGAGATTGGTACTGAATGAGTTCAGTGGTGAATAAAAGTGACTACAGAAATGTATCAAGATATCTTTTTCTTCCCTTTTTTCCACACTGGTGGTAGGGAAATGGGCAGAAATTGAGAATCACAAAACTTTCCTTGTGTGTGTTTGTTTTCCTCAGGTTTGAGGTTCTTTTTTGCGTTCCCTTTGACAGACTGACGCTCTCTGTCAAAACAATGGAACTTCTGTACCTAAGCTTAGCAGAAACGAGCAATCCGGCTTTACTGGGCTGTCTAACTTTATGAGAACATACTTTCTACTTGCATAGTTTTGAGCATAAGGTACAAAATTTCCAATCAAAGTAGTTATTTCTTTGGTAATAAAATTATTTCAAGTTTTTTCTTGCACCCGAACATATTTGTTCCAGGGAAGATGTGGTTATTCACTTGCTTTCTTGCTGTATGCCAAGACTCAACTACAGGTTCAGAATCTCCAAGCCACCAAGTCAGGGCTGATCGACGAAGCTCCTTCATTACTTCCATATGTTTGCTATTAGATGTGGTCACCCTGTGCTGTAATTTACCTTTATCATGGGTAACAAAAGAGGAAAACGAGGGCTTAAGAGTCTTGTGGAATGGTCCTGAAAGTCCTGGAGTTAAATATCTGCAAAATGACGAAAGTCCTATTGAACCTTTTATTGTGCTGGCACACTACCTCCATTAACTTCTGTTTCTGTACCCGTGTTCCAACCAGGCTTTCAGTTTTGGCACAGCTCCTGTCCTTCTTTGTTCCTGAGAATCAGCCTTTTCTCCCTTAAATTTTTTGTTTGTTTTCCTTTTTTTCTTTCCCTTTTGTCCTGTGCCATCACTGATAAACTGCAGATCTGCTTTCCACTTTGATATCCGTGGAAAGGAAATTTGAGTTCTGGCATCATTCAGCCAGCAATTGGGGGTGATGATCATATTCATGCCATCTCTTTTTCAAGTGTGTTAAGGTTGCTTGTCTGGAGCACAACATAATAAACCTGCTTTAACAAGATTAAGCCATACTTAATCCCTATTACAAAACAGTGCCGTTTGATACAGGCACAGTCCATTTTGACAAGGCACCCAGATCTTGAATTTATTTTTATAATTTATGGAATTAGTTCAAAGGACTGAAAATATAAAAATGATACATCAGCATTTTCTGAGTATTTAGTGCAATCTGTTATTGTCGTCTAAAATAGTTTATTAAAATCTTTATTGCACTGTTACTCAAATAGATGAGCAATACCAGCTATTATGCAAGTGTTAGAGCCCAAATAATCCAAAACAGTAGTAACTAGGCACAAACAACTTCACCTCTCCTGTAGCTAATTATGTCAGATATTCAAAAATACCAGAATTCTAGAATAGCGCGTGATTATACAGTGACTACGAAACACTAACACTTTTATAGCATGCATAATGTAAAAGAATAGAACAGTTAATGCTCAAGTCATAGCTGCCTCGCAGAGGCTAGTTGCAGTTTTTGCACATTTTTTTTTTTTTCCAGCAGTTAAGCTGGAATTTGACCCTGCAAGTTTAACACTGTAGTCATGCGTTGTCATTAACACCTTGACTCTGTCAGCTGAGAATGAATCAATTCTGCATTAGTGCTTTCTAAACCTCAGAACAGCTTTCATTGGAGTCATAGTCCTACAGAAGCAAGCTTCAGGCTGAATCGGATTACCTTCCGCATGCGAGTTCATCCACCAGAACAGTAATTCCACCGTGGTGATTCTGCCTTGCCTCTAATCCTGTTTTCCATGTTGTAATTCAGCTAACATTTTTGTGGTTATTTCTGATTTAATTTGCTATGCTTATTGCATCCTGTTTCTCTGTCCTGAGTGCAGGCAGAACTATTGTTTCTTATAGAAGATGGCAATGGGAGCTAGAGAAGTAAGTTGCGTTTCTTCTATCCAGAAATTTGCGAAATATCGCCTGTGATGCTTTGCTGTTTCAGCTGCAGAGCTCTCTGGTAACACCCAGCTCCAGCGTAAGACCAAAGTCCAAGCACTTTACAGAAGTGTCAGGGATGGTGACTACCATTGGACTTTGATAAGACCCATTCAAAGAAAGCTTAGTGCTCGTGTTGCAACTGCAAATGATGTCCTTACACGTGTGCCAACCGAAGGTGAAGTCTTTGGCTTTAAGACAAGGATATCAGCGCCATCTAGTTAGCTAGGGAGTTTGGTGCAAAATCGTTTTAAGCAAAGGTGACACTTCTGGCATTTGTTGTGACAGGTGACCTTTCTTTAGATCATTGCACTCCTAATGGATTTCTTAACATAAATGGCACTGACACATGACAGAAGTCTGTAGGCGTTCAGACACTCTGCACAAGTCCATTAGATGTTACAGTCTACTGTCAGCTACAGTCAAATCCTGCAGCCGCTGCTGGGGAAACAGGGCATTTCTGCAGGTGATGGCAAGAATATGTCACCAAACGAGTAGTCTGCATGGTTGGTGTAGCTGGCAACTCTGTCAAGTGTGCTCAGCCAGAGAAATCTGCCTTTCTGGATAAGAAGAGACAACTGTGTGAGAGAACAGATAAGGCAGAACCGGAGTTATTCTTTTCTTTGTGTCTTGGAGACTAAGTTAACTTTTCTGGTTATGCTGTGTTACTCTTTTCAGACAGCCCCAGCACACATGCTAGTTCGAAAGATCACAGTATAGGACTTGACTTCTTATAGCTTAGTAAGCATGAGGCACAATATGACTGAACGAATGCTAATGAACACAGAGCATACTTAGAGGATTGGCCTGGGGCATGGCATTACATGCTTGTGCAGAGCCCATCTGCAGTATTATTGACATGAATAGAAGTTGAAACTTTTTCTATATTTTACCTCTTTTACCTCGCTTCACTGCTGCAAATCTTGATTGTGAAATGGTTCTTTCTTGCAAGGGGACATCCTGGGTTTTACTTCTTGGAATTTAATTCAGAAGCTTCTGCTCTTGGCTGCAGAGGTCCTCCTGCAGTATTTCCTGCTGATGTTGAGCCCAGCAGGATGCACAGATCTAACGGTGGCTCATTAGGCACGGGGAGTTTTCAGGTTCGCTTGAAAATGTTTCCAGGATATAAGCTTATATTGCATCACATCACTCAGCACAATTAATTCACTCATTTCAGATTAAATCATAATGGTTTTAGGAATGGGGGAGTGATGGGGTGTTTTACCTAGCACTTCAAGAAGCTTTCCATTGACTGGCCAGTTTCACAAACATTATTAGCAGAGCTGGGGATTGTCATTGAAGCAAATCTTCTGATATCTAGCTGGAAACTATTGTCTATTTCAGTGAAATTTGAGCATTAAAGATCCAGAGATCTCCTGGACCGTGTGTAACTGATCCAGTTAATTAGTTAGCTGTCCTGTACTTAATCTTTCTGGATTGAGTGGACAGTGCTGTTTGGGCTGTACAAGTTAAGGAGGGTTGTTTATACCATGGCTTTCCTCAGACTGCAGTCAAAGCTCAGTGAGCATTTTAAGAATCCTATCTGTGAGTCTTAAATATTTATTTTTGGCAACTATGGAAGAATATTCTTTCGATGCCTGTCAGCTTTCTCCTTAAAAGTGCCAATGAGAAATGAGTCCAGTTACTGAATCACAGAAATTGGAAAAGACTAGAATAGCAATTGATTGAAATTCAAATTATCATTCACAAATGCACTCTTTAAAGTTGCAGACTATGCACACAATGCATGTATTTTCTCTTGGAAATGCTTGTGGATAGAGTATACGTAATTTTAGTCTTGTGCTTATGAACTTGAGTTTCTTCAGTAGATAGCAGTTAAAGAGTAGTCCTTCCTTTCCATGCTGCCAACCTTGTACTTCCTCCCCCTTTTTCTATAGCTTAAATATTTATACAGTCTCACAGTGAGTTGTATGTGTCCATTGATCTAACTAAAAATGAGCCCTGCAAAAAAAAGCTTAGCTTTCAATCAGAGCAGCAAACTGATCCAGTTCAGTGTGCAGCCAGCCCTGCAGAGGTGAAGGGTAGGAGCCGTTACTGAGAGCCAGCAGGGAGAGAGGCAGGGCAGCCCCTTCTGGTGGGGGGATTTTAGATAGCTGTAAAGCTTTACCTGGAGTCCAAGAATATATTTGGAGATACTTGGAAAACTATGGGCACCTTCTCTTGAAGTTTAGGGACTTCTTTTGAAGTTTCTTTAGTGGAGATAAGACAACTTAGTGTAGTATGCTGCTGTCATCACAACTACAGTAACTCCTCCCGCTGTGTATGCATAAAAGGTCTCATGCAAGTAAAATAAACCATCTCATATTCCAGGAAGAAATTTAAAATCTTCAGGAGAGTTTGTTTTTTTGATTCTTCTAAACAGAAGTTGCTTGGCCCTACATTGCAAAGAGTTGATGTAATACCTGCCATAGTTGCGTGTGTTCAGTTGAATGTGTATGAGTGTGCTGCACCTTTCTTATGGTTCATAAGGTGATGCTTTCCAGAGTAGTTTAAAAGCAATGTAGATAGTTTGCACTGTATTTCCACCTGTTCTAATAAATCTAGATCAGGCGCTAAGAAATAATGCAAATACCTGTCTACTCCTCAAGAGTCTAAAGGCATTAGTGCATTTCCCTGAATAAAATATGTTCCCTTCATATCATATTACAATACATCATGTTGTAAAACAACATGACAGCATGTCAGGATGTGACAAACAACTGGTGCAGTGCATTAAGAAATTTAAATGAAAATTAGTTTAGACCATTTTTCTTCCCATCAGCTAGAAGAACAAGGGCTTGATCCGACATTTGTAGATCAGTTAAGTAACAGAGAGAAGCTGCCTGGTTTTATCCCTCTCTAGTTCCCAGCAGTAGTTTATGTACGTGGGCATCTTTGGACATGCTTGTTTGACTGTAATGATGGGATTCTTCAAGAATATCATATGCAGTTTTGGGGAAAAATGATCAGTTATTACTAACTTCAACTGCTTTTTGAGATGGGTTTCAATAGTTTCAAGGAAAATATTTACATATACACATAAATTACTCTGCAGTCACCGTGAAGTCTCTGGCATAGTGAAGGTACAGATGTTTTCACAAGAGTTGCTAACTTATAACTTCTCTTGCTTGATCTTCTGCTGGACTGTTTGTATTATATTTTATTCTTAAATTATTTTGGGAAAAAACAGATGTAATTCCTTAAAAATTATTTCCCATTATTATGGCAAACAAGGAACAGAATCCGATCTGTAAAATCATTTATTCTAGGAACTAGATCCAGCCAATCTTATTAGAGAAGATTGGAACAACAACTGTTAATATTATGCTACAATGAGAAATGGCCATTTCTTAAAATCTTGCTCCTTAGTTTGTTCAGAACTCATCCCTGTTTGTATAGCCTTAGCTACAGAGTCCATGACTGCTCAGTTTCATTAATGAAGTCTTAGGAAAATCTTCAGGAAAGGCTTTAAATAAGTTGAAGTTTATGGTGAAGCTAGTTTTCAAGACTTTGCTGACCCTTTGGAAGAATTCCAGGCTTCATTTTCCTTTATAGACTTTGTGCTGATATCCATTAGATGATTCTCATCTAGATGCTTTATAATTCCATTTTTAATTGACTTTGAATTAAGTATCCATTTTTTTCATTCAAAATCACTCTCTTTTCAACAACTCCTTAGCCAGTCTAGATGGCACTTAATTTAACATTTCAGCAGCTTCTTGCAAGAGCAATATTAAGTGAAATGATGTCAAAAGTTAGTATCTTCTAAGCTTGAGGGGAAAAGAACCGAAAAAAAAATTCTTTGAGAAAGAACTTATGGTGTTTGTTTCAAAAGTTAGTGTAAGGAGACAGACAAAGTGTATGATTGCGCAAGCCTTGTTTCTTTAGGAAACCAGGCTGAAGACAGATGGTCTCAAAACAGCTGGACATCTAGTAAATTTTTGGTTTGGTATGGAAGAGTGTGGGAGAATGTATTATTACATCAAACATTTCAGAAGGACCCAAAGCAACATGATCTCTTTTTATGCATAAAATTGGGATATTTAACATTTAATGTGCTGTATTCAAAATGAAAAGCATATTTATTTATTTATAATTTCTTGGTACTTAGACCTTAGAGACAGATATAACTTTAGGCGATGTTTTCCATCTTCCTCAAACAAAGAGAAGAAAGAAGATAGAAAAGATAGATCATGCCCTGTTCCTTATCATTAATTTAAATGGGATCAAGACCTGACAGGTGGTCCAGAACTTTCTTCCACTTCAGCAGATGGCCTGGCCAGTAAGCTCAACTCTGGGAAAATTCTCAAAGGAAAAAACTCTCAAGGGGAACTTTGTCTGTCTTAAAATAGCAACTGGGAATATGATTAGAGTTGATGAAGGAGGTAATAATCACAGGAGTTGGGATAGCATGTCCTTCCCCCAGGAATACAAAAAGCTGTGCCATAAATGATGTTGCTTGCTCCAGAAAATCTTGTAGAATTGAGATTACAGCATTTCTGTATGTTTTTCTGTAAGTAGGCTCCATTTCTGTGGATAAATCTTCCACCTGCACCTATAAGTGCAAATCTAGACCTGTTTGATGAAGTACTGATTGCAATTTTTGGTGTGCTGCTCTGCAGGTATACAATTGTAAAGGCTGAAGTTAGTGTTCAGTCCTTAGGAAAATGCAAATTTTTTTGCACTCAGAAATGGCTATTTTCTAGTGCTCCAAGAGCTAACTTTAATGTGTTAACCATAAAAAGGAATGCTCATTCCGGTAATGTGTTGCATCAGGTACTTTCTGGAGATTACAAAAGGAGGTTATTCTAGCCTCTGTGTGTTTTTTTTCTCAGTTGGTAGATAGGAGGCAATGTGACATCTGGAATGGGACATACTATAAAAGGACCAGAGAGTCCAGGGCATCATTGCTTCTCTTTAGGGAACCATGGAAATTCCTCTTCCGATCTCTGCAGGAGTACTTTGCAAGTCGGGACAGCAGTGGGAAAGGAGTGCAGCCATCGTTTCCTTGCTTCAGATATCCTATTCCTAGGCTTAGCAAAAATTAGGCAGTCACAGTTCCCTGGGCTGTACATGAAATTCCTTCAACTGATTTCACATCCCACCTCGTCTAGCAGGACAGTCATGTTTCTGATGTACATTTACCTCTCGCTGGATTGTCTCCTAGGACTGCTACTGAACCAAGGAAGTGATCTCTGCAAGGAAATATTTTTCCATGATCTAGGGACAGGGAGGTTGCACCCTCTGTGCCCCCTGAGACATTTTTGGAAGAAAACTCAGTGAAAACCACTCTTGCAAATGTTTGGATGATATCTGGAATAGATGGAGTGATTTGGTTGCGATGTTGCAAAGGTTCTCCCTTTTTCTCTTTGTCATTATGAGTGCTATCATGCAGAGTACTTCAGTCCCTCTTGAAGACAGTCCCTAAATGTCAAACCTAAAAAGATACAGTTCTTTAATTAGCAGGTCCATTTTATTCTGTGGATGCTCCTTTAAAGCTTCCCTAAACCCTATAATTTCTGCTCTGATAGATTGAGATTTTTTTATCTTCACTTCTAAGTGTCTTTTTTTCTTATATAATGGATTAAATGAAGTTTTAACAAGGCTTATGGTGAGATTCCTCATCATTAAAATAACAAATGGTTGAAAAGCCACCTTCTGTCTTACAGAAATCTAACAGCATTAGTGGACCATAATCCAGCTGGTAACTGATTGCTGAACAACTGCAAACCCTTTCATACTTTGAGATGTTATCAGTACATAAAACATGTTTTCATGAAGTTTATTGAACAGCTTATTAGAGCAGGTTAAGTCAGTGGAGCTTCACAAATTCCATTTAGCATTCAAAAATATTTTATCTGAGAGTTTCAGATTTTTCAGGTATAATTGTGTTTCTTTTATCTATTCTGGACACATCAGGGTAATATTTCCTGAAAGATTTGGAAGTTTTTCTAGTTCTAGCTTGGTGATTTTTTTGATTCTAACCAGATCTGAGGAGCTACAGATATGTGAACCCTCCAAAGATGGATTGTTTTATTCTGCTCATGTTATAAGGTTCTTGTTTCACCAGAAGGAATTGTCTGGTATCTACCTGGAACCTTTTGCGGATCAATAAAATGTTGTCAACTTTGTCCCAGCTATTCTGTCCCATTTCACTGCTTCCCTCAAAATTTTCCCCAGTCAATGTGCTCCATGCTAGCTGACTTGCCCAGGGATGTGCTCTTCCCAGCTGCAGGCCTTGTTCTCCTTTGCACTGCAGCTTGTTAATGTCATTCCTGTAATTCAAAGCTGACACATTGCTAGGATTTCCTTGGGCCAAGAGGAAGCACTGGGTGTTGTGGGGCTGCACGTTCTCCCTTCCTCCCAGATACAGAAGAAACAAAGGACACGGTCATAGGAAAAGCACATGTATCCTTCAGCAACTGCTGTCTGCCCTTACAGTTTTTTGGGCTTATGGGCACCCAGTTGTCCTGAGGCTATACTTGTTCGAATCGCAGATCGGCAGGGGAAAGTACTTCAGCCTACTGCATCTATCTGAGGGACAAGGGTGGAATAGAGTGCTGGGAAGCATGACCTTTGCTATCTCTCTATTTTTGACAGCCAGAGCCCCTCCATCAGGTAGCTAGCTGGACGCAATCAGTTGCAGCTCTTGCTCAGTCCATCTGTCTGTCTGGATCCTTTGATTGGGAGAACTGCGGTCTGTGGAGCCCCTTTTAATCCATCCTATTTTACACAAATCAAAGCCCTTCTTCTCACTACCATTACAGTCTCATCCAAATTTTTTTCCAGAGAGTGCCAGCCTGTTCTCTAGTTTAATCTAGTGATCAAGCCTTTTGTAGTGTGTTAGCAACAGCATAAAGCATTTTTTGACACTTCTTATGCCTCCTGGACACCGAGTGCTTGACAGCAATTTTTATGGATTGTTGGCAACGAAAGTTATGAGTGCTTAGTTCACAGCTGAAGAATGGCACCACACACTTTCCTCCCAGAATTGCAATTTTCCTTTGTTTTCTTTAATATTGATGAGGAAGTTGGGTCATGCTTACATGCTTTGCACACCAAAGGAAAACCAGTGAAGGGGAATTGTTATTAACATTGCCAGGATATCAGGTCTAGCAGTCAGCTTACTGGATCCAGTACAGCCTTGCTGATACTGAAGTTTCCAAGATCACTTTTCATTTTTTGTCTCACTTATATGTGCATCCTGGGTATCCAGAGAGAAACATCATGTTACTCCAAGGCTTTTCCAGTGAGCCCTTCCCTTCCCTTCCCTTCCCTTCCCTTCCCTTCCCTTCCCTTCCCTTCCCTTCCCTTCCCTTCCCTTCCCTTCCCTTCCCTTTTTTCCAGGATTGCAAAACACCTTCTAAGCTGAAATGTCATGTTACTGGGACTATGTAGGAATTTCCAAAATCTCTTTTGAGCTTCGTTGTCCTCAGATTATAACTTTTGGAGTTAATGATCCATCCTTGCTACATCAAGGACGTTTGGTGTCAGAACCCAGTCTAAGGAGTTGGGAAATTTAGTAGAACTAAATACAGTTTGCACTCTTCCTCAAGCATGAAGAAATTTTTTGTCGCAGCTCTGTAAATTTCTGCTATAAATGCCCTTGAATTTTTAAAATTATTCTTTATTTCTTAGATAAGCAGTGACATGTAAAGATGATTAAAAATATTTTCACTGTGTTCTGGCTAACTGAACCAGAGACATAAATGTGGAGGAATTTTCACCATCCGGGGTTTACATTTGAAGCAATTTCATTGATTTGATGTTAGAGACTATAAACGCCCTATTAAATTTTAATTGAAAGACTGCATGAAAACCTGTAATCATTAAGTATTACCCCATAAGTCTCTTTCTGATATGGCAATGGTAGATCACAAAACTACAAAAATATGAGGTTTTGGTTTTCTCAAGAGGTGCTTTGAAAGAGCTCTGTGTAGGCGAGCTCCAAGGTCAGTGCAGTGCTGTTTTGGAATGCCTTTAAAAACATGAATGGCCAGAGTTTCTCCAAAATTAAAAGTCTCTACAAGGATAAAATATGACAGCCCTGTCTACTGTGATTACTTTGGTTCTGCAGGGTCGTCATTCATTACCAGCCATTCCCTTTGACTTTTGGAGTCGCCTTTTCCTCCCCACTACCTGCCCACCTTCAGGCAATCCTGGGAGAAGAAAGGTCCCATTCAACATCTTGGTCTTACCTCTCCTCCCTTGTATTTCTCTGGCTGCCTTTCCATCTCCCTCAGATAACAAATTTGACATTTGCCTGTCTTCTCCCACTGCATCTCAAAATACAAAGATGCTCAACCAAAAGGGATAAAGTCTCAGAGAAAAAACGGTTTTGCATCTCTGCCCTTCAGTTCTTGAGGGGATCTGTAAGATGTACCAGGCTGGGAGAGGAAATCGCTTGTAGGTATTTATGTTGCTCAGGTGTAAAGATTTGAAGTTCTCACTGTACAGTTCTGTTTCTTTTCAGTTACATGTGAATTTAATGCCAATGAAAGGTGCAAGATGTACAGAACTGTGCTGTCGGGGCAGGGCAGGTTTACCTTGGGTGCATCCCCAAGTTCCTTAACCAAATCAAAAGTCATTACCAGGCAAGGAGAAAAGGTTTTCTCAAGTTTTTAAAGAATGCACCCTTTTCCTTTTCAAAGATCCCAGAAGCTCTAGGGTCTCTGCAGGGTGTGTGCTTCTATTTTTTGTGGGGAAAGAAGGTAGAAGGAGATTTCAAGAACTTCTGAATTGTCCTCTGCCCATGGCAGATCTGTTGTGCAACTAACCTCACATCCTCTGCCACTGGGATGATTTACCCAGAGAGTTGTCAGCAGAGGGGATGGAAATGCCGACTTCTGAGTCTGCAAGCTGCCTACCTTATGTAGGTGATGTCTGAAGGAGCACTATGGCTCATCACACTTGCTGCACTTTGTAGCTTTCTCTTCTCCTCTGGCATGTCCCAGTGATGGTCTTTGAATGTCAAGGGGAAGTGATTAGTTATATCTCATTAAAGAAACTTGGTTTCTTTTGTGCAAGGCCTGGGTGCCATCTGGTATCTGCTGTGTTGCAGGTCTTTGGGCAGTGGGTGACTTCTGAGCAGCAGGATGTGGCTTTGTGTGTCCAGAGAAGAAAAGGAAAGCATTATTCTGTCCTTCCTGAAATAATTCTAAGCTGCTGGTGACCTGTGTACTAAACAGGAGGCTGCAGAATCCTAAAAATCAGGAATACACATAAATATCCATTTACTGCCTCATTATAAGAGGGGAAAATGCAGAGAGGTCAAGGGATGAAGGAAAGGCAACTAAGAAGTGAAGGATTAATGTTTAGCATTAATCAGTGTGGCAAGTAATGGAGATACCAGTGTGGCCTCAAATGCATCCACTTCCTGAGAAAGTACAACTAAGTCCTTGGCAGAAATGCTGGCTGACCTGCTTTTGGGAGTAGGAGAGGGAGAAGGAAAGGGGACAATCTTAACAACATCTCCTCCATTCTATTGCCAATCTCTTGGAAGCAAAGACAGCCAGAGACCTGGCTGAGACATGACAGCTGCCCTGTCTGCAGTAGCTGGCCTAAGGCCAGGCTTGTGGCAAGAAGAGGGAAGAAAGACCGCTGCCCTATTAAATGGAAGTGTGTTTGTAGATTAAATTTAGAAACTGTACATGGTGTTGTAGAAATTACACCAGCAGGAGAAAGGACCTGTTAGAACACAGGATCTCTGTCTTCCCTCTCTTACCTCAGTGTGCACGAACAATACCCCTGATCACAGTGTTGTGACAGTGTCCTCTAAGTCCCCAAAGCTTCTCAGAAGGAGCCTGTAAGAGCGCCAGGCATTTATCAGCAATGGAGGAATTTGCATCTTTCAAGAAATGCCCTCTGATATGTGTGCTATGACAGGAGAGTTGTGTTGAGCTCTGGTGCGTTCCCATTCCCTGCACCTGTCCCCTCTTCGATGTGGCTGAGAAACTGTGAAGTACTCTTTGAGAATGTTCTTGTCCAGTAGCAATGGAATTTGGAGGCAGCTCATGCTTCTGGTGCTGGCTAGGAGTATGTCCCTTTCCTCTCTCCAGCACCAGTCTCCTTTTCGTGAGTAAGATGTCAGCTCTGGGCTTGGGTGAAGAAGTGATCTGTCAACCTCAGTAGCATGAGGAGAGCTTCCAAGTATTTAGGTAGGTGCCAGAACACATGAAAATTAGCTGGTGGTATATTCATCTCTGCTGGAGGAGTCGCATCTAGTTGCGCAATGTTGCAATGAAAAAAGGTGAATCTGGTAAAAATCGGGAAAAGACCATGAGCTGAGAGGTACACACTGGTCCTGCCCTATACATCAAGGGTTCTTCATTTTCTGTATGAGGCATCCTGTTCTCCCATGGGTCTGACGAGATTGCAATGAGAAAAGGACATGAATCTCATCTCAGCTAAGACAGCTAATCTGTCTCGGTTTGCCAGAACCATTTGTTTCTTCCAGGGAAAGATGTTGGGAAAGAGTGTGTTTCAGGTGCCTGTCACTCAGGGCAGTGGTAACGAGCCATGCATCTCACTCATTGATCATGCAAAGTATTTGAGTTAGTCAAATACCCTCCAGATCTTTCCCGTGTTCTGGCAGGAATAATAAGAGAATTGATAAAGGCATCATTCCTCCTTTGGCGCTTGCTATTGCACTGAATTCACATCACTAGGAACCAGTGAAGGATTATTGTAGTAGTGAGGATAATTCATAAAGAGGCTTTGTGCTGTTGAGAATTATTAGTGCCTGAGCTACAATGTCCCAAAATGGGTGGACACACACCACACTTACCCATGAACTTCCGAGTGTGTATGTCTGGGGCTTAGCATATAGAAATTCTTAATAGCATTAGTGACTCAGGAACAAAATTTCAAGCCTGCTTCTGGATTCTGCTGCTGTAATTGAGCATGCTCATTATTTATAGGCTTCCAAATTAAGCATTCATTTATGCTGTGTTTGGAATAAATGGAATCAACAACATGCCTTTTGGTGAAAGAGACACAGATGCAAACAGAAGCATTCACAGCTTTCAAGTCTTGTGTTTGTTTACGTCAGTGAATGTGGACTGTTAGAACAACTTCCACTGCTGATTATTTTCAATTAAAGCTTCAGGGATTTTAAGAGGAAACTGTCACAATACTGTGATCAGGGATATTATAGCCTCTGGATGCAAATTAGCTACCAAACTTTAAAACAACGGATTTACAGGATCTGTTTCAAATTAATTGCCAACTGGCCATAAGCACCTCCAGCTCTTGAAGTCTGCCTCCACGGCTGATGGAAATGGTACTGTGAGTTTGCCCAAGCTGTTGGGCTGTAGGTGGTAATTTGCCTGGGAGGAGAAAGGGATGTGAGTGAGTTTCTGAAGTGTCCTTCAAGAACCTTTTCCACCAGAGTCTTACTGGAAACTCTAGATGCAAACCCGGCTTCTGGTCCAGCTCATAGGACATCTCTTTCCCTAGCAATCACCCCTGAGCATCAGGCAGCTGCCAAACACTGCAGTCAGGCATGAAGCAAGCAGGGAGCCAGGTTCAGATTACATGAATTTGTTCCAGGCAGGACTGAAGGTGTGTTATTAAAAAAAAAAAACATGGTGGTAACGGGATTGAAACAGAAAAGATTGATGGCATTTAGGTCTGAGGTACCGTAACACAGTAAGATGCAACGAAAATTTACATCTTGCCTTTTTGTACTGGACAAAGCTTACTTTCTGCTTCTCTAAGCATTTAACCATTGTGTAAGAATATGAGTAAGAGAAGATATGATCTTCAACGTTCCTTTAAGACGTAAGCACCATTTCTGAGATTTGTGTCTAGTGCACAGCCAGCAGAGAGAAATAATTTTTCATTCTTCTTTACTATTAGATCTCATGCCACAGAAACGTCAGATGCTTAACAGTTTGTGCATTTATTTTTAAGGCCATAAAACAGAGTCATTTATTCCTATAAAAAAGTCCCAGTAAATTTTGTCGGTTAGTGTTTTTTATTCCTAATACACATTATCTATTATTATTTCTTAGGGGAATCACAGTCATTTGCCTACTTAATGTTATCTTTAGTAAATCGAAATAAAAGGAACTTGAGCAAGATCTCCTGTGGCTCTGGTAGATTTATGCTTTCTTGTGTCACAGTTGCAGAATACAGACATGAAGTAGTTAGGGAATATTTTATTTTTCTCGTGCTCTGAGAGGAAAGTATATGATATGCATAATGTTTACTGACACAGTCTACTGCTTAAATTCAGCATGGTTTTAAAGGCTGTCAGGAGCAGCCCTTGGTAAATATATAGTGCTCATACATCATCTCAGGTAGAAATATGCAGAGAGTATTGAAAAAGGATGAGTTGTATATACTTTGGTGCCAGAGCTTAGACCAGAATAATTTGAGTCCAGTACGGTAGTTGTTGCTAATTTGAAAGAATTGTTAAATACCATTAGTGCAGTGACCATGATACAAAATGCAAATGAATGCAAATCAGCAACATATTGCCAACAGAAGAAACAAGCAGTATGTAAGCATATGAATATTTAGGTGTTTTCCTGGAATAAGGGAGATTTTAAGTAGAAGAAAGCTGCATATCAGATACAGCCCATCACTTTGCAAATTCTGGCTGGCTGTTGTATCAGGCTGGAATCATACTGCATGGAAAGTCTCTGCAACAGGCTTTCATTCCTTAAATGGGATCCTGCAGGAAGAGGAAAATAATGACTAGCTAGCACCTATTGCAATGATAAATCATAAACCTCAGCATGAACAATTTTATGAGAAGCTTCTTCATCTTTGCATTGGGCCATTTAGCACTGTGATGGTATGCAACAACTTCGTGTGATCAAACTCTTATTTTCTGTGTTGCTTGGTGCTCAAATAGTATAGTGGTAGGGATGAAATAGGAGCTGCAAGAGAATAGTAAACAACTAAAAGAATCTGTTTGGCATCTTCTAGGTGGTGCTAACGACTAAGAGAGCTCAGCTTTCCTGTGTATTTTACATGTCGTATAGGAACCTAGGGACAAAAGAACAGCGCATGGGTTTAGCGCTAGTGCATTTAGGCAGATGTAAAAGCAAAACAGAAAAGTGATGGATTTTTGCACAGTCCGCCACAAAGCTTCTTTTCAGCTCTGCTGCAGCTCTTAGTTTCCCTTCATCATAAAACAGAATAGATTAATTTTTCCAGCTGTGTAGACTGTAGAACAATACCCATAGTTTTATGTTCAGGTTTAATACAGTAATCAGTCTTTTAGAGGATGATCAGCAATAAACAGCATGCAGTATTTGAAGACAGATGCCCTACTATGACCTACAGTAAGGTAGCTGTGGCAGAAGAGCCAAAACGTTGTTAAAATGCTTAATATTTAATTAGAAAGTTAAGAAAGGCATTATACTATCTAGTGATTAACATGGTCCCCACTGAGACAAACTATTCTACTAGACATAAGTCATTTCTTCTGGCCTCTTGTATTTTAAAAGAGATGAGAGAAGCAAACATTTTGCAAAGATTGTGTGAGTATAAATTAAGCTAGGAGCAACATCTTACACCACCAGCTTGACCCTCTGGTTAATTTTGTATGTGAGACAGCTGTGAAGAGCCACAGCTCCATATTAGAGCAGCATAAGGTAAGAGTATAAAGCATCATTTCACACTTGTTTGGAATCAGTGGTCAATTTTGATTCAGCCATCATTGTCATTATCATGTGTTTGTTTTCTGTAAATGTTTCTATGCTCAAGCTTTATTAATGAAATGACATCCAGAAAGTAAATATTTATCTAAAACCATCACCAAAATCAGACTGTGAAATCCATATTAATTCTTGGCATTGTCACTTTGCACTGTTGTGACCATTACAATCCTAAATCTATGCTGGAAGTCCCAGGGAGTCATATGACATTCATAAAAATTACAGTGCAAATGAGGAATTGTGAAAAATTGATTGCAATATGCATTATTCAATTAATCTGCCAACTAAGATTATTTACTGCTGACAGGTATAAGCAGATGCATCAAAGTAATATGCTGGATGGTGCTGAGTGGAGTAGTCTAAGGAAAGTTGTTTTTTTGAGAGTTCAGATAATGACTATAAAACCTTCTTCAGTGACTGATGAAATAAAAATGCAAAATCTTACGAGAAGTGCAACTTTTCTTCTTTAAATGGTTTTTTATTTTTTTCATTCCAGAAAAGACTATATGATGTTCAGCTATTCTTACCAGATGTAAAATACAGGCCACATAACTTATCATCCACAACACTTGCAGCAAGCTTCTGGCTTCCAAATAAAAAATATTTGAGAAAGCATCCACTCCCTAGCCAAATCAAAAAAAAACCTGCTGTTCTCTTTTTAGTAGAGGAACAGGGGGCTTTTGGATCTTGCTCTAAAGGTTTAAGAGTTCTGCTCTTTTGTACGTGTATGAAGTCCATGCTGTATGTTATCCACCTGGGAAAGATGCAGGTCAATGGGATCCATACTGCAGCCATGAGACATACTTAGCTTAGAATAATATTTTCAGGAAAACTTAATAAAATATTTGCCTTTTTGAGGGGGAAGCTTTGAAAGAAAAGTTACAATGTTGTTCTCTAAGTACAATCACTGTATAAGAAAAACGTGTAAAAGCATAAGGAGAAAACTTGGCAGAAGCAACAATCCATGATTTAGAAATGATTCCATCTTATCGCATTCTGCAAATATCCTGCATACTGGGACGTTAAATTACTGTCTATTGAAAGTGTAGGCAAAGAGAACAACATTATGACCCGGAAGAGGTCATGCTCTCACACATCTGTGTGGGTGCATTGCCCTGGCCATAGCACAGCTGGATTAGTGCCTGCGTGCACGGTCACTGTGCTGCTGCAGGGCTTGCATGCATACCAGAGCCCACAGATGTTTTCCATCTCTCACTATGTGAAAAGCACCCCTGAGAACTCTGATCTTTTCACAGGCAAAATTATCCTTGCTCATGAGCTTTCCTTGCTTTGTCTTCCCAGTGAGAAAAAATCCTGAGTTTAGATAATTGCTTAAAATTAAGGAATAGGCAAAGCAAAATATTTACAAGGAGTAGACTAAGGAAAGTGATATAAGCCATGGCTGTGGAGTAACTAGTACCAAAAGTTGCCTTTAGTCTAGGCTGTTGGCTTCTGCGGCTGCAGTTAATCTGAACTACAAGAGCAATTCACAGCTCCAAGTGAGCAATAGCTCCTCAGGGTGTTACGCAGCAGGTATAACAAGGCACTTCCTCTTCTAAGAAAATTGGGGTGCCTTTACCCCAGCAGATTCAGAAGTGACTATCTCTCTGCCTGAGGTCTGACCTCCTCGGGTATAAGCCAGCTCTAACCTTGAACATGGCAAGACTCTTGTGTGCAGGACTGCATTGAGGTTTGTCCCCGTATTTGGGAGTACAACCACCTTAGCTCAGCCCCATTGCCACACTGTTGTAGTTACTCAGTCTTTATCCCAGAGCTGGCTCACGTCTGGCCAGAGAGGAACACCAGCCACGGGGCTCAGGTCCTCCTGCACCTGCCTTGGAGCTGTGTCTTTGAGAAGATTTCAAACACAGCTTAATTTCCAGGGATAAGGGACAGAAAAATGTTCCTGTTAAAAGTGTTTCTTAATTAACTACATCTGAGTAAATAATTCACAATGAATAATTAACTGATGATTTTAGCCTGTCTCTCTATCTTTCTCATCTTTTTTTTTTTTCCCCCTTCTCTTTTTCTGTGCATCAAATGTCCTTTAGCAGGTTGCAGGGTTGCTTAACTTATCTTGCTACAGGAGTGTGTCTGATATTTTATCTTCCATTTTTTATTGGGTTGTTTGAAACTGGTCTGGTCCCGTCTTGGTTTAGTAAAACTTTTAGAGGCAGGAATTGAAGAATAGAAATAGTACTCTCTGCAGGGCAATTTAAGGACCCATGCTAGGGGAAAAACATTAAGGAATTCATAAGATTTAAACAGTTTTATTTTATAGGTAAAACTCTCTTCAAGGTACTAATTTTATGTCCATACCTAACAGATAATGGTGTTTCCTTTGGTGAAGTCCTTTGGTTTGGACTTGCCTTATAGGAAACCCACTGCAATGCTGTGCCAGGGAGGTGGGCATTTCTCAGTAAGTGAAATGGCTGTAGTCCAAACCTGAAATTTATTCCTTTTGATCTTCACAGGCCTTTTTCTATCTGAAATCTCCTGGCAGAATCAAGCCCATTGCTAAACAAAGCACCTCACCCTGTGCAGAGGCAATGCCATTAGTCAATCCAAAACTGCCCCGCAGGACAGTGTTATCACAGGAACCGCGTGCTGCGAGGACTGTGAGCTGAGTCTCGGCAGGTTATTCCATCGAGAGGCTGGGGGCTTGTCTTTTAGTTGGGAAATCATTGCTTTTTGGGATTAGATACTCACTGCTGGCTCAACCCATCTGTCTTCATGTTGCTGCTTTTGCAGCAGTGTTATCCAAATGTAGCAACACCTCTTGCTTGCTTGCAGTCAGACAGATGCAGCACATATACCTCCTGCCTCAATTAGCATAACATTTTGCATAAATCACTTTTGGGCATATCACTGTGAATGGGCCCTGGAGCCTAACCCAGTTGACTGGCACTTATGTATGGCTTAATTGACACTGTGGTTTCACCTGTTGCTATGGGAGGTAGAGAAGAAAAAGAGGCCAATATGGTGCAGGTCTCTGGGTTGATGTAAAAATTGGGCAGAAAAGGTGGGAGGTGAAAGTGTCAGTGTTCAGGACATGGGCAAGCTGCTGGGTGTGTCAGCAGATCTTTCACCCCATCCCTTTGGGCTGGTAATTGAGGCTTCTGACTTCCCTGTGAGAAACATTCTCATGCCTTGCAATGGGGCTGCAGCCACTGCTCTGATGGAGACATGGTCCTGGCTTCAGCCCTCTGAACTCTGAGCGTCCTAGACCAAGAACAATATGGGGAAAAATACCTCAGACCCTAGGTGCTCCTTGTTGAATTAGCATAATGTGAGAATAAAATAAAGTAGGGCATTTGCAGCTGCTTTGTACACTCTAACTGGGGCAGGGTACTTTAGCATCCTGCTGGAGATATTAGCCTCGTAGCATCCTGTAGCTACTAAGAGAAAGGTCTCAGCGATATCAGTTAATGAATGTTGTTTCTCACTCAGGAAAACCAACAGAGAACAGCATATGGACTCTGTGACAAGAGCAACTGTAGGGTGCTGGACTCCACTGACTTGATAGTTTTCCTTACATCCTACTTAGCCATAAAAGTCTAATAAAGAAGAAAGAGGCCATTATATTAATGGCATTATGGGGATTGCAGCATGATCTCTAGGACCCATGGGGATTTTTCTGATGTCCAGAATGAATGCTCTTCTATTCTAATGACCATAAATGACCTCTCTCCAAACCTGGTATTGATGAAATAGCTTTAATGTTTCAACATCAATACTCTAAGCTTTGCTGAACAGTGACATTAATCTGATACTGCATAGCACACAGGGAAGAACAGCCAAAAAAATACGCTGGAGCTTATGAAGTTATGCAGCTTTCTAGCCTGACAGCAGCTTTCATGCTATTTTCCCACCAAGTGGAAATAAGTTGTAGGATACAAACGACAGAGACATTTTCCCTTAAAACCTGATGGAAGGAAATCACAGGTGGTTTGAAACTGCTTGTAATTTCAAAGGATACAGTGTAAACATAGGAAGCTTTTTGGAAAGTTGCTGTACCATGCTTTTCTGTTTGCTTCTGTCAGGTTACAATCCATTTTCTTTTTCCAAGCAAACATTTTTGATTACTTAGCATATCTTAATTAATATGCAAACACAGACATGGATTCTCACAGCATAAAAACAGAGGCATTGGCTGATTTATGATTTTAATCAGGTCAGCCTTAGCTGATATGCAGTAAGAAATAATTAGCTAGTTGTTTGTACACAGAATTGCATTGTACTGAACTCGTAGGAGACAGTTTTTCCTGACACTTCGATCCCCTGCTGACTTTGTTTTCTTGGCTTTCCTTCTAGTTTCAAAGCAGGAGTGTTTCCCATCTCTGAGGTTGTTGCCCTCTATTCTTAACAAAGGGTAGGTAGGACATTTGCAGGCCGTAGGCTAAAATACTGAAAGAAGAGTTTGACTAGTAGCTACAGTGGTCAAAAGACATTGTCCAGGAAAATCTCTTTCTGGGTATTTAGTAGCAGCTCTCGCTCTCTGCCTTGCTATTTCTGGCATTTCCATTGAATTTAAAGAATGTCTTCAAGTTTCTGAGGTAGCCCAAGTGTCAAGTAGACTGGACAGTTGGGACATGTTGGTAATGACTGGTCTGAACTGGACCCCAGCTTTTCTGAAACTGGTGCACAGACCTGAGGTCCCCCCAAAAGAGAAGTGTTGCAGCCACAGAGGGAGCCTGTGTCGTCCCCCCAGTCCCCCAAAATCCCAGCTGTACCAGTCACTCTAAGCTGCAGAACCCAGTTAGGCTATAATCAATCATGTTGCTCTATCCGGCCATAAAAAGGGTGGTTTAGTCTGCAAGGTTACCAGTTTAATCACTTTTATCAGTAGCTGAATGTGGACTTTGTGTGCCTGCCACTGTCTCTGTAGGTACTGAACAGTTCATGCCATGTTCTTCTATCCAGGATGATAAAGATGGCATGTGCATGGCTCTTGCTCATTGCCTCTATGCTAACACAGAAAGCTTCACCTTGCAGAGTGCTCAAACTTGTCTTGAATCTTTAGAACAGTATTGTGTTTCACTAACTCTTTGTGAAAACCCATAAACCTCTCTGCATTGGAGACCAGACCAACAACATGGTTTCTAATATTGCTTCTCTGCAAACTGATTGATGTATTTGGCACCAGCTAACAGACATCAAAACATTTGTACAGTTACCGAGGGTCTGTCTAGACTAGATAATTGCTTCCACTTTTGGCTTGATTTCACCGGTTGCCAGGTTGGGTAACGTTTTAACCTTGAATTCTGGAGGCACAGTCACTTCCCAAGCCCTCGTAATGAGGAGCCATCTAGCAAGTTGACATGACAAGACTGTGTTAATCTGAGTCTTCTGCCTGTGAATCTGGTCACATTGCGGTCAACGCTGATGCATTTGCATTAATCCTGCTTCTGTCCATACATCTTAATTCACCCCAAGAGCACTGCTAAGTTCTTTTGTTAATCGTTTTCTCCGTCTCCCCCTGTGAAGCGAAGTTCGTTCTGTGCCCAACGCTGATGCAGCCAGGTTAATAACTATCGATGTCGCCACGTTAATAATGGCCTTGCTGCCTGTGAATTGGAGCCTCCCCCTGATGAGGTGGTGGACATGACCCACTTAATCATTACATCTCTCTGTCCAAGGATCTCAGTTCGCCCTGTGAAATTTTAATCATTCTGACTAGCTAATCACGATAATTTCTCACTGTCCAAGGTTGTGAATTCACCCTATGAACAGCTCCAATGTCCTTGTTAATCAGTGTAACCTCTTACTGCTCGCAAACTGCAAAACACAGTGATATTTGTGCCGATTGCTTTGATATCTCTCTGCCTGGGGGCTGGAAGTGCATTGCAAGGGATGCCCAGGGCACTTCGTTCTCCTCCTGGCCTGAATTCTGTAGACATTGCAAATCCCTTCGGCCAGCAGCGAAGCTTTCCTGGTGGCTGTCTACATGTAGCCAGCTGTGTGCAACCCCTCCAAAGTGACATGTTGAATAACAGAGCGCGTTTGCATGCAGAGCAGCCCAGCTCTGTTGGTTGCATGGTGCTTTCTTGAAAGGTGAGCTCAGAGCACAGAGATAAGCATTAACTCAACAAGACATTTGGGTTCATTCTGCTGAGTTGCACCACTGCACTAGGTTGGTCTGATATGACTGTAAAACTAAATAGGTGTTGATGTGGTGCTACACGCTGTTCCCTTATGTTGGCTCCAGCATGGGGCCCAGTGCTTTTAATGAGCACTTACAGCTGTTAATGTCTCAGCCTGTAACATCCTGAATCATTGCTGGAACCTAATGGACAGTGAGAGGGAAGATCAATCACCATTTTAGGGCATTGTAAAGTCCCACCATGTTTTGCACCCTAAGCCTGGAGAACGTGGGGTGGAAGTTTGGAAAGGACATAAGGAAGTTTGTTGGAACCACACAAATTCCAGACATTTTGCAAACTCAAGTCCATGTTTTTAGTATAGGTGCATGAATTGCAGTGGAGGCTGTGGAGATGCACTTAATATTTGAAAAAGAAACTTGGCTCATTTTCAGCTGGTTTGTCCCATGTGCTCTGTACTGCCCCTCCCGGGCTTGCTCAAGGTGCTGGTTTCGTCTCTGCAAAAACCAACCTACCTTCAGCTGCAAGTAGAATTGACAAGCAGCTTTAAAAGAAGCTGCTGAAAGCAGCTTTGTGAGCCAAAAAAGTAGAAATAACTGTGCGACACAAAGTCTGAAAGGATCCACCTCCATTTTCAGAGCGCTGCAGAGCCAGTGCCACCGGTCAGCTTTGGGAGGCGGCAACAAAGGTCATCCCCGCTGCATCCCAAGAGATTGCTTTTCTCCAGAGACTTTTGATTGGGCAGCTTACTGCAAGTCTACTAGATGACACAGTAAACTTGTTGTTGAGATTTTAATTCACTTTCTGTTTTTATTTTCCTCCCTCTCATCTTCAGATTGGTTTGGGAGTCTAGATTAATAAACAGAGAAGAAGGTAGATTGTTTAAGAGTGGCATATGTTCTGCTGTGACAGAGGCAGACTCAGGGGTGTCTCATGCCTGCATTTTGAGAATAAGAAACCACTTTTATTCTTGGGTACAATAGTAAATAACATTTTTTCCAGTGGAATGATGGAAGTACTTTCATGCAGATGATTTTGTGCTTCCAAGGAAAGGGAAGATTGGTGTCTTGGAAAATCAAAAATCAAAAAAAAAAAAAAAAAAGTTGGGGGGAGTGAAATTTATACTTCAGTGAAGCTAATTAGCATTTAAAGAGAAGCACACTATGAAAAGGTGAAACTAAATGCTGCAGAAATGCTATATTAAAGGGACTGCAGTTAACAAAGACTGAGCTTGGAAAGATTTATGAAGGTGTCTTTTATTGGTGTAATCAGAGAAGAATGGAAAACCAGTACTGCTCCTTTAGTACAGTGCAAGGAATGAAGCAAGCAGGTACATCACTTTATTTGCTTGTGCTGGACTGTCTTCAGCCTGGTCAAGGTGGCTACAGCAGGTGCAGAGGAGCCAGAGCTTCTGCATCCACTCCCAATTCTGGCAGCCCCTTCCTGGGTAATCAGAAATGACAGCCTCCTGCACCTCAGCTTCCTCCTCCTCAAAGGGAGACAAGCAAATGCTGCACATTTTCATTATTGTTTGTAAATGTCTCATTTGCAAATGCAAAATGTTTTTAGGACTTATCTTCCTGGAGGTGCCGAGCACACGGCTCCCGGCCTCCTTCTCTCCTGCTGAGCCCTAGCAGTGAAGCAGCCGAGCTGCAGGTTCCCGAATAACGCCGTTCATCCTGACAGATGCGCTCTGTCTCCAGCACTGCAGCAGATATACAGCACACGGCCAAGGAAGTAACATTTTTTAAAGGAGTTCAGGAACTAAAATCCCATTTCTAAAGATAACTTCTGCCATGTCTGCACTGTAATAAAGCCCAAGACTGGGAGCATGCCTGCTGTTTATATTCACCTTAAATCTTAGAGTACAAGCTTTTAAAAGTTTTTTAACCATGCCAAGAAGCTTTCACCAAGCCAAGATCAGAGCATGCGGACTGTATTTACACATGTAATTCATTCTAAGGAGAGTGACAAAAATACTTATAGTGAGAAATATGAAAGCTGGATAAAAGACAAGGCAGCAGGGACATGAAATGTGAACTATTGGAGCTTCTCTCTGAACTGTAGCTGTATAAGAAATAGAAATATTTCAGTTTCAAGTTTGGGCATGTTATTCTGGATAACCTCCTTGGTTTCAGATGGAGATCTACTGCAAAGAGACTGGTATTAGCATCAAGAGAGATAGACTGATCTTATTAGTGCCATTAGAATATTTTTGTGGAATGAACAATAATAATTCACTGTCATACGCTATATATCATATATGTCACATTTTGTATCTCATGCTGCTGTATTTATGTCACACAGCCCCAACAGCATAGGCAGATGAAGCAGGGTGTAAGCTTAAAATTACTGTTTTTGTTTGTTTGTTTGTTTGTTTTTTAAATAACAGGTTTTGTTTATTGATTTTTTTAATTTATTTTTTATGACAACAGGTTTGTTCATGTATGTGATGCTCATGGCATGTGTAGGCCAGCCTTGGCATTTATCTGTGCATCTTCTGGTTGTACATCATGATTTCTTCCTGCTTCCTAACCTTGCCCTGATGGTTACGGCCCTCTGAATAAGCACAGGGGCCAGGGGTCTCCCCACTTGGATACCCACTGTGTGACTACAGCTGTGATTCTTGTGCCTCCTTCTAGCCCCCTCCCCACAGCCAGGGCAGAGAAAAGGCAGAACAGAAAACAGCTTCATCAAAATGAAGCAATTAGCCTGATACTACAAAATCAGGAGCCTGGCCAGGGTAGAACCATAGTCTCTAACTATCAATGGCAATGCCCTTGGCCACATTCATCTTAACTGGTAGTTAAGTTATTATAACCCAATGGCGATATCCACTTGTGCCAACTGCAGGATGATCTGAGCCATGAATAGGATGGGGGGTCAACAGGGGAGCTGGGATCGTGGTGGGACTGAACTGCATTATGGATCTTGTGTTTTCAGATCTTGTCTGCGACAAATGCCAGCTGATGTCAGCAGCAGGAGCAGAGGATTTCAGCCCTTCTTTGTTCAGAACTTGGGATGCACGTGGCAGGATGGTGACTGAAAGAAGAGGAGGTTTTCTTTTCTGTGGCATTAGTTACAGGTTGGTCTTCTCCTGTTATGTATGCTATGCATGGAGGTCAGTGTTTGCGGTCCCCTGTACTGAACTTACCTTAGCTGTTCTCTGGTTCAATGAGGTTTTTCTGATAGAGATTACAGCAGGATCTTTCAGTGTGATAATTCAGGTATAATAACTTCTCCTCCCCTGATGGGGCTGACTTGTGAAATCTATTAAGCCTTGTGGTTCTGGCTCTATTCCTGGACTCCTCAAGATAAAGGCTTTTAACTTTTTTGTTCAAAGTAAATGTTTATTTGTTATCAACAGTTTAGACTCACCAATTATCAGTATTTTGAACCTGCAGATAGTTCTGACTGGAAAACATATAGAAGCTGATCATCTAATGCTCATGGTTTAAGTGGAAAAGCCAAGCACAGTACTTTATCCAGTCCCTACAATTTCCTCCATCTGAAACTCTGAACTAGCTCGAAATCAAGGGGTAAAATGTAGCAGAGGATCTTCTGACTTAAGAGATCGGAAGGATTTTCTCAGGTTATGAGAGCTTCTGAAGCCACTTCAGGATTTGATTCCACAATACCCTGTGCCTATCTCTGCTTAATACAAAGACTTTCCAAGTTATTAAATCCTGCACTTCAGTTTCCCCTTGTCCTCCAGCAGATGCACTGTTGCTGGACACCGGCTCCAGGCGATTACTTCCAAGGAGTCTGCCCACGCCTGACCCATCCAATCTCCAGCCCATCCCAGCTGCATGTGGTGCAGGTTCCCGCACTGTTACATGAGTGTTTCTCTGATTCCTGGAACCCTCTCTCTAGGATGGACAGGCTAAAATAATGAGGAAAATGTCATTTTCACAGGGCTGCTGCTGTCTGTTTTCCAGTCATGCATCTTCAGGGGTGGAAAAAAAAAAAAAGGAAAGAAAGGAATGGGAAATAACACTCAACTAGGTTATATGTAACAAATATGTTTAGAGGTTTGGTGCAAATGAAAATGAGGAGCCTTTTGGGAAAACTATAGATTTTATTTTGATTTTATATTGAAACCCTCATAGTGGAAAAATGCTTGTATTTGCACAGGCTTCTGCTAAATTACTTTGAAAGAAAATACCATTTCTAAGCCAAATTATCTGCTGGGAGGAATAATTTTCCTGATTTTGAATGGATTTTTTCCATGAGAAAATCTGGCCAATCTTGCTTAACCGAATCACAACTTGGACTGTAGGCCTGGAAGCAGGATCCATTTGGGTGTTTTAACCTCCAGTGAATAGCAAATAGAGAATGCAGTGCAAAACAAAATGAAACAATATGTATAATGAGCTGATTTAAAATGCAGCTTAAAAAAAATCACTTTCCTTTCTCTCACAATCTATCAGGGCATCAATAGGTCTTTCATTGCTCCAGTATGTTGTTGTTAATAGTGCAGACAAATGCAAATTGTAGGCTAGGGGGTTCCATAAGTTTCCTATGGCTACTACAGGAAAAGTAAAGTGCAAGTGGAATATGCAGTAGGATAAGGGAACAGAGGCCAGGGTGGGCAGCCTGGGGCACAAGGCGACACGCTGATGAGCCCTTGGTTACATGGAGAAGCTCAGGCTTTGCCCAAAATAGTTAAACCTGTGAGTTAACTAAATCCAGTAAAGCCTCGTGTGGGTTTCCTAGTTCATATTTATAAGTGGCTTTGAATAAATTTGGTATAATTTGCCTCCAAAGAGAATAAGTTTAATTCCAGTATGGCCATTCTTAATCAGAACTTAAACTGGCTGTGATTCTGGTTAATACAGTAAACAAATTAATTTCAGAAGTTAACTTAGGTTTGCCCCCTTGAGGCCCCCTGTGTGTGCAAACCCTAATGCCTGTCAGTATATCCACACAACATTAAAAAAAAAAAAAAAATTTCCAGTGGTTTCCTGTCTGTTCATATTTCTTACTGGTATTTGGTAAATGTCATACGTAGCAATCCATCCTCCCCACAAGTGCAAACCTCCACCCAGTGAGCTTGGTGGATTTGGTGGATTTTACTTCTGACTGTTGAGTGCTATTTTAAATTTATTACAAAAAAATCTACAAAAGATTTTTCTTTTGTACCTGATGTAAGATCTTATTTTCTTTTGAACTATAGCAACTACATACCCTATGCAGATTGCACATTTTGACTTTGAGGTCTCTGCTGATTAACTAACCTATTTACAATGAGTACCGTAGACTGCAGGAGTATTTTATAACCTTTAAGAAGGTGTTTCTCTGAATGGGTCAATTTAAAACCTCTGTTAAAGAAAGTTCATGATCTCTTTTAGATTCTGGTTGTTTTTGTCAGCCAACAAGGCATAAAAACATAACTACATTTTACAATATTAATGATGGGCTATAAAAAAAACTAACATAACATTTTATTCCTTTATAATAAATCTTTTTATTATCAAGTTAAGATGATTTGCATCAAATACGTATCATCTGTAGTTAACTTTAAAACTTTTACAAGTTGATGGTATGGAATACTGTTGTGAACTAATTAAGTTTATAAATATATGGCTTTGTTCAAAATACTTAATATTTCATATAAAGGATGTAAAAGCTGTGATTGAAGGCAGCACTGCGTATCAAGCTTTTCCTTCTGGAACAACCATGACAGTGCATCTCAATTTGCAGATGGAGGCAGAGCCTGGGAGTTGAGTCAGAGCTTTGCCTGTGATGTTAGCTTAGGGAACAAACCTGGTTGCTAGGATGGTAAAAGGAACTTATCAGGGATGGTAAACGGAATGTATCAGTCACTTGACCCATGAATAGAGCTTAAAATTTGCCAGTGCTGTATTTGAAGGGGTGCAGTGTTGCCTTGAACTCCTGGGCATGCGGCTTCCAGAGGCCCCGCATAGTCACAGTCCTCTGGAAATTTTCCTTCTAGAGGAAAAAAGAGGGAAGGGGGAGAGGGAATGGAGGTAAGGCTGAAAGAAAAGTGCCTTGGCTAAACTGTGTAATGGAAATGCTTGAGGGATAGTTAAAGGATATTTTAAGCTGCTTCACCATGTTTGTTCTCAGTGACTCACAATAAAAAAGGAGCAGGAAAGGGAACTGATACAGGCTCATCAGCAACTGCTTTTCTTCCTTTATCAGAGTAAAGCCTGGCCTCTGGCTCATGTTCAGACAGCAATACATACCCTACCCTCACACAGCATGCCCCACTCAGAAGGACTTACAGGTTTCGCATGGTCATGTCCTGGCCCCCCTGGGCTTACATTTGAAGGGGTTTGCAGGGGGGCGGAGGGACCTTCTCCGCATCCTTGGCACCATGCGTTGGGGCATGGTGGTACCATGCGGGGAAAGCCGGCTGGTCATGCTGTCTGTAAAGACTGGAAATAGCTCCTGCAAAGCTGGTGTGGATGGGGATGGTTGAAATATTTGCTTAGAGCTGCTGTAATTGTCCCAGCAGTGGCTCTGAAATAAAAGACTATATTTTTTTGTGTGTGTGAAATTGAACTACTTAAAAGCACTGCAAAGATTTTATCCTAGGTATATTGATCCTAGATATATTGGTGCTGGCCTCTGGAGAGAAAACCAGAGTATCCTGCATATTCCTGACATTTTTTCTTTTCTTTTCTTTTTTTTTTTATGTTCCCAGCTGATTAGAATCAATGATGCAAAGCTATGAATGATCTGTCTGGCTGACCAACTGTACAGCACTGGTTACATCCTTTTAGCAAACATATAAGTGAAAAACCTAGCTGACTTGAGAGACACCACAAATTGCAGCTTAATTACGATGTGTTGAAGAAATGCAGGAAAAGCACAAATGATTATGATTTCTGGGCTTTCAAACCAAAAGGGGGACTCTCTGCAGTAATTTCAGTTCATTACAGATATTCTAAACCTGTCTCACCTAAGTAAGTTTAATTTTTCTCACTTGTCACTTATCTGCTTTTGAGAAATATAATTGCAACATTTGTTTAGAGCTACAGGCCTCTGAAATGGGAAAAGGAATTTTTTTTTCCTATGTAATCATGAAAAAAACAAAGAGGGAAAGGAAAGACTATTTTTGAGACAGGCTTTGCCACACACATGTGCCTATGCACAGATACATGGCTTGTTTTAGGTTTTCTTTCTTTATTTTAATATCTTAAAAGTATGTATATCTGTGGGGGAAGCTTAATAAGAAACAGCAAACTGAAGCGAAGATTTTAGGAGGAAAAACAAGTCAGGGGACCTGTGCTGTAGAGACAGCAGTTCAAACAGTGAAAAAGAGGACACAGCTGTGCACATCAGAAATCCACAGCTGGGGAAGTGGAAAGAATATTCCCACATCTGCCCTTATAAATCGTCCCTCACCTTTCAGATCCTTTCATTTGCTGTTGTGTTGAATAATTTCATATAGAGGGAGAGGTATTTGCATTTTTCTCCTGCCGTTGTCTGTGATATCTAGGTCAGTTCTACCAACAAAAGCACCAGAAAAGCACTGTGGGTTTCTCTGGTATCCTTTGTATCAGGGGTGTTTTTCTTACCCTTCAAAGTCAAGGATTCTCCAGCAAAAGAACAAGGGAGGCCTTAGCAGCAGGTGCATAAACCAATATACAGACACAGCCAAGAGGAAAAGGCAGCACAGTTTCTGTCTTTAAAAGACTCGTGCTAGCAAGGTCTGAGGACATGGTGGGAGCAGCACTGTTTTAAAAGCACCTCTCCAGACCACAGCTGAGCAATAAGACAAGCCAAGCGCTTGGACACTTCTTGTGACTCTTTTGGGAGCGAATGTAAAGGAACAAAGCACTGAATCTTCTCCAGCTCCAAGAATTACTTAACTCTTCCTCATTCCTAACAAACACATCTCAAGACAGAGCAGCGCAGATGCTGTTTACACTGTTTCTCAAGGTTAAGAGTTTGAGCTGGAAGTGGCCAAAGCGCTAGAGGAACTCTTCTGGCTGCATGAGCGCTAGCCATGCTTCAGGACCACGCTAGGATGAAGCGTTTGCAGCCATGGTTCTGAACTGTCCAGCAAATACAATCCCTGCTCTGGTATAAGCTGAGACCAGAACAAGAAGTACAAAATAGCTACATCAGAAGGGTTTGTTTAAATTTTCCACAGAGCTCTGCAAACTTGATACCAATGCAGTAGGTAAACAAATGTTCGTATGTCGAACATATAGATTCTTGTTCAAACTGAGCATGGACCAGGAGGCTCTCAGTGTTCATGCATCCCTGGGTTTTGATTCAGAATAACGACTCATAAAATCTGGGAAGGGCTGGTCTACAACTGCAAAATAACAGGTACCAAAGTTCATACACTAGTAATTTTCCTCCAGTGTTGAACCTTAGTAATGGCTTACATGGTAATGGGAATGAGAGTTTTGCTTGTTCTGGCTAAAATAAGGTGTTTCCATAAGAAGTGACATACTGAAATGCCTTTTGCTTGAATAATGCGTGGGGAAGAAGTCTGGGTGTAATAAGAGTATATCTATCTCGTACCAATCTGTCTAAGGGAGTTAATGTGTACTTTAGTATTGCACAGCTGGGATGAATACTATCCCTAATGTAATGCCAGTAAAGTTATGCCATGGATAAATTATGTTCAAGAAGCCTATAGATAATGTGCGAGACTGAAGAGTGGACAAGTAAAACCAACCATATGATAGAAGTTCTGCTCCCCTTCTTCCTCCTGTCCGTGCTTTCCATTGAATAAGACAGTTTGCTTCCTCAAAAGTGGTTAGAAGTCCTGTAATCCAATAAACTAAATAATAATAATAATAATAATATAAAACTTGCAGTTTGTTTCAGAGATTTTTTTGGAATATTAATGAGAAAAATAGCATGAATGAAAATGTTTTATTTTTTCTGGCAGCTCCCTAGGAAAAAGAGTGAAAAGCTACAACTATTCTCAAGTTTCTAGTTAATTCTTTTTAATGCTTAACTTGAAAAAAAATCTGCGAAAAGGCAGATTAGGACTTGGCTTTGTAGATATAAACACCCTGAAGACATTAGATTGCAATTTATAACAATCAACCATTTCAGTTTCTGAAAGAAGCCCCTTCCGAGAAAATATTTTTAGCTCTTCAATTCAATGCTTTTCAACAAGCAAATTCACTGTAGGAAAACATTTTAAAATATGACCAGAAAGTAAAAATCAAAATAATCTGAACTCACTTTTCCCCAGAATCTGTTAAGACTGCATTAAGTGCAAGGTAGGCTAAAGCAGAGAGAAACATAATTGTTACCGCACAGAATAACAGAGTATTGACACTCTGTCATCGGATCAATCAGAGCTATTCTGTAGGTTCAGTTAATAAATTGCTGTTAAAATATGATTTCTCCTTATAAAACACATTTATTTTCTCTCTCAGCATTTATTTTAATAAGTTCTCATACCAATAACTTGTTTGCACCTGCCTTTTTCAACATGGCACGTATAACACCTTGCATAAGGCCATTTTAAAGGGGATGCAAGTCTCAGCATTTATGTCTGCGTGTCCTTGGGTGACGAGGGAAGAGTGGCAGAACAGTTTGAAATGTGTGGCAGGGTGCCTTACAGCAGCCTAATTATCTCACGTCTGGGTGCATATCTACAGTAATCTAGACAAGTTTCTAATTTGTTTTTCAGTACTGTAGGATTAGTCAATTTAATTCTAATTAAACATTGCCCATTGCGTAGTGTGGCCAGAGAGCCAAATGAGAACATAGTCTGACATAATTATTTTTTGTGACCAGACTGCTTGTCTTACGGGTGCAATATAGGTACAACACAGTTATGAATGTGCAGTAAAGTTTGGGGCAGATTTTATTTTGTGAAGCTTAGGAAAATGCTTGTGTGCCATTTTGCTGGAGGACTGTTGGTGAGCGTGGAGAGCCATGGTGATGTTACGGGTTCCATTTCCTCTGTCTAAAATATATGGATCAAAGTTCTGCTCTCATTTATGTGAGGACTGAGAGTTGCGAATTTACATTTTCATATCTATGTAACAGTTACCCTTAAGTCACCCTGTTGAAGCTCACTTGAGTTAATGCCTAATCTTATCACAGCCTAGGAACCACACGCAGGAACAAAATGTCTGGATTTCTCATCCCAGTGGTGGAAGTAGCTAATGGACTTAATGTCACAATATTTTCTGCTCTCTCCTATGCTCAGTGATAAGGCATTCCAATTTATTGTTCCCTCATGTAAGGGACTGAGCGACTAACTGAATTATGGGAGGGCACTAGATATGCTTGCTGGCTGATGGATATGCCCCGTTTCCAGAAGTCACAGCCAGTCTGGCCCTTTCTCTTCTCACTCACTGGTCACAGGCATGCCACCACAGACAGCATGCGTTGTCTTCCTCCAGTCTGGTTCCTGGATAATGCACCTCACTGAGGTCTCTCCAGATATTTTTTCTGCTCCCGTCAACCTCCATGCCATTTCTCTTTCTCCTTTGCATATTTTCTTCCCCACTTGCTCTCTTTTCAGCACTTTCCTGGCCCCAGTATATCAGTCTTCTGTTCCCATACGACTCCCACTAATTACAGAGCTATCTTGCTGTTTAATGCTACCACCTCTTTTCTAGTTAGTTCTTTAAAAAGGCCGTTAGCTAGAAATACATCATCCTTCAGCTCTGAACCTGCAGTCCACTTGGTAAGCATTTTATACAGTCTTAATAAATGAGGAGAGAAAAAGAAAACAGCAGAGGAATATGAAAAGTGTCCCCTGGGAGTAAGGTTGTCAGAAAGTCATGGCTACTTCATAACTCTGGGCATTACTCATTTTTCTTACCATGGGTGGTCCCACTGTGGGCTGAATTTTGAAAGGTTTTTCTTACTGTTCAGCAAAGAATTGACATTGCAGAGCGTGGGAGGAGAGGTGAGACCTTCAGGTGCTAGCACTGCCAAGCCATGCGAAGGACGAGTCCTTCCCACAAACTTTAGGGGCTTATTCATTCTCCTGGTTGCTTTTGCACTTTGTGGCAAGCTCTGGCCCCATGGAGAGGAGGGCATCATAGCTGGGTCACAGCCGGGAAAAGAAGTTTTGCCGTTTGTGTGGATGGTATGATGGGTGCTATCATCACCATGCCTCAACTCCAGCATAATCCCCAAATGAAGGACCACCGGCAAGGTTGAGAGAGAACCAGGGAATGGGTCTGAGGGTTTGCTGGTGTGTGTGCTACACTATGTGGGGGTGGCTCCCGTTGGGGGACCGGCTGTCTGCATCTCGGCTGGGGAGGGGATGGGATCTCAGCCCTTCGCTCATACAGGTGTTTATTGTGCGTGTGCTCAGTGCTGCTCCCAGGCCCTGCAGTGTAATGGCACTGGCTCTTTGTGGTTTGAACATGGCTGCAGGAAACCAGGAGGATTTTGGAAGCTGCCGGCTGTGTGCACAGAGGCCAGTGGGGCAGCACCTGCTGCAGCAGCACGGCGCTCCCTGGGTGCAGCTTCTCCTGCTGAGAAGCCCCTCCAGCAACATGCAACCTTCTCAGTGGGACAAATGAGGCCCCCTTCTGGGCTGTGCTGCTGCAGGCTGCCAGTGAGGAAGCACGTTCAGGCTCTCCTCACCCGTCCATGGTCTAGAGATAGACGTGATCTTCAGCTTGGACCAAAAAAAATCCTGTAACACAATTATGCAATTATTTTTTTTTTTTTTTTTTTTTTTTTTTTTTGCTAGCTATTTTCTTAGCAGTGGGTTTTAGCTGTGCCATTTTCTTTTCTACATTGCCAAAATACGGTGTCAGTGTTTTAAATTTCTATGGGGGACCAGACGAACTTGTTTTGTTGGATACTGACTTCTCACTTGTGTCCAAGCCCAGTTTCTTGTCTGTTTCCAGCCTCACTGACCCAAGAGGACGACTGACCAATAAGACATATGTCAAGGTAGAAAAAGGCAAATTATGTGGCGTGATTAGTTGCTGCTGTAATTCAGATGAATGAAGTAAGAGGAATGTCAGAGCTCCTGGGGATGTTCAGATGATGGAGTGGTCATTGCTCCAGAGAGTGGAAGAAGATGAATTTTGTTTTGTTTTGTTTTGTTTTTTGTTTGTTTTAAAGGCTATTTAAAACCTATTGATCTGAGTGGTTACAGTGAAATTCAGATGCATTTTTGCTTCCTACTCCATGTTACCTGAGCAGGTCATGGGGAAGCATTACCCCCATTTTGCATCACTCCTTGTGCCCAACTGAGCATTGTGTGCAAGCTCTTGTCCCACAGAAGCTGAAGGCTGCTGGAAAATAAGTGGTTGTGCTGTCTGTCTCCCACCAGGCCTATGCTGTGGCTCTGATGGCTGTGGAGCCCATTGCAAAGCAGACTGGAAAGCTTGGCCCTCTTGCTTTTGTGTGCCCAGCTACTACTCTGGTCCCAAAGGGCTGTATCTAACTGTGTCCCCCCTGAACTCAAATTAGGCTCACAAATAGTACCATGCATTTACTGAAACTCATTAGAATGAAATGGGAAATACACATGTTTCAAAAGTATTTTATTTGGAATGCTGATCTTTTAGAATTCATGTTAAGCTGTTGAATCCCTAGCAACTAACATGAAAACAAACTGAATCATAATGAAATGCAGCGCTACTGTATTCCATTATACTCTATGCCAGCGTGACAGCAGCTTTTTCTCTTGCTGAAAATAGGATTGCTTACATTTTATTTTTATTTATTCTAGAGAAACAAGTAAGAAAGCATCTAATAATAAAATCTGTCTATTGGCTCATATCTTTCTGCATATAGCAGCAACTGTGGGGCAGGGAGAGGGGAGTGGATGACTGCACAAAACTCTAGCTAGTGTTTCACTGCCTGGTATTTCCATTCTGGGCAGTCTGGACCTCAAATTGTGCTGCAGAGAGTCAAATTGAACAGAGCAGTGTTGCAAGCGCTAGGCTGGGGCTGCTACGTACAGCACAGCAGCCAGAGAAGTGATCCAAGATGCTGTATATCATAATAACACTGTAGGTAAAGAATACTATGGTGATATAGAGGAATAATACATGGCTGACACTGCTTTATGGCAAACAGTTGCTGTGCAGTCATATATAATGCTGTAAGAGTCAACACACAGCAAACTTCATCCTCTGCCCTCTTGTGGAAAGAAGCAGCTGTGGGATATGGATTACTGAGCACACAAATCGGTGTAAAGCTCTTATCCCTTTCCCTGGCAGATGTAAGTTGTGGATGAAGACTGAGGGTCGGTTGCTTTGGGAACTACAATTCAGAGGTACTGAAAGAGAAGAGAAGAAATATATAGCTCCCTGAGTAGGCTGAATCATCCCAGTTGTTTCACTCCCTTTTATGCTGAAGCACTTTATTTTTAACAAAGAGCCTGAGAAACAGAGATTTAAGGCCCAATAATAGCACGACGCAAGTGAATTAGTCTAGTACGACCAGAGACTGCTTTGGAAATGCACTACGCTCACCGTGGTAATTAGTAATTTTAAGGAAGTAGATTATACTAACTATGCCCTATGGTTTTTTTCTTTCTCTTCATGAGGAGCGATGATTGTGTGTGATATGATAGAGAAGCTATCTAGCTTTAAGAATCAGAGAAAAATGTAAAGAGCAGAAGGACAGAAAAAAAAAACCATAAGGGTGTTTTATTTGTACTGTGGCTCAAACCAGCTCCAAGTTGCATATAGGCTATGTACTCCTTTCCTCAAACATGGGCAAAGAGAGATTAAGCTCAGGGGAAACTTTAAGGACAGTCGGGACAGTGTGCAGAGCATTTTCGCTTTTCTCCTGCCAAAGATCTCAGTCATAAGTTAATTTTCCTTAGGACTTTATTCTTCAGTTCCTGAGTCCTTCTTCCTGCTGGCTAAGCATCTGAAATATTCCCTTGTACCTTCTCCTTCCTCCACTTCATTAAAGAAGTGTAATAACAGGAGATGCTACATAGATGAAATGGGAATTAAAGCAGCAGAAGGCGCCTTGGGAGATCATCTAATCCATTGCTCTGCCTCAAAGGAGGTGAACGTGTAATTAACTGCTCCTAGTGGCTGTCTGTCTGATCTGTTCTTCAAAACTTCCTGCATGGGGATTTCCATCACCTAAGAGTTTAGCCCAGCATTTCACTAGTTTCATGCTAGAGAGTTTTCCTTAATCTCTAACTAAAATCTCCTTTGCTTTTATTTAAGCCCCTTGAGACTTACTCTCATGTTTTTTGAGAACTTTGGTTATTCTTACGGTTCTCTGTTGGACTTTTTCTCACTGGCCTGTAAACTTTCGTCATATGCTCAAGCTAAATCTGAGAGTGTTGCCCCCAGTGCTGGGAAGATGAGAATTATTATTTCATGTATCATTTCCAGATGATGACTGAATCTATAACTTAGACATTCAGTTCTTCTGCTGCAGTCTGGTCACTAAGCTCTGTATTTCAGATAATTTCATTAACTAGTGCTCTTGAATGTTCAATTTTCCCTTCTGGAAAAACATTACTTACAGACTTTAACTTTGGTTTTAACTTGAAGAAAATCAACTTATGTTGATTCACTTACAACAAAATTATTTGTTATAAGGAAGATTACTATCTGACTTTATTGCTCCCAAAACCCAAGTATTAAGCATGTTGTTTACTCAGAGTCCACGTAGCAACGGAATGTGGTGGTAAAAACAATTGAGTATTTGAGGCCCACTGTAGTAAGTAGCACTTGTTTTCCAATCTCGATCAGGAACATAAAAGCCTTCCTATTACTAAAGCCTTCCTGTAACCACAGCTCCGGTATCATCATATCTCTAATAACATTGTGCAGATTTCTGTTCGTATCATATCAGATATAACAGCGACTCATCTTGTTTTTCATCTCTGTCTTCAAAGAAAAGACAATTATTGTTCTGAAGATGGAATGATTGGCTTATCTGAAGTATCTTGGAAGAGATACTGGCTCTTTTAACACCATTTTTATCAGCTCTTTAATTACTTGGAATTTTGTTGCGCAATTTGTGAAGCCATGTACATACACATCATGGAGAAGATTTTGACTTTCCTTCAAGCTGTTAAAACAAACAGGGGTTTTGCACTTTGCTGCTTCAGATGATCTGCTGCTGTGCTACCAACCCCGAGAGAGTTTGGCACCCAAAGTATTTGAGCTTTCGCAAGATACTACATGGATCTTAGCACCAGTGGAAATACCTAGCTGTAGATCTATATGCCCTTGGCATTGCTGTTGCTTAAATCTCTTAAAATGCTTCTCTATTCTCTACAGCGCATCAGCACAGGATCCAAGACAACTGCATGCTCTGAAGGTCTTGTTCTGCATGAGTGTGCACCTGAAAGAGCTTCAACATCTTCATGTGCCTTCTTTATCGACTTTACTTTTAACCTTACAATTTTCTCTGTGCTCCTTTCCCCCGGCCCACTGCTTATATATTTCCTGATGAAGACCAGTCCCTGTATTTTAAGCCAGACAGTACCAGCAGAAATTGTCCCTTGCTGACATAGAAGAGCCAATTTATCAGCCTTATCTAACTAGCGAGAGTCTAATATTAATGTAGCTGGAAAGCCATTTTGTTGTTTATTGGAGACAAAGCTTCCATCTGAAGTCCATGGATGGTTTTGAGTAAATAAATGTTGTATGTTAGCTGTAGATAAGCCTAGTTAAAGTAAAAGATTTAAGCGGGGTTTTTGTAGTTTGAAAAAGCAAGTTTGAAACTTACTTGTGTTCAACCTTGAACTTGTCATGTGTTTCCATTCAACCAACCTAATCCATGCCAACCTAATTTGTTCAAAACTAAGGGTTTGCCTGCATGGCAACAACATCTAGATGCTCTTTATTACTCTTGCCAGGTAATTATGTGCAGATAGTCTAGTTAACAGCAGCACAGAGGTCAGCACAGATCTGGACCCTGTAGCGAGACCACACATCCTGACCTACACAGCTGAGACCTCCAAAGTGCCTAAATGTTTCCAGCTCTCTTGCAGGATGGTTGCATTTGGCTCCAAAGCTTGGTGCCTGTTTATCCCAGCACAACTTGCTTAGGTCTTGAAAGATGCTCATGGAGAACCATGCAGGAGACCACGCTGCCGTGGGACAGCCATGCAGCACTGATGAGGTGTGGGGTCATCAGCTTGGCAGGCAGCCGTGTCAGCGCAGCTCTGCTGTGCAGGGATCTCCAGCTAGTTTGTCCACCCGGCTTTGCACTGTGTGTGTGGATACCAGCTGGAGCTGACTTTGGCTTTGGCTTGTGTTTTCTCCTACAAGCATTTGAATGATGAAAAGATGAAATGTTGCTGTGTTTTTATCACGGGGGTTAGCGTGCATGTTTTCAAAGAGCCTGGGTAGCTTTTGTCTTAGCCCTCTCCCTCCCTTCCTCCCACCTTACCGTGCAAGTCAGATACACTACAGCAGTGCGGTGGACCTGTCTGCTGCTTTCTGAAACCTCTTGTGGTACCAACTCCAGAAGACCCCATGAAAAAGGTTTTGCTTTTGCTGCCCTTAGAGGATAGCTCCTCTTTTGCCTGGGAGCAGTGGACTAACAGAGCATTTGGGTGTTGCTCCATAAACCTTCCTAGAAAAAATGAAAAAATAAATCCAAAGAAAGGTATGTCTGAGTTCAGGGGAAGATGATTAAGCTTTAAAGGAGAAGTACTGTGTATTCTGGTCCTGCATACAGACAGCCCAGCAAGCTCATAACCTAAATCTGCAGCTGTAGCATGGAGGAGACAGAGACATAGTTTTCCTTCTATTTTTTCCAGAAGGTATGTAAGTTGAGGAGGCAGATGCAGTGATCTCGCAATGTTTAGACACTATTTTTGCCTGTGCAAGGGTGCCATTTCCTGCATTCAAGAACTATGGGAAGAACTATTAAAACTGCACAAGCCATAAAGAAAGCAATGAAGGGTTGTGAGTTGAGTGTCTGGGTGGGGGAGGCAAGCTGGTATCAAAGTGGTGAATAAAATCCAGCAAAGAGGGCTCCCAGCCCTTTGTCATAACCACTGCCACTAGACAGGAACATGGCCAAAGGTCCTGATCCAATTTATTCCAATAATTTCATAACAGCACAAAGAGACTCCTGAAGCCCTCAGCTCCAATCTCAGCTGTAGCAGTAACGGGTAAAGAAAGAAGGAAGTCAATTACAAAATCTGTGAATATGGGCTCAGATGCCTCAAGGTTTTTAAGTGTCTGAACTTCTACCAACTTCTGAGAATTAGGCCTTCAGGTTAAGGGGAACCACCAGCACATCTTTATAGATCTGAAGGTTGGAGTCCAGAGCCCAGTCTCACGTAGCACCTTTGATGAAGGAAGTGGGTGCATGTGACCCCCCAGAAGAACAACAGTAGCAAAAATATAAGGTGCTGAGCAAGTCTAGTTTATTATGGAGAAATTCTACCTTTCCTAGAAACCCATCCTCCCCACCCCATGCACAAGAAGGTAGGGTTTTATCATGAAAGTCCAACCAATTTCCATTCTTCCCCAGGTTTCCCAGAGATTTTCTAGTCCCTTTGCTCCCACAGCACAGTCGGGCCGGAGTGACATGAGAAGGGACAGGAAAATCTCTGATGAGAACGAGAATGGTTACCCTGTCAGGTGTGATTAACACCAACATGGTTAAATACCTTGCCAGTGAAGACCTGTAGGATGTGCATGAAATTTTAAAAAGCCATTCTCTTTGCAGTCATGCCCTCTTAGTAAATTATAATTTCAGTAAATTAGCAGAATGCTGATGAAAAATTTAATGTGGTGGAATCTGGAAATTCTGACAGCAAAGTCTACAATAACCCTTGAAAAACTCTTGCTTTTAATATCATGCTACAGCTGTGCAACACAGCCACATCCCTTCTGCTGTATGCTGCACATCAGATGTTGATGATTACAATTAGAATTAAACGGTTCTCAAAAAATCACAACAAAGGCAGATTTACCCGGCATTATCTTTCTTTTGTGGAAATTCTCCTGCAAGAAAGTTCACCGATCATAATGAAATTACAGGCTGCTTTCTGGTCTGGTGTTAGCTGCAGAGCTTGTGACAAGCTGAGCTCTGAGCAAGGCAGCCTACACCGGGTGCTGTGAGCAGCACGATACAGAACCATATCACTAATAGCAGAGTCAGGGCTCTCGAGCTGTCATGTACAAATCTTGTTATAATGAGAAGAGCATTAGTAATAGAGGCTGAAATTTTCAAGCTGCCTAAGGGATTTAGATGCTCAGTTCCCATTAAATTTAATGGGATGCGTGCCTCAAAATCCCACCCACAATAAATTTTTACCAGACTTTCCTCTTGCAGGGGAAGGAGAAGGGACAGAAAAATAGAGAGGAATGGAGAGAATCAGGCACAAGGGTGGTACTCACTGGGACTGGAGGCCAGCCGGGTCTTGTAAAATTGCGTCTGAAAGGGGACTGGAATGAAATATGGCATAGAGGTCCCCTCCAATACTTGGGTGATTTGGGTCTGGACTCCGCTCCAGCCTGCCCTGTGAGGTGGATAGGAACATAATGCCCTCTGTGCTTTGAGACTTCTATTTCTGGACCACAGACCTACTTCAGTCATTAAAGCACATTTGACAATGAAAATTAGGTAGGGAAACATGGACGGGATAGCAGTGATCTTTGGAGATACGTAAGAAGAGGATGAAAGGAGGCTGTGAACTGAGTAAGCCTTGTGTTACATCGGTTCGCTTCTCTAATTAGGCCTGGTTACATTTTCTTCTTCAACCAGATTTATCTATATTTAAAGCAGGGGCATTTTTTCAGTGTCAAAAATACTAAAGATCAACATGTTTCCTTGGTAACCATGGATTCCATTACTTTGCTTCCAGCAAGCTATGAGCTCCTAGGCTTGGCTTCATCCTACCTAAGCTCAGGACTCCAGCTGAGCAAGAGTCACTCTAGGTTTCCTCCATAGGCTAGGAAGAAAGAGAGGTGGAGAGTGACATACTGACGGTCCAGCTCTTGCCCCTGGGGAGGAGAGGGCTGTCCTTGTTAGCTGTACTCACACGTGTTAGGCACCAGCTCTTAGCTCTCTGCCTAAGCCTCCATACACAGGCAGGTGCTTCCAGTAGGAAATTCCTCTACCCAAAGTTGTATTTAAGGTAGGTGTCCTGAAAGAAGCCTACAGTTACACAACCCTTGCTCAAATGAATGCTGACAGTTAGCTGGGATGAACCTATGCCAAATATTCAGTTAAAACTGAATCCTGTTGAGCTTCATTTGCACATATGTTTTATCATCATGCTTACATTTGCTCATAATTAGAGTTTCCTTCATGCGCACACCAATATTCTCTTTTGTCTGTAAGGAAGTTATCTACCAGAACCCTAGGTTAATACCAGGAGACACAGCTCAGGTGTGAATTCTTCCAAATTTCAGCACAACCAGATGACTTGTATTTCCCTTTTTTTTTCAAAAGAAGAGTCTGTCTTCAAGATGGTTGGGGTTATTATTATTATTTTAATAATTTTTATTGGATCTTTGCATGCCTCGATTTTCCATCTGGAAATAAATAAAGATAAAATGCTTTCTCCGCCCTGTGCTAGCCCTTCCCATTCAGCATGAATGATGTGGAGGCTGGTAGGAGGGATTCCAGGCAGCCTGCTGCAATGTGGCATCTGGAGACGCAAACTTGGAGGGGTTCCCAGGAAGGGAATATAACATTTGGCAAGGAAAGAAGGAGCTTAGATGAGAGAGGGCTCTGAGGTTTCCCCCTCTTCTATCCCTGTCCTGTTGCTTATTTCTGAATATTTGTTTTATTCCCCAGCCATATTAGAAGTGTAAATTACACAGATGAGCTAATGAGATCATCTGTGTATGTGCCTTTTGGGGAAGAGGGAAACAAGGAGTTGCTTTCTCCTTTCTATGTTTTCTAATCATTTACCTTTATTTTGAGACTAAAGATGCTCATATTCTGCACACTGCTCTGCAGGCCTGAGACAGATCTTACTGCATTTCTTCTGTGATATGATATATATTTCCCCTTTGTGTTTACGTGGCCTGCCCTTCACCCCAAACATCTCTGTTGCCTTGTTGTGCCATGCATATGAGATGAAGTTCTGGTCCATGAAAGTTTTGTTTTTTTGTAGGAATAGGATCTGGACTTTATCCATGCAGAGCTTTAGGTTCAATAAATACAATGAGTCAGTGTAAGCAAAAAGGGGTTCACAGCAATCTCCTTGTTCTTTTTGTCCCTAAATTCAGTTGAGCAATGGTTATAGGCAGCACTGGGTTAATGTTCAGATGTCATAAACATAGGCACCTTCACTGCAGCCTTGCTGATTTATTGGGATGTGACCCTATGTTTGCAATTAAGATTATGTCCACAGAACAGATGGGTCAGAGTGATGCATTTGCCTTTATGAGGCACTGAATCAGATTCACTGCAATAGATCATTCATACCACAAATTGGTGCCATGCTGTTTTAAATAGCTGTGGTGCAAGGGAGGAATTTCTTGCAGCAGTTGACAACTTTCAGACTTTAGTACGTGAAGTTGCTTTTCTTGCTAAATGTTTATTTACATAGGAGGGAATCAAGTCCATAAGACATTTTTAGTTTCTGTGCTGAAGTTGCAATTCTGTTTTTAAACTGAGTTTGAAAGATGCTCAGCTAGTAAGAAGACTTTTGGTGGGAGGATAAAAACAGTTCTTTATTCAGAAACAGTTTGTACACTTTGGTTGTGAATCCTTCCATAGAGTCACTACTATTGTGTTTATCCTCACTTTGATAGTTGTCTCAAATGTAAATTCTCTTGAATACGTAAACTCTGATTGGGAAACACTTCCTGATTTACTCAGCTGAGACAGGGACATCATTACTTGAGTGCTCTGACATGGAGAGATGTGGAGTAAGAGGTAATGTGTCAGAAACTTCCATGGGACATCAGGATTCTGCCACGCTGCCCATTGCTTGCTGCTTCTTAAGGAACTTTCCTGGTCACTGGAAGATGCTTCTACTTAGGCTAGAATTGGTGATGCCGTTGTCTGTCCTTTGCATCCCCAAGAGCAGTGCCTTGGATTTCATTATCAATCACACTTTAGGACATCACGCAAGAGAAGGAAAAGAGACAGAAGAAAGGGTTGTATCTTTTCATTTTTTTCCTCAAGATCCTTTGACAAAGACTTTTATGGTACACCTTAACTTCTGGCTTCAGGCTGCTTTTCTGTTTGGATGCTTTCTGCATGATAACATAGAGAGCAAAACTGGGGAATGCAGAGCTTAAACTGAGTAACACTGCGGGTGCCATAGGCACAGCTCCAGGGTCCCCTCATACACTGGCACCAGGTTACTGATAATCCAGACAATTTTTAAAATTTAAAGTAGGAGAGCAACATAGCACTCCTTCCTTCTGAGCAGAAGGATGGCATCTTCTCACTGTGACTTCTAAGCCCGGTGCAAGCAAACGTTAAGACAGAAGTAACATCAGGAAGGCATGGCTTTGCTCCATGATCAAGCCCTGAATAGAAAAGCCCTGCCCCTTTTGCTTCCTGAATGGTCTTCCCCAACCAACCTGACCTAGCTGTAACTCTGTTTTCCATTTCTTACTCTGGGGAAATTCAGACATGGCACAGAGGGTAGTGAGAGCTCAAACTAAGGGTTCCCCTCCTTAATCTGAAGCGCAGTGGATTTCTTCCTTTTGTGTAGGAGTCCTCTGAATTCAGAATGCCTAACCTGTGGCAGAAATAATTCAGGTTTGAACACATTAATCATAGCAGGTCAAGGTAACAGTTGTTCTTTGCATGGATCGTTTCAGAATATTTTCTGCGGGTGTTTGTAGCAAGCAAATCATAGGATGGAGTTGTTGCTATAGCGATAAGCCTCCTTTCGTGAATGAGGTAGGGTAGCCCCCCTCAAACAGACCCGCACATTCCCACCAATTATCACTGCAATATAGGGACCTGACATGCTTTACTTATCAGTGATGTGATAGGTATTGATAAATCCTGAATTCTAGGAGCAAAATGGATCCAATGGGATTTATATATTTCTGAAAATTCTGCTTTGTCTGAGGTTTGAGTCACCAGCAAATCTGAAATTTGCTGTCTGTAATTGCATTAATTAAACTAATTAGTGACTTTTTTGTTTGTTTGTTTTCAGTTGTGTATGATCTGTATATGGGATATGTAATTTAAGTGTATGTGATATGTTGTGTTTTAGACAGCCTCTGTGATAGCTCTGCAAAGAGGCTGGACCAACAATGGCAGCAGAAGTAACACAACTAAACATAGCCTTAATTCTGATGGAAAAGATTCAGTAAAATATCCTTTAAATATTTCATCCAGAAGAGAAAACTTAAGTCACAAGAAAGGTTATTATCATAACTTCTTCCTGGTGTCAGCTTTGTTTATCAGACATATAGCAATTGTGGCATGTGGTCTTCAGGAAACAAACATTTTGTTTTTAAGTGGTCTGCGGGTGGCTGAGCTTAGCAGATTGGCCAGGCAGGGCTGCCAGCACACCCACTGTGTGAGGGCCCTAATCTTCACTTCTGCTGCTTGTGAGAAAATGGGTCTGGTCCAAATCCCACTGAAGTCGATGCAAAGATATCCTTGCACCTTTTGGAAGGATCTTTTTGATTGGGTCCACTGAATGTGATTTAAGACTTGACCACCAAGCTCTAAATCCAAATTTGTTTCTTGAGTCAGTGGAGTGATTCTGAATTTATGCTGATACAAACAGGAGAATTAGTCCCTTCTTCCCAAAGTTATCATGAAACAAGGAATTATCAGCTCAGTTCACTTTACTAGTGGTGTGTTTTCCGTTTCCTCTTATCTCTTCTCTTCCTTGTGCTCCTCCCGTACTCACAATAGATGTGAAAAACAGATCCCTTCAGAAGGCTCCTGTAGGTAGTATCTAATTTATGGTGATGATGGGCTAGTGTAGGAGAAACAGAATGAAAGAGAAAGTAGTTGTAAAATTGCTGCTTTTTGTGGGCTGCTTGCACTTGTCTATAAGTATTTATTATCCTAGATGGCAATCTAACTCATTCTCCTTGATGTACTCCAACACTAATAAAGGAATTTTGCAGTATTATTATAGCAATTTTAAATCAATTCATTTGGTGAATGCTGTTGTGCTCAGAAGTCAATTACAGAGATCACTTAAAAAAATAGATACCCAAAGCCAGACCTGTGTTTTCATCACTATGTAGATAGCAAAATAAAATTACAGCAAGAGAAATGCACGTTAGAAAGCTGGAGGCGTTATGAGGGGACGGGACTAGCATGAAAGGTGATGTTTCTGCTGCAAGGTTTTATTCAGGCTTCAGAGTGTTACTGACACTCTGCCACCTGCTTTGTTTTCCCTTCCAGCTCCCAGGTGGCCTTCAGGCAGAAACATCACATCTCGTCATGGCTTTGCATTCTAGAATAGGTCTTGCTAAGGATCATCATGAAAGCATCCAGGAGCCATGCCTGGACCTCAGGTGAATTAAAAGATACTGCCTGAAGTTAGTGATGGGCACATCCTTCAAGACCAACAAAAACCAGAACTTGATAAATATAAAGCACATTCCAGCATGTGAGTTAGAAGCCTACTTCTTTAATATTATGTTTCATTTCCTAGGCACTGAAGTCCATATAATTTTCAGTTCCTTCTGTCACCATGTCCTTCACAAAAGTGATTTTTTCTTGTTGTTAGGTCTCCTGGGAGCATTAAAAGGATTTCTATTATTGCTGTGGAAACAGTGGCTGTTTCTTCATTCTGAAACCCCTGTTTCCTTGAAGCCTTGGAAGATTCCTGGGAATCAGCTTGGGTTTAATGCAGGAGGGTCCCTAGAAATGGGGAATGGAGATCATTTGTAATTGTTCATGACTGTAGGAACTGAGTCCTGATTATTAAATAGAAACATTACAAAAAGCAGGGGATGTAGCAAGCAAGTGCTGGTAAGAGATCTGTGTAAAACCAGCATAATAGTGCCTTCTCTTTTTCTGCTTAGAAAGGCTTTTTTTTTTTTTTTTTCCCCAGCAAAATCCTACTTATCTATAAAAATGTGGTTCTGATACCTATTAATTTTCACACATCCGGGCAGAAGGAGTTTGAAGTTTCAAGGCAGATACTACCATGCCAACACTATGATAAACAGCCAAGCAACTGTGCCCTATCTCTGGTAATAGATAAGCTGGAATATGGAGAGTGATTAAGAGTTGCATTCAAGATCTATCTAATCAGCTTGGAGAGCAGGTCAATGTGTTGTCTTGATAAAATAGTTACGGTAAAGTTGCAATTCGAGCAGGTTTGACCTCGGCATACTGTGCAGCCAGTGCATCTCTTTTGATTATTCCTTGTGAAGTTTTAGAGGATAATGAAATGAATATAGAGGAGAAGGTAGAACATAAAATATAATTGCTTTTTCCTCAAGCCACCCCCTGCCAGGCACTGTGCTATCACACAGGGTATGTCCCAGTCGCTGTCGGTCTCTGTGCACTGAACCAGGATAGATGAGCTACAGCGTGAACAATTTTACAGAAGGAGAAGGCGAAAACATTTTCCTGAGCTTTTTGGTCCTGATCAAATAAGATCTACTTGCTTCTGAATCCAGAACATGTGTATTCATGGCACCTGACTTTTAAATATCAGTTCTGATTTTAATTTCACTTAGAAAATGTACAGGTGTAGGCATGGATGGGCGAGGAAATGAAACTGAAGAAGCAAATCTGCTGTGGTTACCATTCTGCTCAGGTCCATCAAACTTGGTGCAGAGGCTCTGATTCAACTGAGAGTCACTCAGACAACAGTACCAGCTCCCAGCTGGGGAGCGAGAAGGCGCGCCACAGGGAGAAGAGGTAACACAGTGTGAAAAGCCACAGCATCAATCAGAATTGCAGTAGCAAAATGTTTTATACCACTTCCAGGGAACTTTGTTTTGCTCTCCCTCTACTTTGAAGCCCACTGTACATACCAGGCTGATAAAAATTTTCCAACAGCATTCTTTCGCCTGCACCAAGGTAAATTGCTCAGGCAGCCTTGGGGCAGAGTATGTAGCGCTGCTGTCACGTTTCATCCACTGAAAATTGGCTCCATTATTTCTCACCAATGGAGATGCATCCAATGGAGAGGAGGGGAGAATTATTTTATATAAATGTGGCAATATAGACCATTCCCACTTAGAATTGATTTTTCCCGTGTGAGATATGCTGTCTCGTTGAAAGAGGGAGAAGGGTATCATTTGAAACCTGACTCTTCTAAGAGGAGTTAAACAGGAAAAAAGAAAGAAAGAGAGAGAGAGAAAGAGAAAAAGAAAGAAAGGAAGAAAAAAAAAAGAGAGAATGAAAAAGTAAAATGTGGAGGCGTTGTCTTGGGGCGGGGCGGGGGGGGCTCTATACATTTATTGGGAAAGCGTAGTCTTGCTGTGCTCCTTACCGAGGTCATGAAACAAGCCTCCCTGTATCTTGCCACTGTAATATTTAATACTGAGTCCCTCCAGCTCTTCTCCTCTGCATTCAACGCCAGTTTGACTTGTTTGTTGCAAGTGGCAGATTGGAAAGAAGTGGAGGTTACCTCTGACAGAATTGTCAAATTACATTTATCCTGATCCTTGTACCTTCTCCAGGAGACCCCATACTTATAGGAAAGTACACACAGCTCATAAGCCTTGCTTCTCAAAAACACTTTGACAGCAAATAATAAATATAAAATAATACATAATACGATATGCAATTGACTTATATGCCTCCCAGTCAACGATAGTATTATCCAGAATACATAATTACATTGCAGGCAGCACATCCTTTACCTGGGAATAACATAGTCTGATAATAAATAAATAATAATAATAAACCCCCTAAGTATGCACCACTGGGTGCCTTGTCTAAATCTGGCTATGAAGAATGAATGTGAAATTAGCATTCGATTAGAAGTGAAGGAAATGCAGGATGAGAATGTAAAGCAAAGGACTATATCAATGTCTAAACATGAATGTGACATTTGTATGGCTGCATAAATTGTCTCCTTATGCAGCGTCACTTAAAAAATCTGCCACAGGAACAGCAGCGTGGTTTTCCACAGGGTAGAGAGGTCTGGCTTTAAGGTGGTTTTCTCAGGTGGAAGACTTCTGTTCCCACCCTCTTTTTCCCCTGGGATCAGCAGAGACCTGGGAGAGCTGCATTTTTTTTTCCCTGCCCTGTTTATCTGTTGTCACTATATGAGATTCATAACAAGTGGCTTTCTCTGCAGTTTCCCCCTTCCGTTTTTTCTCTCAGGTTTTCCGTAGAGTTCAGACCTGAGCCATCTGTCTCACTTCTTCCTGCTCCACAGCCTGAATGCATATCTTAATATATCTTCTGAATGTTTTTGCAATATTTGTCTTTATATCTTGCTCTTCTTCCCCAGAATGTAAAATGATGAAGTCAGAGGGTCAGTCATCCCTTAATATTTTTTTGTTTTAACTTCATCCTCTGAGTTTTGCTCTGAAAACAAAAAGATTTATCCACTTTCAGCAATGGGAGGTTTTCTAGAAGTTTTGACACTGAGAATTAAGGCAGGTGGGACTGAAATCTTTTTTTCTCTGACCAGTCTCCATTCAAGACTGATGGTATATTCTGTAAGCAGGTGTGCTTATCACCGATTATGTTTAAACAAGAAGGTAAGGTACGCAATTTGGCAGGGTAGATGGCATTAAAGATAGATTCATAGGGTTTGCTTCAGGTGTGTCTGATGCCACCCTTGAATCAGATCAGTTTGGGACCTAAGAAAAATGCTCATTTAAAAAATAAAAAAAATAAAAAATAAAAAAAAAGAAATTGTCCTTTACTGTCTTCCAAAGATATCAAGAAAAATTTGCATTTGTTCCAGCCAACTTTGCCATCTACTTGACCTTAAATCCAAGCATTTATGTGCTGCTTCCCAAAATAAGCATCAGTTAGTTTGGGAGAATGCCTTAAGGATGTGCAAGCCAAATTGTACTAGTTAGAAAGATGCTGTTTTTAAAATCAGCTTTATGGGTAAATCTTCCCATCACTGTTAACATTTAACATATCCCCCTAAGCCTGGATGCTCTTTGAAGCGAGCTACCAGCTTAATTGGGACTCTTTAATAAATTTAATGCTACTTTTTTTAATGAAGAAAGATGAAAAGTTGCCTAGAGGGGAATCCTGAGCACAAGGTATTTGAAGAAATTATTCTTAGAGAATGTCGATCTCTTATCTCATTCTCCACAAATCATTTAATGAAATAACATTAGCATTTCAGTTCTCATACTTGTGTCTCCTCCTTGCACACGTTTCTTCATTTTTGTTTTTCCCCTTTTCAAGAAAAAAAAGGCGACAGAGCAAGGCTCTTTAACAACAACTGTTGTTGCTATTGAATGACGATTAATGTTGTCTCATTCTTGCAAATGGGGAGCACAGGTTTTTTTCCAGACAATTAGCTAGATAGTTTGCTCTTACATTTATTAATGCTGATCTTAAGTTTAACAAGGTCGGCTTTGCCACTTACATAATTACTGCAAACTTTGGCATCTGCAGCCAGGCTCCAGATACAAAGCAGCCCTGTTGCCGTTCCCTGTAGGCAGTAACCTAAAACAGGAGATGGCTTTCTGCTCCAAATGTAGATATTGAGTACTCTTCCTCCAGATTAAAGAATTATTTGGGTCCTGCTGTCAGTGCCTACGCTTGTCACTGAAAGTGTCTGATTCTGTGGACGGGAAGAAGAGGCATTAGTTTTACACTGCAATTTCCTTAAAAGCCACAGATCTCCATAACAACCTGTTAGAGAGTGACTCTTGTATTTTGAATGAGAGAAGGGGAACATTTATGGCCTCCTTCCCTTGATGAATCATTGTCTCCTTTCTCTTGTTGCTGCTTCATCTGTTGTTATCTCAGGCCTAGTTTCTTGTTCTTAGATGAAGGCATTGTCCAGTTTTCGTGACACAGGTGTTGGATGGTAGCAAGTGATGTCAGCAAATCAGTACGTTTTACTGCAGGCAGGATCAGGAGAAAGAAGAAGGATGGGGTACAGAAACACCAGGGTGAAATACAAATCCAGCCCACTAGCTTTACCAACCAAGGCAAGAATTTCTCTATTCTGGACCTGCATATAAATAATTGTCCTTTTCTTTTGACCAATTCATAATTCATAGTGATTATTCATTTTTTGGTACATCTTACTCTTCTTCACATATTTATTAGTGCTTTATCTCTGTTCCATTTCCCCCTCTTTTCAGAGAAAAAAGCCTACTTTATGTAATTTCCATAGAACCTGGCTCAGCCACATTATTCTCCATGACTTCCCCCTAATTTCAAGGCCATATTATTTTCTGTAACACTGTAATATGATCTTCATGGTTCTTGCAAGATTTAGGAGAGAGTGGATTATATGAGAATTTCCCAAGCAGTCTCCAGAGCTTTGTCTTACATACAAATCACCATACACATCCATAGGAAATAGAAAGGAAAGAAACAGGTCACAAAGTTCCTTCTCCCCGGTATATGAGTTTAATTCCTCCAAAATCATTGGGAATAATTATCCTTCAGTACAGAGAATAATTAAAACACATCCTGGAGTCTGACTGGTGATGCTGAGACTCCTTGTCTTTCTATAGTCCCATTGATTTTAAGGCCTTATTGCAGGACTGGGGCATAGTTTTACATTAATGTAATGTTTGCTCAGCTTTCCAATAAAGGGGACCCATTTTTAAAAGCTGGGAATTTTATGCACACACAAATATATATGTATATAAATAAGAAAGTTTTTATTTTTCACACCCAAGAGAAAACATACATCACTGCGCTGCTGGAAGCAAAGCAACAGACTCAGGCAGAAAGGGAAATTCCTGTCTTCATTCAGATCTCAAGTTCTTGAGTATCCTTCTGTCACTTGTAAGTGATCTGTAACTGTCATGCATTCAACAGGTGACCCAATAAACATTCATTACCAAGCCAAGCCCTCTTCCAGTCTGCCAGCTCTTAGCTTCCCACCAGGCTCATCCCCAAAGAAGACCACGCATCCATCCCAGACCTGCCTGGGTGTCTGCTCCAGAAAGGACTCTTCAGCTAAGTAAGAAGCCAGTCAATTATTTATGTGGCAAAACAAGTACAATTCATCAAAACCAATCTTTTACTTCCTTTTCCTTTTATATTTATCAAGGTATGATTTAATTGTCATGAACATCCAGAAGACAAAAAAAAGTCCAATAAACTCAAACTGACAGAAAACTCTGGGGTTTTTAGGTACTCTGTTGTAATGATTCATGCATTTGCAGCTGAGATAATAATAGTCTAATACCTTGATCATATTGCATTTTACATAATTTTACATAATTGTTCATAAGGGCTACAATTATTGAGACTCTGAAGTGTAAAACTACAGGAAGAGAATGAAAAAGCCAGCCCAAACTAATATGTTTAGCCTGATTTTCCTGCACTAATTACCAGTGGGAAAACACATATTTTAACCTAGCAATATCTGAATGTTTTCGTACTGCAGTGCTACCAGAAATAAAACAGTATCAAAAATACAGTGACTGTCGTCCCAAGTACCAAATTACCAAGAATGGTTAAGCGTATTCACAGGGCCGTGGAGGTGTTCAGGCTTTCTGAAGTATTTCTAGCAGAGAGTGGTTGCAAGCAGTTCAAGTACAGATCGTGCTCACCTGTTTGGTTATTGAACCTGCTAATGTTTCTGCTCTCTACCATACTAAGCAGCATTCTGGCTGTCAGTGTCATGAGGAATATGCTGGGTTTGTGTTATTTTTACCATTTTCTCATTGCTGTAATTGTTCCCCAGTGCTCCTGAGGAAAAGTAATGTTCAGCTGTAGGAAAGAAAGAAAAAAACAGCCATTTGAAAAGTAAAAGCAGGCCTGAGGAAGGAGCAGCTAGGATAGCCATGCATTTTGGTAGATGCAAATTTTTGTGCAAAACTCATCTCTGTGATGGGCTTTCCAGTGTGATGGTTTGCACATACGCACGCACGCACACGAGGTCCCACCAGGCAAGTGCTGCTGCCTGTCCTGGCCCCTTCTCTACGGATGGGTGGTTGTAGTTGCTGGTTGGGTGGCACCTGGAGCCCCTGGAGTTGTGGCAGTGCCCAGCTGGCTATTTCTGCTGCACCACCACCAAATTGTTCTCAGAATAGCCTGGCCAAGAAATCCTCCAGAAGTAGCAAACACCAGGAATGAAAACTTTCTGTGTGCTCAGGGAGTGGCAGGAAGCTGAGGGCACGGAAAGATGGGCTTGATGATGGGGCTGGGAAAGATCTGTCTCCTCGGCGCCAGAGCCAACCTGCTGTAAAGTTCAGTGCTTCTGCTTCGGCTGTGGCCAGCAACGGGCTCACATTAATATGCCAACCTCTGCACCAAAGACATTGAAATGCAGGCGCACGCTTGCTGCTAATTGTTCTGGGGAGAGTGGACCACTGGGAGCACTAACTTTTTAAATTGCCTTCGCCGGGTTCCTCAGAGCTTGGCTGCCAGAACCATCATCCCCATTTAAAGCTTTGAAAAGCCCAGCTCTCTAGCCTGAGGTGGAAACAGGCCTTGGGCATGGCCTTCACCCCATGCAAGGAAAGAATTTTGCCCAGAAAGCTGTGATACTATGAAATGTGCTAAGGGCACACAAACTGAGCTTCAAAACGGTTTTCATTTAGAAGGAATGATGTAAGGCAGGAGCAAAAACACATGCTCCAGGTGCACAGAAAACCACTCTTTTGCCTTCTTACTAGCTTATTAAAGCAATCTTTAGGAGTGACCAGTCTCCTCTGGTTCAAGAAGACCCTCTGGCTCGTTGTTGGGCAGAACAGATTTCTGTACCTCACTTAAATTTGTTTTTTAGGTGTCAGGAAAACATCATCTGTGCATCATTTTCTCAGTGAGTTCGTGAGTGGGAGAAGATTAGGTGCTGTGAGCACTGACTTACTGTCTTCATAGGGAAAGATTTTCACAAGGATTTACTCAGGTCTGTCATTGTATTTCTGTTCTCCACTGGCTTCTGCAGTAACGGGAGGGGAGAAGATTAATAAACCACCACTACCAGAACAGAAAGGCTAACATGGTAATAAAGTCTGCATGGGTGCTTGAGTGAAGAGCTCATTTTCAGAACAGTATCTTGACTAAAAACAAAACAAAACAAACAAAAAATAGCTTAAAACAAAATTTGCTCTGTCCAACATCTTCAGGAGTCCAAACGACCATCAAAGTAAAGGCTCCATGGTCGCGCTTCTCCAAGTCATCTGTGTTATGTTGAAGTTAAACAATTTCCTCTTTTCCTATTTTCCGATCTCGCAAAGGCAAACAGTAATGTGCTGCCAGCACAGCAGTTGGACTTCTCAGGACCTGCTGTTCTGGCAGATCCAGAATAGTTTTCTGTGCCCCTCTTATGTCAGTCTTCCATCTCCAGAGACTGACCTGCACAAGTTTAAATTAGTTGGTTCAGGCAGTGTGTAAAAATTAAAATAGGCAGCCCATGTGTAATGGTCAGTATGCTCCTGCAGTGCTCGGTGGTCCCACGGCCAGCCTAGACCTGCAAAGTGCTCTTGCTGGTGAGGGCTCAGGTCTGCAGGTCTTCTCTTGGTGGGCTGGGAGGTGCGGAGGAGCATGAAGCTCAGAGGAGGTCTGGAGCTTCCTGCAGAAGACATCAGCAGAAAGATCTGCATTCAGCCTCCCTCTACAATTTCTTCTGCGAGTTATTCTTCACCTCTCCCATTCTTGTGATGATTGCTGACACACAGTGTTTTCCATTCGACTGACAGGCGTTTATCTACACCAAAGTCCTTCATGCTCTGTCAGATGGTAGTTAAGGAAGGAGCAAAGCTCCATCATCCCTGTCTAACGTGGGACACTGTGTGTGACCCCAGTGCATACGCTGACTCTGAGTAGGGTCATGAAGCACAAGTTGTTCCTGAGCACACTGGCACTTCTCTGTGGCACAAAGGGGTGGAGAACAGTGATACTAGGTCAGGTCTCGAAGACAGGGTAACCGCATTCGCTGCATGTCACAAAAGCATATGATTCTTCCCTCTGTGGGATCAGGCAATTGTTTTATTCAATGCAGTAGTTGCTTTGAGCTATCAGAATGACAGGAAGCAACTAGAGTGAGGAAAGCATCTGGCTCCCAATTTATAAAATGCTACATTTAATTTAACATATTAACTTGATCTTGTGGTCTGCAGCACTTGTTGGCTCTCCTGGTGTTCTGAGATTTCATCCTGCACATGAGAACACGTCCAAGAGTGAGCACTCACCTTTCCCCCCACCTTGCCTACCCTATAGGACTAGATATAGGGCAGATTAGCACAAATTTCTGCAAATTCCCCTGTTAGCAATGTGTAGCTGGCAGTGCTGTATTGTATTCCGTATTACACATAAAGTTCCTCTGAAGCAAAAAGACAAAAGCAATATTCTTTGTCGTCATTCTCAGTTATTTCAAAATTGCTACCCACAGCAGAGCATCATCAGTCATTAGAGTCACATATAGGAGCATTATATTCACTTTGCGGTCTCCCAGCTCCATCGCCAAGGACATCACAGTCACAATGAGACATAATCAGTGTGCTGTTGCCAATTTTGAGACATTGTAATTTAGCAAAAATTTCCTGTGTTCAGAGTCCTCTGAAGTTGGAGGAGCTATTCTGAATTTCTCTGCATTCCTTTTATCAAGTTCAATGTGAATGGCATGGAGGGAGAAATAAGGCACAAGGACCCTCTTTAGCATGCCACCATGACGCCTGTGAATTGCAGGGCACGTGTGCTGCATAATATCAGGCATGACCAATACAGCAAGGGACAGCAGGAGAGAGCTGAGGAACAGCCTCAACCTTGAGTGACCTTGCTGTTGTGAATTTTTAACTTACACTTCTCCCTATTGCTTTAACAGTTATGATGAAAAGTTACCACACAAAAATACTCTTTTGCGTGGAATTGTCAGGAAGAAGCTTCAAATAACATGAATGTGCAATGGTTGAACTGATTCCTTAGTTTTTTTCAGATGGGATTTAGCAGGTCTGACCTTCATTCCTGACTCTGGTGACAGCTTGATGGGTGACATCAGGCAAATTGCATGCCTCCATGCCTCGCTTTCCCTGGGCACACCTCTATTTACCCGGTGCTTAGGGAGCTAAGAATGCTTTTACACGCTTTGTTAAGAGCCAGGTAACATCTGACCACCAACAGCATGCTGGAATTTTATGATATTGCATCTTACGGCAACATTTTGTAACATGCAACCATTTAGAAAGTATTTTTCACTCTGAAAAAAAAATCTACTGATGCTGGGGCTCAAGAAATTCTATCCTATCTATAGTGAAATTAAAAACATGAATTTTTTACAGTCTGGAAGAGGGGTTGTTCCCAGAATCTTCCCTTTCTGATCAGGGGAGAGAAGATTGCGCACTTCCACAAAAACATTTCTTCTAGCAGGCCCCTTCCAGCCTGGCCAGGCTGGGTCATTATCTTTTTTGATTACCAGTACTTTGACTTTATTTACCTTCTGTGAAATGCTTATGAGCATTTGGCCGTTCATTTAATGCATGCAACTTACTTTGGGGTCCTTTGAAGACTTGAGCATGAAGGGATATAAACATAAATGCAGACAGATTTATTGCAGTCTAATTTAATAAAAATGTCAACAAATAAATGCACGTTTGGCAGGGGAATAAATATCAAATAGGAGTGAAGCAGACAGTAGAGTATGTTGTAAGAAATTAACATGAAACATTTTGGTTTGACAGCGACTATAAAACAAAACTGTACTTTGGGGACTTTGGGAGTGATTTAGCGGAGGTGTGCTCCCAGAGTGGGCACAACCCACTTGCACGAACCAAGTGTGCTTCATGGGCTTCAGGATGAGCCCATTCCACTATCGGGGGGAATGGGTTGTGATCTGCCACCTGCATTTGCAAATCGGCATTTAACATCAGGGCGGCACAACACTGCCTGCGCTGCTTTCCCGACGCAGGGCTGCGGGCTGTGCCTGCACGTGGGCAGCCCCCTCCTGTGCTGGCCAACTTGCTCCTTCCACCTAGTGCCTGGCTTGTTTGGTCCCGCAGCTCCAGCTCCGTGCTCTCTCATGCAGTTATGCTTTTGGGGGAGAGGCTGGGAGGAGATGCAATCTGTATTTCACACCCGGGCTGGCTGAGTTTTTGCTTATGGAGTGATTTTCCCAGGGTGAAATAGGAAGAAGAGGCTGAATCGTTTTTCCTGGTATCCCACATGCTCATACCTCTTGCCTTTTAAATATTTCATCCCCCACTGCCCATTCCTTGTGCTCCCCTGAACACCAGCTGCCTGTTGGGATGCTCACCGAGGCACGCAGCAGATGTCCCACTCATCCCAGGCCCCGCAGCCAAGTGATTGTGGCAGCTGCAGAGCCCCAGGTTAGGTCACATCTGAGGGGAGCCTGAAGAGTTTCAGCTGTGGGGCCCACCTGCATGTCAGACAGACTCTAAGAGGGCCGTACTAGCAGAATGTGAGGGCTCCAGTGGATACCAGAGAGCAGACCCACAGCACAGCACCTGACTGTGATGCTAATGGACTCTTCTAGTGCTCTCCATTGATTTCAGTGAAAGCAAGAGTGTTAGGATGTCATTCCTAAAGAAAGCACAAGGTATTTTTTTCTGTAGCAGTGAAATAGCTGTTCAGGTGTCTTGCAATATTTGTTTTCACCTTTCTTTTTGTGGTATTCCCTCTTTCCTTCATCTTTTGGGCTTCAGCTTCTCATGAGGTCCTCAGGCAATTACTGTGGCTATGGTTGCCACAAGCTTTGCTCTCTCCTCTTTATTGCAGAAATGCACTCAAATCCTGGGAGAGATTTTGTTTTAATGACACAGTCGATATATGGCGCTTATTCTGCCTCAAGCATTACATAGAGGTTTTTAAAAAATACTTGTTCCTCTTAATACACCTGCTAAATTTCTGAAACGCTCAATATATCCTATGTGTTTCTGAACATTTCAGCACAAATTCAATACAATACTTTCTCTGTAGGCATAGAATCATCACTCACTGTATTGGAGACCTTATCTCAATGCGTGCACACAGAAAATCAAGGTAACCAGTTTGCATGGGCTAAAAATGCAGTGGCTACTGGGAAAGAGCACGTGTGAATGGAGTTTACCTTGCCAGAAGTGGAATAAAAGCTTAAAGATTTCCATACACTAAAGTTGAGGGGTGACTGGAAACTTTTGGTCTTAAAGTTCTGGAAGAATTGATGTGTGAAATTGCAAATCTGGTAGTAAGAGTTTTTAATAAATCTATCAATTCAAGGGTGGCACTGTGTGACTGAAGAATAGCAAACAGTATCTGTATTTAAGAAAGGGAAAGAAATAGGGAGAGCAGCGTGTACAGGCCTTTTCATCTGATATCAGCTCTGCAGAATCAAATTTTTTGCCCCAAATTTTTATGTCTGCCATTGTGATGAGTTGTGAAAAGGATATAGGCCATGTCAGGAAAAGTATTGGCTGTGTAGATAAGGAGCTGTTAACATTTGTGCATGCTACAGCCATCTGTAGAGTATCTACGCTCAAAAAATGTTAATTAAACCAGGGACGCATGCAGAAGGGGGTATTACAGAGATGAGGAGAACAGGGAGCCTGATTTGCAAGAGAAGGCTAAAAGAGTGCAGGTTGTTTATCACAGCAAAGTGAAGGCTTAGCAGGGTTGTGATTACTGTCTGTAAAACGTCAGGGAGGAGAAAGGACCGTTTACACTGGAGAGCAGTGCTATGGTAAGAACAAAGGGCCACGGATAAACACATATTGGAAACCAAAAAAAGTTTTCTAGTCACTAGGACAGGGAGGCTGGAACAGCTTTTTGGTAGGAATAGCAAAGAACAAAACCCTGACTACGTTTAAGCCACAGCTCGGTAAGTTTATGAGGAGATTGTACAATGCAGCGCATATGGTAGCAGGGACAGCACACGGTGACCCCAGGGATGACTTCCAGTCTCTCTAAAGATGCAGGAACTCCATTTCAAAGTCCTCATTAAACTTCCTATGCATTTCTTTTTCCTTATCCTGCTTTAAAAAAGATTATCCTGTAATAAACAGGGTGGTGCCATCTGCCACAGTCTCTGGCACAGAAGCGAGAAATTGCTGTTTCATGGTAGTTAGCTGTGTTGGGGAGGGTGAGGGAAGGATTTGGGGCTGCTTCCATCTGGCATTGGGACTGATTGAAGGTGAGAGTTGATCTCTTGAAATTCAGTGAGAAATGATGGGTAAAGCAGAAGTTGTGAAGCATTTTGAAAATATAGAAGCAAGCAGCTTAGGTTTGATGTGGTCAATGAATGGAAGGAAGGAAGGGGAGAGGTGTGCAGCTGGGATGGCCACAGGCTGGAGTAAAGCTAAGAAAATTGTCTGTACACTGACTGGTGTTCTCAAAGGATACAAGCAGGGCAAAATGGTGTTCTTCTGTGTTAGAGAACAGAAAATTAGAGTTGATCTGTGGTGTAAGATGATGAGAGCCTGGGTGAAGTGTTTAGCTGTGGAGGGAGACAAATGACCCTATTTCAGCAGAGGGAACTGGTGAGATGATACATTGATCTGGTGAGAGTATGCAGGGCAGATCAAAAATGAAGCCTGGGTTACAAAGCTAGAAGAAACTGAAATATTTCTCCAAGGCATTGGTCTGCTTCCAGCACTGACTGTGCTGCTTCTGTTCAAATGGAGCAGATTAGCAGAAAAACCTAGCTTTTAATCTATTTGAAGTACGGCTGCTGCAGCCTCAGCCCTCTCCTTCTGGGAGAAGAAGGTCCCTGGGCTGTGCTCCCTTCTGAGAATGTGCTACCAGTCCTCCTGCACTGAGGAGGGAGAGCTGTGTTCTAAGCAATCATGATGAGACTGGGCTGAAATTAATGAGAAACTGAAAAAGATGTCAAAAGGAAAGGGTGAAATGTGAGTTTGTCTTCTGATTTTCATCCCTCAGGTGTTACATTTTCAGTCACTTCTCTCCGGCCAGAAGGGTCAGATATGTCTTTCAGTGAACGCTGAGGGTCCTGACTAATTGCTCAAAGAGCAGCTCTCAAACAGATCTTTACAAGTGTGGCCACTTCAGATTAATGGCAGCCACAGATCTGATGGTCAAATGTACAACTAACATATTTTCACACTGTATCATGGTAATGTTGCAGCTTTAGGAATGCTACCAGATGGCATAAAGTTTGCACTTGCATCATGAGAGTGGTGACAAATTTGGTAAGTGACTTTATTGGATGTCTCATTTTCTCACCGCTCTGCACCTCCCCGTATCTGCAACTCATCTCCCCTCAGCACTCTGTCCAAGTACACGTTTCCTAAGCTAAGATATTGTCTGCATTGAGTCACTCCCTCTTCTGTTCTTCCTCAGGAGTAAGGAGTCAGAGAAGCTTGTGATGTGTTTCTGAATTGCCCAAACCCTGATTTCATTATTCACAAGTCTCTGGTGGAAACTCCTTTTGTGTTCCCTGGCCAGGACTTGCCTTTCATAGAATAGTTGCTATGAAAATGCTTATTGACAGTTACCCACATCCTGTTGTCCTTCTGGACTACTTTATTTTGAGAGTGTTTGTCTGTAAGGCTGTTGACCCAAAATTAAGAATAATGGATGATAGAAATGGCACTGAAAGCTTTGTTCAGATAGGTTCCGTCAGGCCTTCATTAGCTGAGCTAAAATCACTTGACAGTATTTTGATTCTGAACAAGTTCACTGAAGAGTTGTAGATTAATTTTCCCACTTATCTCCATCCAGGCGACTCCTAAAAAAAATCATCATCATACACAATGAATGTTAGTGTGTGCATGCCTTCAGAAAATGAGCTCTTCTAGGGATGAAGGATACTTCTAGAAACCTGAAAGGCTAAGGGCATGAACTAGCAAATGGTGGTGACATGAGGGTGGTAATGGGCAACTACAGCCTTTCCTGCTACTTCTTAGAAGCCTCCCCCTGAGCTGGCACGGGCTCAGACTCAAAAAGACAAGGTGATGATAAATTTAAAACTCTAGAATATGGCCTGGGACAAATATCAGTTTCACCTTCTGAACTTCAGATACCTGATTTTGTTACTCTTTGGCAATCCAAATGTTGCTCCTTGCCCTGGTTTCTCCAGCTGTAAAATGGGGTTAACGATACTGATCTCCTTTGGAAAGCATTTTGATACCAGACACTAGAGAAGTTCCAAGAGTTCATTATCTCTATCCTATTAATTTTAATGCTGTTATCATTCTGTGGTATATTTTATTGAAGTAATGACCCATTAATATTATTTTGATGACTGTACAGATGATTTTTCAAAGCAGCAGTCAAACATGCCATTAAGAGCACCAGAAAACTTACTGTCCTAATTTATAAGCTGATGCAACCAGTAATAAATAGGAGATTAAAATGAAGTAACGGTCGAGCAAGTTTTTAGGTAAAGAGCTATAAGTTCAGCTTGCAATATCCCCAGTCATCCGTACCTCTGCATGCACCGAGACATTGGTCTGCAGATAAGAAAGCATCTTTTATTTCCATTGCTGTCCATCCATCTCTTTTGTAAGCATTAAGTCTATGTTTAAAAAAACCAAACCTCTGAACAAGCCCCCAGTTTGTTCAGCCTGCAGGGATTGCTGAGAAGTTGGCCAATAGATACGTGCAGGTTTTCTACGTGGTGCAGCTTTTCTGTAGGCTTCAATGGAGCTGCTCCCGAGACTGCTTCCTACTGACCCTGAGGAACAGCACAGCTCTCGTCTCCTAGGGGGTTACATGCAAGACCAAGCATGTATTAAGAGTGATGTCAAAATAGCTAATACAGATGCTGTGTTTCTAAGAAACAGTCATACACTTTACCTCCCAGTAGAGTAAGTTGGTAGCAACCCTCCCTGCCCAGACGCTGCTGAATATTTTATTAGCTCAGAAATGCAAAGTTGGCTTTTCTAGCAGAGAACGCAAAAGGTGATGGGGACTCTGTGATGAGGGACAATGTTTATTCTTTCTCAGCACAAAAGCCCAGCCAAAAATCTTAGCCCAAACAAGCCCAACCAAAAAACAACAACAAAAACAACAAAAAACAAAACAAAAAAACAACTAACCCAAACAAAGTGGCAATTACTGAAATCTAAAAGAAATAGAGAACTATACTACTAGTTTCTGGAACACTTTGTCATTTTGTATTTAGCAGACTAAACATACCAATAAAAAGAATAGCACAATTCAAGGAGTCCTAATTCCTTGCCTTTTATTTGCTTTCTTAAGTGATAAGGCAGGGGCAGAGCAATTTATGGCGTCTTCTGCCACACCAAAAACAGACTAGGATATGAACCATAGATCGTCCTGTTATGAACTACTTTGAAAAAAGGAGGGATTTCAACAGAAATTCCCAACGGAAATTTCTCAGAGTTTTGTTATGCTAACCATAATGGCTGTCCTGTTCCCAGCCCCAGGCTGAGGCCCCCCTGCCCTGTGCGTGGCTGGTGTACCTGGCACTCTGCAGAAGGGCAGGTTTAGTTTCAAATGCACAAAGGCAAGAATCATCATTATTTTCTTTTCCTCCCTTCTGTTTGTAAACTTCGCAGGTCCAACTTGCGAATGTGCTGCTTTGCCTTCCTTGTTCCACACTGACTTCATTCCCCTGATCAAAGCTGAAATAAATAGGCCTGGTTTGTTTGATGGAGAGGGTCTCACACAGTCACGACATAATTGAGGAGAAGACAGCTTTGGGAATAGTGTTTCTTAATTGCTCTTGCAGACGCTGCAAGGCACTTGGTGTAGGGTCTAGCTAAATTGGGCCTATTGTGGATTTTTGAAAAGCCTTGGCAACAGAGAAGTTAAAAAAAAAAAAAAAACACCAAAAAACCCCAAGCCCTTATGTAACCAGCAGAGTAACCTTCATCTCAGCATCACTCTTTCTCTGTATAAAACTTCCTCACAGTGAAATGGGGATCAGTGCAGCAGAGACATTGCCAGTCAGTCCCTGAGGATTTCCAATGGGCATGAAAAAAGAAGGAGTGGAATTTAACATCTGGGTGTAACTTATCTGTTGGAGAGCTCAGCCTTTTAATAAGGCAAATGTACGGCACTAAAAGCTTCCTTCCTAATGAGTACCAGAGTGCAAAAACACTGTTTCTCGAAGGAAGGCTGGGCTGTAACACACTTGATTTTAAATCAAAGGTTGGCTGTGGCTTCTCAATCCTTTACAGTCCAGATGAAGTCAGCATGGCTGCTAATTAGAGCTTGGTTGCGTTTTTTTGGATTGAAACCCTGAAATGAAGGGCAGATCTGCACTGTATGTTGTGACAATGAAGAGATCTCGGATTCCTGGCTATTTATATGGTGGAAATCAAGAAGGGCTTCCTGGGGACAGGTTCCTCCAGCTGTGGAGAGCACAAGCCTGCACCAGCTCCAAACGATGCGGAGCATGGCATTGTCCTTGCCACGCAGGGCTGCAGGTCCTGGGAAGGGGGCTCTGATTTTAATGACGCTAGTAGGGAATTCTCTTGTTTTAGAAATGAGTTTTAGTTCTATAAGATGATTCTATTATTTTGCACTTTTTAATAGGTAGGATTCCAACATAAAATTGATAAATATTCTTAGACTTGTGGGGGGAGAGGGAGATATTTCATATGACAATGAGAACAAAAGCCTCATTCTTTTCCTGTTATATTCACTACAATTTCTTTTGTTTACAAGAGTTTCTTACTCCATCAGAGGCATGGCAAATTGTCTCCTAATGGCAGCAATGAATTCACCAGACATACACCTAAACCTTGACAATTATTGTCTTTTGCTATATATTTTTTAAAGCCTTGAATAGCATTAATCACATAGCTGAGGAAAAGCGTATGACCTTTTCTGTATCAATCTTAGAAAGATGCCATGTGTAAAGAAACTCTCTGCCATCAAGAGAACTGCAAATGGCTGAGCAATTCCACAAGTCCCTATGCTAAAAATGAGAGATGCAGAGCCAGGAAATCAGCATCTCTGACAAGCCGCCGGGAGCCCTGGTTTAGCTGGGTACTGAAGTACATTACTAACATTAAATATGTGGTTTCCCTGAGACTGCTTACAGCTCGGTTCTCTGTGCTTGCTTGTGGGCCCTACAAAGATAAAATACTTGCAAGCAAATGCATGAACACATCCTTCTCTCATCCTTATCTTCTTCTGAAGTTGTTTCAAAGCTTATCTCTCCCAGAAATACATCACAAATATCCTGGCCAGGTGGCAGAAGACATTCAGAGTGCAAAACTGGTTAAGAATTGCAGGTTGCTTCCTATTTTTGTCACTAACTCACTGCCCCAAACCACTTCGTGGGTTGCTGCTTTATGGAATGCTATGGAGCAGGGACTACCATTGTATATTAATTTATATTAAAAAAAAAAAAAAAAAGCACTGACAACACTACGGTAAATCGTACTAACATTTAACATTTGGCACATCCTTGAACATCTTTCTGCTATGGATTGAAAAGCCGGACCAGGATTCAAATTATAATAGGAAACTATTATAGTTCAAACCTGTAGGAAACTGCTGCCATCAGTTGGCTTTTTAAAACTTCATGTTGATTGAACTTATCACACATACAGCTGCAAAAAGAGCATAAGATGGAAGGTTGGGAAGGGGATTTTTTCCCCAGACTTTCTCCTTTATTTTGCTATAAATATCAGCTCACAATAAATGGTGGCTCTGCTCAAATCTGAGAAGATGAGAGGCATTTTAGCAAGGAGAAATATCTCCCAGACTTTTGCATGTATGGCAGGAATAGGAAAGAGTTAACAAGACAATAATGGGACAATTTCTCCGTTACTTCCTTATCCATCAGAACTTAAAAGCCCTGACGTAGTTAAAAAGTATTTGACAAAGTCTTCTTGTGAAAAAAAGGCTATTCGAAATAACAGATCTAAGCTTTGGTGGTTTTTGTTTTTTGTTTTTTGTTTTGTTTGTTTGGTTGGTTGGTTGGTTTTTGGGCTGCTGTGCAAAAGTCTCCCTTTTTCCATTTTGGAGGTTTTCCAAAAGTTTTTTAAATGGGCCTTCAATACGGCCTTCACTTTTACAGGTATTTTAGCCACATTACAGTAATTGGGAGCAGGGCACCAACATTCAGCGTGGCTGCTTCTCCTTAGTTGCCCAGCAATCTATTTTTGGTTCAGTGTCATAGAGCATAATTATCAATGATCTAGAAGAAAATATCCAATTACTAATGACAAAAATTGCAGATGACAGAAAAACGAGCAGGTTAGTAAATAACAATAAATCAGTTCTTGAGAGCAATCTGTATCCAGTGAGCAATGAGACTCGTTTGAATGACACAGAAAATGTGAGGTCCAGGAACCATGAAAGCAGGTCATGCTTATTGGCTGAGGTGACTGTATTTTTGAAATGATAAACACTTCAATGTGAGCTGGCTGCAGCGGCTATGAAATTAAATAGGGATCTTGAATGTGGAACTGGAGAGGAGTGAGTTAATGCAGATATTACCAGTATATGGAGAAACACAGACAGACCAATTTTGTGACATTCTGTGACAAATTTGGAAATACTTCTGAAAAAAATATACAAGAATGGTTTGAGTTCTAAAAGTCCTGGCTTATAGACTAAAAGTAACTCTGTCTCATTAGCTTCTCCAAGAGGAGCTAGGAGGGATCGTACGAGTGTTAACAGTAAGGAAGATTTCTGGTAGTGGAGGACCCTTGGATGTCACAAATGATGTCACAGCACGAGCCAAGCCTAGTAACTGCAGTGAGAAACATTCAGACTAGAGAAAAGGCCAATGCTTTTAACAATCAACTGCTGGAACAGCTTACCTCAAACCAAGGTGGATTGACCAACTTTAAATACATTTTTAAATAGGTTTGGGCATCTTCCTAAAAGTCATGGTTGTGTTCAGCCTGAAGATTTGGGGTCTTAGATACAGTCACTCTCTGGGGCTTCCTCTGTCCCCTTCCTAAAGTCTGGCTGTGAGTGCTGAATCTCTGCTTTTGGCTCATGCTGTAGATGTCCATCCTTAGAGTCTCTCTCAGGCTACCCTGGCCCAGGAGCCAACAGAAAGAAGCTCCAAACTTTTCTGGGTTTCTTTGGCCAGGGGAAGAAGCAGCAAAGCAGGGGGAGACCCGATTGCTGCCTTCAGTACCTTCACAGATGTTGTAGAGGAGACTCTTGGTGCATAGTGAAAGGACAAGAGATGTGGGCCACAAGCTGTAGCAAGGGAAATTAAGACGGGACTTAAAGAGGGTGGTCAAGCACAGCAGCAGGACACTTGTGGAACCTCCATCCTTTAAGAGGCTTGAAAGTTGGCTGGACAAGGGCCCTGCACATCCCAATGTAGCTGGGAAGCTGCGAGCAGGGAGCTGGACTAGAGCCCCCAGGGGCCTGGGCAGCAGCAGCTGGATGGGGGGGGCAGGGGGAGCCTGCAGGCCCAGGCTGTGCCCGTGGGCTCTGCACCGTACCTGCTGCAAGTGGGAGTAGAGATCAGGCTTCACCTGCCACCTCCCACCATCTGGAAGCACTTGTCTGCCTTCTTTTAGGCCAATACAGAGCACTTTACACTAAGCAATCAGTGACGGCAAACAGATAAATCCTTCCCTTTTGTGGTGGAGAGAGACTATTAGAAATACTACTCCTGGAAAAAAAGTGCCCTTTCAGAAACATGCTCTGAATTTAGGGACTCTGCACAGCCCTTCATCTGTCAGCTTCTTCCTGCATTCCTCACATTTGATGGTTCGCTGCTTTCAGATTTGTTTCTGCTTGACTATCCGTTCCCGTTCTCCTGTGACTAATATTTAGTTGTACAGCACCACTGAGAGACTCTGCAAGGTGGTAGCGTGGCATATAAGGGACCCAAAGGAATTCTGAAACAACCCTTTTAAAAAACAACAGCATAAAATAAATTAGGAGAAGGAAGCAGCTTTGGGGAAGGCTCGATGCTTATACCAGCAGCCACAGCAGGGAGAAGTTAACCGTTTCAGAACGGATTTTGCCCCACCTGAAGCTGATGGGGAAACTCTCCTTAGGTGACTGTTTGTTAGGTATCAGCCTCCCATCCCTCCTGCTCCACGCCCCTTGTTTCATCTTCAAAACTAAAGCATTATGGTTGCATTTTTTAAGGTTACTGGTAACCTGTTGCTAGCTGGCTGGGTTTGTGATCAGAAGCTGCGTCTCCTCAATGTGTGCGGTCCTTCTGGAGCTAATGGAGCGACCGGCAGCAGCACGTCATACGCAGGACAGAGCTGCCGGACGGGCTTTGTGGCTACCCCTGTGTCCTTCCAGGGTCAGCTAAGGGAGGAAGATAATGAATGATTCAGCATTGAACAGAGTTAAATCCCCAACACAGTAATTTTAATATGGGACCAGAAACCCAGCAGTCAGATCCGGCCAAGTGCCATCAGTCTCCTTCCTTCTCCTCTCTCTTTCGCTGGATGTGCCCCCAGAGAAGCACAGATTCTGCTGGGTGCAATGGTTACTACATGAGTAACCTGGTGAATGTAGCTTTTAGAGTAAGTCATGCATCTAGTAGTAGTTTATACCAGAGGTGGCATGAGGGGGATAGGAAGCTCTGCCACTTAAACACTAAATTTCTATCCCAAATAATTTATTCTAATATGTTTGTAAAGAGTCTTGTGAGTGTCTGGGCACTCCCTGGGCAGAGTGATAATTGCACCTTTGTTTTCCTGTTTTATATTTATAATCCAGAACAACCAGCTCTTGAGTAAGCATAAACTGCACTTCCATCATATTTCCATTTGGGTTATGAATATTTCACACACCTGCAGTCTCAAAAGCACATAATTACAAAACCACACTCAGACGTAGACAGAATAAACACTGTTGCTGATTCTTAATGAGCCATTAATCAGATGTTTAACTACAGGTAATTCCCTTGAGTCCCAGTGTCCCAAGAAAAATCTGTATTCCCCCTAAGACATAGAGAAACAGATGACTTATGAACAGGAAATTGCTAACTGCAGACTGAATTAACAATATCGGCTTCCCATGGCAACTCCTAATGGTGAAAGGTAATATTTTTGAATTTTATTTGGGAGCCTAAGTCTCACTGCCACGAGATGTGAACGCCAAAGGGATATGAGGACTTTGTAGGAGCTAGAGTTTCGTTTCAGTTGTTGAAGAGTACATTTTGGCAAGAGCTGGGGAGACGCTCTGATTGCCTCCTGTCAGTCGGCATTACTTGCTTTTCATGGATGAGAGTAAGATTGCGATTCTTCACACAGTGTGAAGTCCTCCTCTGGAATTCAGTATCTTAGGAGGTCGTATATTCCAGCTGCATTTTAACAAGAGATGGATAATTTTATGGCCACTGTTATTTGTAGCTTTGCACGGTAAATTAAGGATAATAAAATCATATACTTCAGAGCATAGAACCAACTCTGTGGGGGGTTGGAAGGAAATTTTTTCCACCAGCAGTATTTTACTGCTGCTTAGGTCATGCTGGACTGAAATGAACACTTTTTTAAAAGGAAAATAACAATTTCAGGATTTTGTTTAATTCCAAATAAACCCAGTGTTGTATTTTGAACATGAGATGGTGTGCTGAAAATTCTTTGTTCAGAAGCACTGCAGTATTCCACTAGAACACATCAACATGTTTGAGTTTAAGAGAAAAAAAAAGAAAGGTATTCCTAATTTCTAAACTTGCTTCAAAATGTGGCTGGTTTCATTCCCAATTTCCCTGGCACTAAAATGTCGTATTGCGCTAAGATGGCTAGGTGAGTTACTGATGCTTGTGACAGATTTGCTGTAAACAGCATTTTGTAAAGGACACGGCAGTTTTAAGAGCTTATCCTGTTCTCTTTGTAAAGTAGTCACACTTTTTTGTATTATCCAGCCGGTGAACGTAGCTGGTTTTCCTCTGAAGAGCATGCACACAGTGATGAGGCCAACCTACACATGCTAGATACCAGAAGAGCTCCAGGTTATTAACTATGGAGAAAAAAGGGTTTTAGATGATCTCTCCATCTGTTTCTCCCTCCTGTGCCAGAGACACAGTGTAGCAGACCGTATCTTCACAGACATTTTCCAGGTGGAAAATGTGCATACAAGAAGCGTGTGCATTAGCTCCTGTATCTCTTTCCCAAAGTATAAGCTCCTTCCATCACAGCTGAAGGAGCCGTATCCCAACAGCAGATATCCATAAAGCTGACAGTTGGAGTCTTATTCATGCTTTTGCTCCCTAGATGTTATTTCCTCATAGGATGCTCAGTTTAGCAAAGTAGTTCTATAATAGCTTATTAATTAAATACTCATTGACACTCCATGATTGCCTCTTTTGCAGTGGAGTGTACAAGGGACTGCTTGAGGGGAGAATGAAATTGCTTGTAGTTGCCTTCTTGGAGAGGGACTCTGTACAGCTGCATTCTGCACACATTGGGCTCTTACTCAGAGACCTGTGCAGAGACTGGACTGGAGGAGGCAGTAGAAAGATTTTGGGCAGCCAGGCACTGCATTAACTTGTGCCAAAGCACAAGGACTAGGAAGGGAATAGATGGAGACGATACGCATGTCTTCCTGCAAGTGGAGTCTGCAGAGCAGCCACCATCAGAGCTGCCCTAGCAAGCACGTCCCATCAATGTGTGTGCTAAGGAACGTCGTTATGATACAAATAAGTGAAGCTCATTGATGGGAAAGGTGCTATCCTTCAGCCCCTTGCATGGGAAGTGTGGCTGGCTGCCAGCAGGCGCTGAACATACTGCTGCTCCACGGCCGGGGGTGCTGCAGCACAGTCAGAGGCTGTAATGCATGGGCATGCTGACCCACACTCGCAGGTGCAATCACCACCTAAAACAGATATTTTAGCCCTGATTTTCAAAGCATCTCCAAAGCTGAGTGTCTATTACTGCAGAGGCTTTTTACCTGCCTGCTTTTTCTGGACATCTATTTACTTTTTCCCCCAAAATGCAGATGTTTGCCCTGTATTGTATTTGTATGAACAGACCAGGCAGATGAACATTCAGCTGCTTTGTGCATGCAAGTACAACCATTTTGCATAGAACAAAGAAAAAAGACCCCATAACTGAAGAAAGCTTCAGATTTTGTTAAAAAAAAAAAAGAACAATATGTATGAACATGCATGCAGTGATAGAGGCCTGATCTCTGAGATTTTGGCCCTTTACCGTAAGATTGATGAGGAATAGTTTTCAGTTTTGACATTCTGTTGGACTCATCAGAGATTTTCTTGTCTTTACAAGGAGGGAAGGCTGGTGTCTGGCTCAGCAGGCAGCAAAGTAAAGCAGCAGAGACTCAAGTAAGTCTGATACGGGTTTCTTACAGTACAGCCATTTGAGATTTCATTGCGTCAGACTTCTTATTGCTCATAATCTGCCTTTTCCCTTAAATGCTTCTGTGCCACCTTTGTTCTTCTTGATCCTTTTTGAGTCCAGCTCCTATCATGCTCACTTGCCTTTAGTTTCAACGGTGTTCAGAAACAAGCAAGGATCACTCAAATACGTGAGGAATACTCATGAAGGTGACTAGATGACAGGATAGGCTGCTGTGCACGTACAGCTGGGTGAAGCAGGGCAAAACTTCGGGCTAGAGGTACCATGGGGATTTAAGTAGCCAAATTTAATTTTGAGCTAATTTTGAAATAATGGAACTTGATTTTCTATACTCCTGGTTCTGCCTAAGTGAACGATGGAATCAGATGCCTTAGACCAGGCACACTGCAACCTCAAATATTTAAATAGAGTTGGAGTGTCACTGAGGCTTGCGGCTGCCTACGTAAATAAGCTCCAGCAATTCTCAGGTGCCCACGGAGGTGAACTGTGGGCCCCGCTTACACCGGTACAGAAAAGAACAGAATCAAGGCCTTTGTGTTCAGTAATTTTGACACACTAATGTATTCAGCTCTCAATCACCTAAGCATCAAAGCAATTAAGCACAGGTTTTCTGCAGTGCATCTTAATTATGCAGTCTTCCTTGTAAATGACATGATCAAGCTCACATGGTAATGCAGAGCACAAGGCACCGGTGCCTATCCCATGCTCAGCTGTTGTCCCTTGCACCAGAGCTATCATTCCTCGCAGAGCCAGTGGTTGGTGCTCAGGGATGTGGAGCCTCAACCTGTTTCCCATTCAGTGTCTTTGATCTCATTGTTGGTACTGCTTGACCTTGAAACACCCTTTATTTTTTTTATTTTTAAGTAGATTAAAGAGAAGGCTTCTTGGAGGGCTTAAAAGACTGTATGCTAAAGATGATTTCTGCAGCCCGATATGGATTACCATAGCTACTCTGTGTGAACATGGCAGCTTTCCAACTCCTCTGCCAGGAATGATCTAAAAGCTTTTCTTTTATTGTGTCTTGAGGTGAGAGCCTGGCTTTAAAAAGCTTTCAGAATTCTAATCCTTTCCTCCAGTTTGCTGTCACTGGAAGTTCAGCACTGCTCCATCTCATGTCCGGTATCGCTGATAACCTACAAATGACACGTTTGGGATCTCTGATTGTGCATGTCCAATCACTTAGTTAATTGATCACACAGAGAGCTGCGGCTCATGGATCCCGATTCTCTCTCTAATCTCTTATTCCTCCGGCCTCTTTCCAGGCACAATGTGTAGGGCTCGCCAGGCTCTCCCTTTTGTGTGGGATGTGTGCGTGTGCTGGGCCAGGTCTGTAGTTAGCAAGAGCAACAGAATGTAAAGGGCAGTCTCTTGAGTCTTGTTATCTTCTTATGCACAGTAATAGCACAGTCTGCATGCCATTCATGATTTTTATTTAATAGAGTTTCCTGGTGTGTATTTTAGGATTCATTTAAAAATACATCAGTGATGAGCAGGGTAGGAAGAAGAAGCTGAGCCAAAAATTCTCTCTAAAAACAGACCAATAACTATCTTCTGCTGCCTGCAGCTGACATTTAGGAGTATTCCTAAATCACTGAAAGTGATTTTTAAAAATCACTTCCAAAAAAAAGGAGTCTCAGGGAGAGAATATTGGGTGGATTATCTGATGCCAACATGAGTTGGGTGAAGAAATCAAGTCCTGGGCTAATGTTGAATTACTGTTGATTAGTGACTAGAGTGAAACTGGAAATGGCAGACTGTATGTGGAATAGCTCAGCATCACTTATGGCACATTATTTACTATCAAAAGTCCAGGTTTCTTTAAGTCATGCAAATTTCTTCCTTGGGATTTTAACTGGGGCTTTGCAGCACAGCTTGTCCCTGTGGCACCAGACCACCCCTCAGACCACATTTGGGGCAGGGAGCCTTTCTTCCATTTTATATCTCTGTTTGGCAGGTCCAAGATCTGCCAGGTGGGGAAAGAACCTACTTCTCTCAGCCTCAGATCAATTCTTTAACCATAAGACAATTCTTTATCCTGCTGTACTGTCTGGAAGTGATAAATTATTGCTCTAGATAACAAATACGTTCTTCTTCTTCCCCACTGCTTACCCCTTGTTCATAGTACTGTCCTTCCTAGCTTCAATAGTTGGGTTAAAGGCTGTGCAAAAACCCAGGTCATGGTGAAATATCAGCACAATAAAACAATCTAAAAAGTCTGGATTGCTGATACAGACATACTGCACATTCTTCCATCTCACCCCTGAAATCAGTAGGAGTGCTCAGCCCCTGTGCGGGGGTCCCAGCAGATCCTTCACTGGAAGTTTTCTGCTGTGATCTTTGGTAGCAGGGCAGGGTTTTGGCTGAGTGGCCTTATGAGTTAACTGCGCTGCTGTAGAGGTTTTTGCTGCAGGGAGCTCCAGAGCTGGTTCAGCTGTTTATGATCAGGTCCACCAAGCCCAGCACAGAAGACATTTGAAATGCCATGAATATTTAAAACAAACAAAAATCAAGCCCTCAAGCATCCTCCTTTTCCAAATCACATGAGAGCCATGACCAAATGCAGACATAGGTAGGTTACTTAATTAAAATTAAGCCTTCTTTTCCATTTCCCTTCTTTTTTTTTTTTCCAGCAGCACCCCTTTTAATGCCCATGACAACATTCATCAGCTAGAGGCTAGTTTTTTTTTATGAGATTTGACAAAGATCATTCAAGAGTCAATATTTTGCCTAAAGCTAAATGACGAGTCTAGTGGTTTGCATATAATTTACTCTTTTTCTTCCATTTCTTTTTTTCCCCTCCTCTTTTCATTGGGGTTTTGAGTTACTGACAGCAGAGCAAATGAAGTATGCTCATGAAGTATGAAGGCTTCACTTTTGCACCATGCTTTGCTCCCTGCCTCAGCTTCATTTTGCATGATTTCTGAATAACAGCAGGAGCACTGAGAAGCCATTGAGTCTATGTGCAAAACATACAGCTCTCAGCTGAATTTCTGGAGGTTTAGTTATTATTTAATGAGGTAAGCAACAGCAGCTCTGGCAGGACAAAATGATCTTGTTTACAGGAGTAGGGTGGGGAATAAGCAAAGAGTTCCCAGATACCTTTAGGCTCCTTCAAGTAACCTGGTCTGAAAAAAAAGAGGTGGATTTTGATACAAAGAAATTTGTGTCTTTGTGCTTGAACTTCATGTAGAAACCAGGCATAGAAATCCTCTGGGCACCTGGATCCCTTCCTAAGCATGTCTATCCTTCAGCCCATAAAATTGTGGCAATGGCTTTGTACTAATGTAGGTAAAGTGCAGACATATCTGAGGCCCTAAATCATAAGATTTTGCGCAGCAAAGGCTGTGTGCTGCCAGGTGCGTTCAAGAGTGCCACAGGTCATATATTTTCTCTTTCACTAAAGTAATTTCTGAACTTTTGCAAAGGAAATTTTAAAGAAGATTCTCTGTTTGTCTGTTTCCCTTGGAAGTGCTAGTGAGGCACTGTGAGCAGGGTGGCTGTGAAGTGTACTGGGAGGAATGGGGCACTGTACCCCTGCCTCAGGCATCTGGTCCCATCAGAGACCAGTTTTCCTGCGGCAGCTTCCGGAAGGCAGCAAACCCAGTCTCGTCTCCCTGGAAGTAAAGGCTGCCTCAGGAGTGAGCTCACCCAGTCATATGAAAAGTGTCTATATTAATTTCAGAGAGAAGGTTGTTTTGAAGAAGTATTTCCTAAGACCCAAGCAGGCTAGTTAGTTTGTAATCATTTGGGTTTAAATAATTCAAAAGATGAAGCAAAAGTGAATTAGTAAATAGTCTAAATGACATGGCTTTATGGCAAACTTTATCAAAGAAACCTAATTTCGTTCTCTGATTATATTACATCTGGTTGACAAAAGCGATTGTATAAATTTAGTGTATTTAGACTTTTGCAAGGTGTTTGACTTGGTACTGAATAACGTGCTGATTAAACATTAGCACTATTCAATAACATTAGAATATACATTAAACAGATTACGAAGTGTCTGACAGAGCTCAACAAGTAGCTCTCAATGGAGAATTGGCACTGAATGGACCTGTGGTTTCTGGGGCATGTGAAAGTTACGTCAGAGTATCAAAGCTCTCCAGTGTTTGTATCAATGGTCTGTAGCAAAACACAAGATGAAAACGTTTTGCAAAGCACAAAGATCAAGAAAGTGATATGCTGAGAAGAGGAAGGGAGAATGACACTGAGGAATATGAATCTTTTGATAAAGAGGATGAGGAATCCATCAAACCAGACATTTGTCTGTCCAAGGGCACAGCCCTGCACGCAGGAGCACAGGTGGCACTCATGGGAGGACGAGTGCTCTGAAAAGCCTCTGTGCATCGATCCAACTGTAATGGTCTGGCAAAAGGAGTTTATATGGCCTTTAAATATATAAACAGGGAAGCAGTGAGTAAAAGAAAAGGTAATTTTAGTTCTATGTGCAGCGTTGCTAAAACCAGGTCTGAAATAGCAAAATACTGTGTTGAAGCTTTGAAAGGATATGGAAAAGCTGGAGAACATGTAGGAAAAAATGTCTACAATTATTTTAGGGTCAGAGTAAATGTCTGACAATAAGAGGCCTGTTTGCTTGACCAAAAAAAGTTTGAGGTGATTTTTTTTGTGCATGAGTCTGTTTCTGGGAAGAAAATACTTGGTCCTAAAAAGGCTCTCTAATTTATCAGACAAAATTAGAAGAGCCAATGTTTGAAAGCTGAACAGGATATAATTCAATGAAGTGTATGTTTTGGTGCTTTTGTTTGTTTGTTTGTTTTTAAATGGAAGGTGATTTTGGTTTTTGGAGCAAATTCTCAAGAGAAAAAAGAGGATTGTCTGCTTTTTGATGGCTTCAGAGTGAGACTCGCTGCTTTTCTCCCCCATTGACTATCTTGGGCCTTACAGTTGTGTTCAGTTGGAGATAGCTAGGTTAAATGTAATGGTTTGTTATAACATCAAATGAAGATCTAATGAGACTTCCTGGCCTTCAACTTGATGAAGCTATAATTGTATAAGAACACATTGATACTAAACATGATGTCACCTGTTTTCAAAAGGAAAAAACCCTACCAGCGTTATTAGCTCCCTTGCGTGTGACAGTTGTTGCTCATACATTTTTAATGTTTTAATCTGGAAAACTCATTGACATTTTGTTTGGAAACACATGGTGCTGCTCAGCAGCGGAGTACATTTCTTCCCGAAGCTGCACCATCTGCGGTGTGGAGAGACCAGGGCTGCCTGGGAGCTCTTCTCCATCCAGCTGCAGAGGTTTGAGGGATCTGAGTCGTTCCACTACACCAACATGCTTTGTGCTGAACTAATGTTGAGGCCACCCCAGCTGGTGCACCATGGGCTGGGCTTTGTGGTGTGTTCTGAACGCCCTCCTTGCTCTTTTCGGGTGGTAGCAGCTGGAGAGCTGCTCCCGCATGGCTGGAGCTCAGCGCTCTGCTCAGGATATCAGCAGCAACAGGCAAAGGTATAATAGAAGGAAGAGATTTACGAAGAAAAGCTGATTCCAGCATCAGACTTTAAAGATTTAGAGGCGAAAGGAACAACTACAGTTATGAAAAATGTCAAGATTTGTTTCCCATTAGGGAGCAGTCAATGAATTCGCTGCGGCTTGGCCCAGCCGTGCCTGCTGTCCTACCCAGGCTTTCCTCGGGCTCTATTTTTGAGCAGTCACCACCTCGTGCTGGGGCTGTGCGCAGGAATGAATGTCACTCCGCTCTTCTGCTGTTAACCACTCTAACCATAACTGTTCTTTGTTAAAAATTCCCCTTTTGGATATGAATTCTGTACTGTTCTCGCTCCCACGGGCTGCCCAGCACATTGCCGGGGGGGAGTGCCAACTTCTCATGGTTACAGCTCCCCCCAGGTGAAGTTTTGGCTGAGATTCTCTCAGCTACAGGCTCAATGCAGGGTATTCGTTACGGATTTTCCCTCACATTGTTACCATAATGACTTACGCATTTCTAGCAACTAAACCTCAAATGCACCCGGATGCCAGGGAGCTGACAGTGACCTTACAGACCTCAGTTACTACAATTATGGGCAGCAGCCACAACATGCTCCGAGGCTATTGAGTCTAAGTGGAAAGGAGAGAGTGTTGCAGGGGAGCCTTTAAATTCCAAAGCGAAACTATAATTAGCTGTAATCGCACCCAGAGTAACTTCACTGCTATAATTCTCAGCAGGAAAACAATTACATTGCAGCAGTATAACCAGACAGACATGCTGTAAATACAAAACATCCTTTGGAAATATATGTTCCATATTCTAAATACATTCAGAATTAAGGCAAACAATTCTTTTCTAATTGGGATTCAAGGCAGATGTGCTGATTTTTTATTTTTTATTCCCTTCTGCTTCTACTTCTTTGTTTTGCAGGCAGAGAAAGCTGCGGTGTTAGGTAATATGTTAATGGCCCGCTTAGGCTGTCGTTGGACAGGTGGCAGGGAGAGCTGACCATTACGCTCGGTGCATTACTCTCCCCTGCTGCTGGTTGTTTAGATGCAAAAGGAGGTTTCGGGGTGGGTTGCAAGCACCAGAGAAGATACAGGTTTCCTGAAGCACAAAGCCAGAGCTTCTCCTGCTTGTGTTTGAAGGATGCAGTGGCTCTGAGGAGCTGGAAGGCTACAGCTGATTCAGCACCCTCGGTGCGATCCAGTCACTAGAGGGGAATAGAGCACTGCAGAGTGGGCCCGACGTGCTCCTGCCTGAAACTGCCAGTGCTGCAAGGGCTGCCTGCCCGAAATCCCGCAGCTCTGCTGGATCCAGCAGTAGCGAAAGGACCCATGGATTTCATTTTATACCTTTATTTGCTGGAGAAGGCTCAGGGTTGATGCTGCCAGACAGTCATTCTGAGTGGTGAGATGTTGATTTGCCAAGGGTTATTTTAAATTAGTGGGCTTGAAATATGGTTCTAAACTCTTGTTCACAAAGCCTAGAATATATGTAAGGGCAATTTTTTTAGGAGCTTCATTCAGCCTTTGAAGGGTTTTATACAGCACACAACCTAAGCTGCTGAAAGAGGGAAAAACTGGCCATTTGCTGCTGCCTAACCCAGCTCCTCTTGGAGAAGGGGAATCAGACAGGCTGGGAGAGTTTCTTAGTTTCTGCCATACCTCTTCCAGTTCAACAGGAGAAGAAGACAGAGAGGGAAACAAAATAAAATAAAATAAAATAAAAATAAAATAAAATAAAATAAAATAAAATAAAAAGCAAGGCTCTAAAGAAATGTATTTGAAAATCTACAAAGCTCTCTGGGAACAGAGGTATCTTCTCTATATTTTTTAAAAAATCATTCTGGTGGAATACATTCAATACAATGGTTTTATAAACCTACAGGAAGTTTTTCATTATCCATTGAATACTTCCGGTGTTTTTCTTAGGGGGGCAACATACAGGCTTACATGGTTATATCAGCCAATATAAAGGGTTTCGCTTGTTGCAATGTCTAACCCTGATTCTGCCCATGACAATTAAGGTTATTGTCGTATGTTTTTGTATTTCCTGTAATTGTTCATCCAGTAGGGCGAGCTAAGGTTGGGAATGGTGAGTACTAGTATCCATCATGAGTAGAAATATATGTTATTGCCCAAGGCAGAAGATCTGGACAATGCCTGTTTTTCAAAGATAGAAATAACCAAAATTTCACCTTTTGGAAAAAAAATAAAAATAAAAAGAGAATGATAGACAAGAAAGAAAAGAGAGATCTTCCAGAGATCACAAAGCCAGACCTAGCAGCTCTTTATTGCAGCTCTGAAAAGGTTTGAAGTGCAGCCTATAACGATGAAATACATGGCTTGGGGGGAGAGCTAAATCAGGCTCCCAGCACAGACCAAAGGGTTGCTCTCTCTCTCTGTTTGTCACTGCAAGCAATGACTGGGAAGCAAACAAAGGGGAGTACAGCTGATGTTTAACAGCCACGGTACAACCACTAAGCCACTTCTGCCTCGTATCTGGAAGCTTGTTTGAGGAACATGTGGTAGGTCTCTCTTCTCTGTGCTGGCAGGTTATAAACCTGAGTTCCCCCTAGACATACCTACAGCAAGCGTGCCATGCTTGCTCTTTCTTACTGTGTGTGCGAGTAGGGAAGCTGGGATGAGGATGGAGATTTAGATTTGTAATCATTGAATTCCCATTCATGTTTTCAGAAAAAAAACACTAATTTGCATGTACCAGAGCCGGAGCTTGCAAGAACACAGTCACTCTGAGGATGAATACGCGTGTATGAAAGTGCAGAAACATGTATACACACGGGTATACATGCTGCAAATATAAACAAGCGTACTTCTGCTATAGCTTACTTACAGCTTCTTAGAGCTTCTAGTCTGAAGAGAACATGAATTTTACTTTGAATTTGTAACCAGATGCTTGTCTTCTTTGCACTGATTTGGTTTACTTAGAATACATGAAGGCACGAACAACACACGGGGTATGGAGGAAAATAAGCAACCATCTTTCTGTTTTGCCTATATATATACGATTAGCTTCACACAGAGCATGACTCACTAGCAGCAGGTGTCCTGCTGTCATGCTGGGCAGATTAGTAACCACAGGGAGGGGGCTGCTGGCCGTATATGGCATCCCCGAGGGAAGCTAAAAATAGTTTGTAGACTTCCAGTGAAGTAAAAGTATTTGTGGGCTTTGAACGGAGTCTGCTTCTGAAGGTAAGAATCAGAGCTGATCTTTTTAATCTGCCATTCCTTTTTTTTCCCCCCTTTTTTCTGTGTGAAGTTTGCCTTGGCTGTTGATTGGCAACTGCTGTTTGGCAGAAAGCTGGGAGTTCAGAATTATAAACAGTTTCCATGTTTGTGGAAACAGGGTGGGGAATGACCAGTTAAAGAAAATCGGTGTAACGGACGGCGGTCACAGCTGAGGCAGAGACAACAAAGTGTCTCAGTTAGAAATAGTTGCCTTTTCTCTTTTTTTCCCCTCTCAGTTGTTAGAGAGTATGAACGGCACATGAGCAGTCCCAGCATGACTCTGCTCTGAGTAGCAGGCACGGGATTGCTTGTAGTTACACCCACCGTGGTACAAGGCTAGTGAGCAAAGTTTTCTACAGAGTTACTGTAACAGCAGAATATGAAAAGAGAGGAGCTGTGTGCATTTCTGAGATACGTGCAAATCAGGGTGCTCCGTGTTCTCCACGGAAGCATGGCTGAGGAAGCTTTTCAGCCCTGCTGATGAATGCCTGCGTATCTATATACACGGACACGCTCATAGGCAGGGTACTGCCTGAAATAAAAATGCTGTTACAGGGGAAAAAATGGGAAGGGTAATAATTATATGTGTGTGTGTGTGTGTACCTGCATGCATCTACATCTGCGTGTATGCAGGTGAGCTCTTGGCCTGCGTGGTGCTGTTACCCTTCCGTGGCTTTGTACAGAGCAGAAATGGAGATGTGAGGGCTGAGTCTCATTCCTGAAAAATGAGATACAAGGGCTGCTCGTTACAGCAGAATAACCTCGCAGGCTGTGATGGATTTCCTCTGACTTTTCGAGTGGCATCGCTGATATTGATAACAAGTGACTCCTGCATTCTGGAAGCCCAATAACAACCTGACAGACCCACGCTGGAAATCCCTGAGTGTCACACGCCCGCCTGAGCCCACCCGGGCACCCTCACAAAAAGCTGCCGTCTGCTCTTTGCTAGCTCCCCTGACTCCAAGCCCCACTGGATAATGACTTTCCGTGTGTGCCTCCTCCCCTGCCCTCATTTAGTTCTGGTTTTGGCAAATGAGCTCCAGAGGGGCAAACGCTCCTGGGGCCCGGCTGCGATGCTGCAGGGGCGGAGGTGCTGCTACTTTGGTCACGGTGCAGCTCCCGCTGCCTGAAATCCTGCAGTGAGTGTGAGAGCTGACCCACTGGTGCCTTTGATACCCAGCTGGTGGCTTGAATTAGCATCGGTTCCCTGCTGGGCCAGCAACTCCCTCGGCCCATAACAGAGACCAGCAAGCTGCAGAACAATCTCATTTTAGCTCTGTGATGTTGGGTCAGCTTCTGCTAACATCAGCGTTAACGGCCAAACTGACGTTAATTTGAGTGGGAAGAGGACTGAACCCAAATTGATATGTGCTGGCCTGTGTAATTATCTTTATTGGCTGGTGGGGAAGGAAGACCTTATTCACTCCATGCATTTCTATGGCTGCCTGGCTGAGCTCCAGTGATGCACCAGGCTGTGGGCAGATGGGCTGGGAGAGGGGGACAGGAGTTCTGTATCTGTTCAAGAGGGGCTGTAATTCCCTGTCATCCCCAAATGATTAAATCCTGTTTATTTCAGACCAACAGGTAATGGAGCAACACCCACAAATATGGTGAGTAGGATTTAGCTCCAAGTGCTTGTGGAAAACTTTTCCTGTTGAGTCCAAAGTCCAAAATCCTGATCTCTGTGAACAACCACAGAGGAGAGCGTGTAGGTTTTAGTTAGTGTACAGTGTTGCATTTCTGGACTGGTGAAAAGAATGAAAATTGGAGAAAATGACTATGCTTAGAAGCACAAGAAGACTGGGCGGCTTTGCTAAGTGCTAGGGATAGGCATAAACTGACGAGAAATCCTACTTGGCAACAGAGAGAATCTGCTGGGGTTGGCAGTCTGAAGCTCGCTGTACAGTAATTGTTTTCTTCTCCATTAAACCAATGTACTGATTGGGGTAAGCAGGAAGGATTTGTCCCGATGCAACTCTGCAGGGCGTTTTTACCACACCGCTCACTTCTGGTGGTCACAGTTGATATTCATGTGTTTTCCTCTGCTGAGCAAAATGGATGTGACAGAAGACAATGTAATTTAGTTTTTTTTTTTTCTCTTTCTGAAAATGAATTGCTACATATGATCTCGTATGCTCACACTTGTATATTTATGGGAAGTCCCAAAATCTAATTTCCATTGTGTCTGCTCCTGGTTAGCACAGACTTAATTTTGCAACTTCTAAACAAATTCTCTTGACAAAATAATGTTATGACATATTGAAACAAAGCAGACATTTTAATACAAGCACGCTGAATAATCAATTCTTCCTGAAAGCACACATCAATATTATCTTTGCGGTAACTAAATGACCAGTTAACGTAAGGAATGTAGTCCCACGATGGCATAGAAATATTTGGAAAGAGTTGTTCCCGACCATTGCATGGGCTCTCCAATGCCCTTGAATGTCACTATTTGCTATGAGAGGGTGCAGAAATGATTTGCAATTGAGAGGACTCTCTAGCTTGTTTACTTGCCTTAATAATTCATGACAAGGACACCAAGGTCCAAACCATGCCAGGCACGCTTATAGGAAGGAGGCAACCACGGTGGATGCTGTCAGTAATCTTACTGCAAAGACTACAGCGATTCTTTGGGCTGGTCTTCTTTATTTGGCCATCTGCTTTGCATTCCCTCGTGGTACTTGGGTTTGGATCTCCAGTTTGTTTGTCATTTCTCTCTCCCACTTTATTATTTCCAGAGCCAAGTGAACCGCTGCCAATGCCAATGCAATGAGATTGCATTGTGAGCTTTGCGACATGGTATACTTTTTTTTTATCTTCAAGCCCCAGCTCCTGGAATTAGTTGATTATGTTAGAATCCTAGCATTCATTAAAAAAAAAAGGGGGGG
>VXAL01010453.1:4191-22962 GCA_013399475.1 Chauna torquata | reverse complement strand
CCCTCGCCCGGCGCCCAGGTGAGTGCAGCGCCGAGCACCGCGGGGGCCACCCGGGCGGCTCTGCCCTGCCCTGCCCCGCTCTCGGACTTGGCGGAGTTTCGGGCTCCGGCCGGAGCTGCCCTTCGCGGGGGGAGCCGCAGCCCCTCGGGTCTCCCCGCCCCGCCCGTGGGTAGCGATGCCCCGCGCGTCCCTTCCTCGCAGCGCGGTGGCTCCTTATTTGCGTTCCCGGAGGGAAAAGTGGCTCTTTGCATCGGGAGGATGCCGCCCGGCTCCTGGGAAGGCTCGGCTGAGCTTTGTGTGTGCGTGGTGGGGGGTGCTGTGCGTGTATGGGGGGGGTTCCCATCCCTTCAGTCCCTTCCCTGAAGAGACTCCTGGAAGTGCCCCGCCGGAGCTGCCGGTCTGCGGGGCCGCCGCGCAGGTGCTGCCCCTGGCAGAGGTGCGCGGCGGGACGGAGCTGGCGAGCTGAATGTTAACAGCTCGCATGTGCGCGTCTGCGGGTGTGACTCGGAGAGGGATTTAGCACCTCGGGAGCAGCAGGTAAAAATCGAGCTAGAAACGCTCAGCTGTGGGAACCCCCGGCTGTGCGAGGGGCTGCGGCTGCGCTGGGGTGTCCAACAGGTGCGGCGGCTGGGAGTGGTGCCGGGGGAGGCTGCCCCGCTCGGTGCCGCTCCCGCGGGTCCCGGGCAGCCGCGCCGACCGGCACCGCGGCTCCGCTGCCCGGCTCGTGCTTCGCCGCGGGAGCTCTTGAAGATGCGAACTTCTGGGTATGAAATACTGCTTAAATGCAAGCCTACAGCATAGGTGTTTCCTGCGTTGACTGTTGTTATTTTTTCCTCTTGGGCAAATAAGTCTAGCAACAAAAACTTTTTAAGAAAAGTAATGGGTCTTCAATGAGAAACTCCTTAAGAATTACAGAATTGCAGAGGCTTGTTGCTTGTACTGACAATGCACTTAATTTTCTGGTGGTCTTCTTAGAGGATAGCTAATGTTGCAGAAGATGCGTTTTGGTCTGCAGCGTTAAGAACGTTCATTGAAGTGTCTTTGCTTTAGCACTTGTGAATTTCAGGTATAGCATGTAAAATGCAAAGAAAAAGAAAATCAGATAAAAATATTTATTAGTCTATGGAAGGGTATAAAACCTATGGATTCCCAAGTTAAATCAACTTTTAAAACAGCCTCTCCCTAGACAGCAATTCACATATTTCAAGGGGAGAAAGGATGGGTGAAATTGACTTGTCCAAATTAAGTCAAAATGAATTGCTTAATATTCAGAGGGGTTGATAAATGAACCATTAAATCAACACTTGCATAGTGGCTCATTGAAAAGAAAAATGAACAACTCTCAGTTGTGTGCTGCGCAGAATAGGTCAGCCAGTGATGTTACTACATTAGTTTGCTGAACTGAATCCTCCTGCTGCTAACAGATACAGTTGCTCTGTGATGTTACGCAGGCCCGGGAACGAGCTCATGTGCCCTGTGCCGTGAAGAGCAGCGTCTTCTATAAACGATCATAGTTGTCCTACTTCCAGCATCATCTCAAAGGAGAGAAATTTGGTTCTTTATTTGGTATAAATTAACATAATTCCATTAACTTCTCATGGTGATGTGTTTCCAGTCCAGTATTTTGGAATACTGTCTTTTTTTTTTTTTTGAGGAAGAGTTCTACTTTGAATGCCAATTTGAGACAAAATGATACTGATAAATGAAAAATAGGAGTCACAATTTTGAAACAATCCAGTCAAGATTACTTACAGTAAAAGCTCTTTAGAGAGCTTCGCCTCTCAGTAATACAGTGCATGAACTCTGCTTCTAAACTCTTTGATTAGCACAGGTACAGCTGTTGCAATATTCTTGTTGCTGCTGAAAAATTACCTTTTTTTTTTTTACTCCCTGAAGTCCTTGAAATTCTTGTGTTGGAGTGCAGTGAAGATGCTGACTCTATCCTTACTGTTCTTTCTGGAAGCTTTTAACATTTTGTGTGAAAAATTATGAATCGTATGCCCCTGGTGTTTTTCATTTGCTCCTCTTTGCTTTTGCAGGTAACTTAGAAAAGCTAATTTTGCTTACAGGTTTTAAAACTTAAGAAGTGACAGTTCTTTTGTTTTGTGCATTCATATCAAGTATTACAAAGAGGAAATCAGAGATTCTCCAAGCTCCAGCTGAAGGTGGGATTGTAAATTGATTCATAGTTTAGGAAAGCTCTTTGCCTACATTTTGTCTGGCCAAGGGCTAGTCTGCATGCAAACCTTCAGACAGGTAGGGCCATTTATTCAGGTGTTTATAATTATGTAATTGTGTTATGTAATGTGGTCGGTTGCTCTTTATTTAATGTGATGTGTGGACACAATATGTGTGCACAGCTGCTGGGTGATAGGTTATTAGGTGGGTGCATTAGAAGTTGTTTGAGTGCATAGAAAGCTTTATATGATCTGTGATGAGGCAGATGGACAAGTAGATGTGAAAAGAGGTTCTGGATCTGGAAATGCCTTTAGATAGTTAGTGTCTGGTGGTGGTGTGCATTTTTGAATTGTTTTGCCATTCTTATGGTCCAGGGTATCTGCAGGTATTTTTGTGCACCAGCAACTCTGGTTAGAGTGGTCTTCATTTGCTTCTAATCATGTTTAAAAATAAAAGTAGTACAAAGTTTTCCTGAAAACCTACCATCCCTTGTAATGTTACCCTGCTGCTTCTGTTTCCTTGCTTGCTATTTTTCTTTGAAATCATAATGTATTTCTTCAGTTCTTTTGATGAAGACTTTAACTCAAGCTTGCTGGGAAACAGTCGCTCTGTGTTGAGTAAGGGCTGGCATCTTATCGACTTATTTTGGGAATACTGAAGAAAAATATAGAAGATTCACTTGCATTGATTAAATCCTCCAGGGCAATCTTCTAACACTGTAGTTCTCTAGGTGAAAAAATAACTTTCTCTCATGTCTACTCTTGCTTTTATTTCATTTGTGAGAACCCTAGGCTTTGTAATCTGCTTACATTGACTCCCTTAGGGGTACTTAAGGAGGAAAGTGTCTCAATCTAAAAGCTCCCATACACCATCACCCTCACCGTCCATTTGTCTCTGGCCACCAGCAGATATGCTTCCTGTCCCTGATCCCTGCCTTGATACAGTCTGCCTCCAGAATCCTAATGGAGGCAGAACTTGCACCAGCCCACAGCTCCTCACCCCAGGAATATTTCCTGAGTGATTGTCAAAAAAATAATTAGCAGCTACCTTGGTGCTTTTCCAGGGGTTTTGGCAAGATAGCACTTCAGGTGTTGCTTAATGACAAACTTTGATTTATGAGGTAACTGCAAATGTTTGAATTTTTGGAGCAGGAGTGAATGCATAGGAACTTCCTGTGTTTCATCTGTAGCTTTCCAGCACTACATGCAGCTAACAGCTTGCTTCTCATTGATTTTAATATGGGATTTTTGCTGAATATGCCTGGAATACTTTGAAAACATATTGTTAACTTTTGGGGCAATAGGTTACTAAATACAGCAAATAACTTTGCAATTTCTTTTTCAATAACCTTAAAAATTCTTAGCCCTTCACTATACTCCCCTGTTGCAGCCTCTCACTGTGCCGCTCCACACACACACACCCCCGCCACGTTTTAAGATGGATCCTATGTTAAAACCATTATTGTTATTTAGTTTGGGGCTAAATATTGAAAAGAAACTGAAGAACTTTTCCTGGCCTACTGATCAAGAGCTGGTGTAAGCATGATTGTGTGTTTCTGTGTGTTTTCCCTATGAATTCTGCACACTCTTCCTTCCTACCTTGATCAGCTGCTCTCAATAACAGTGCACCTGGATGTAGTTTGTATCTGACCGGTTTTTAAACGATTCAAAAGGACCCAATTGACATTACCAGGTGCTGGGTCATGCTTGAAATCATGCTGTTCTGGTGTCATGTCTTCCCCCGCCCCCGGCCATTTTTAGCTACTGGTCTGTTGAATTTGAGTACAGCTAGTGAAAATGGATACTTCTTTTTTTGTAGTCTTTGCAAAACAGGGGATCTTGCTTTTCAGTGAAGATAGAGCACTAGGGTCATTATCTGGTCCTCTGCTTAGCAAGGGAGGTTATCTGGTTCCTCACGGAGGTGAAAACTTTGTAAAATGTCGGCATTGCACTCTGTTTATCAATGGACGTTAAGCTTTGATTATTTTTATTTTTGAATTCAATGGCATTTTTAAGAATCTTTTTAAGAATCTGGTGATGCACAGAGAGCTCACTAAATCCAGTGCATTGTAAAATAGTAAGTTGGGCTGCTTTTTAGAAAATCTGGTAGAGGATGAAAAGCCTGAACTCCTTTACCGTGGCACTACCTGTGATGTTTCATTCCGCCTCCTCCTGGAGACGGGGCGGCATTTCAAGGCTTTGAGATGGGAGGCATGCAACTGTGGTTTGCGTGCTTTGGGCTTCCTTACTTTCCTACAGCGCGAGCACGCCAGAACTATCAACCAGGCTCTAACGCTGTGTCATATGAGTTCTCCTAAGGGAATGACAACACCGAAGTGCTCACTTTTGGATGCAGACTGTTCCTGTTAATGTGCCTCTTAGTGCCAGTGGTATGGGTGTTGGAAAGCTTTCAGGAATGCAGAAGTGTGGTGCTGGGACCACATCCAGGGAGGTGTTGCCTGCTGCTGGGATGAGCCAAGATGTGTTAGGATCACCCCAGCAGCTGAAATGTCAAGGTAGTGTTTTACACCTTCCTTGTACGGAAAGCGTGTGAGCAATAGGACAAGATCGCTTCTCTGTAAATGTAGTAGTCAGGACTAACCATTTAGTTAGGATCTTTCCCACCTTCTCTGGAGGTTTGCCTGGTGTATAGCTGGTGTTGGCCGCCAGCTGATTTACCCATTTTGACACAGTGGAAAACATGAGCAGGTACGTGCAGTGTGGGACCTTGCGTCGGCCGCGTTGCTGCTGTGCGGGTTCTGCTCTGCAACCCTGTGCTCTACTGCGGTGCGTGGCTGCTGCAGCCTGGCGTGGTGCACGGCCCTGTGGGTGTGGTGGGAGCGCGGGATGGAGCAGCTCTCTGTGGGCATTATTCCTTTTTTCTGGTGTTAGCCTGAGAGTTAAAGTTCATTCCCTTGCAATACTGACATGGCTCGAGGACCTCTTGCTGAAAGGCAGCTTCGTTATTCTCTGTAGTGCTTGGATTGCTCAGCAGAGGGAGAACAGACCATATTGCACAAGGCACCCAAAAATGCCAGCAGTCAGAGCCAGGTTGCTCTCATTGATGGCAGGGAAAGGAGTCCCAAAGCCTCCTTCTGTGCTTTGTTTTTTTTCTTGTTTTGAAGCTCTGAGCTAAGCTATAACTTTCACCTCTTGATCAAAAGTAGCTGCATCAGTCTGTAGGTTAATGGACTATTTCAGGTGGCAGAGTAGGTGGCTGTGATGGTAAGACTATGTCCAAATCCAAGAGGCAGCATGCCTGAGAGTATCTTGTAGATCTAAGTGGAGCTTCCTTAAATATTCAGGAAGAAATGCTGGAGTTGGCCTTTAGTGAGTGAAGCTTTACGCACATCCAGATACCTAAAAACAAAACAAACAAAAAAAGCCCGGTGGGGGTGGGGGTGGGGAACAACCACAAAAATACCCCACTTGAAGTAGCTGGAATTCAAGCAGCAAGTAATCCCCATGACTCATCTCCAGGCCAGATCTTGGAGTGTCATAAATCGGTGTAGCTCCACTGACTTCCCCGGCACTCTGCCAGCTGTGCCGCTAGCTGGAGGCCCAGCCTGATATTTCTGGGAAAAGATTGTCACTGAGGTGTGTGTGTGTGTTTTGTTGTTGTTGTTTGAGGGTGAGAAAAGTACTAGCTTAACGAGTAAAATCAGTGCTTAGATAACATGGTTTGGTAGAGATTTGCTCCCCTGTAGCATACTCTGTGGAAATACAGGAAAACTAGACATTTGTTTTTTGTCAGAGATGTCAGTTTAGTGTGATAAGAAAACAGCTGTTAAAACACTGCCAGGTAAAAGTAAAATGATAAGCATGCAGGGGAACGAGGCAATGGGAAGTTCCTGCGGTTGAGTAGAACAAGGCGGTGTTTCGGGGTCGTGGCTCGCTCCCTGTCCGCTGCTGACCCAGTGGTGACTTGGTTGCTCTGGGGCTGCGTCCCGCATCTGGTGCTTTACATCGCTGACATCAGTGAGGTGCTGTTTATGGAGGCTTTTAGTAGGTGCAGCAGCTCAAACTGCTCACCCTGGCAGCACAGGGTTGTGGGGTTCCAAAACACTCCCCTGCTTGTCCAAAGGGCCTGACTGGTCTCTGCAGTGGATGTTTTCTAAATAAATGGAAACGTCGTTTTAAAGCATGAATTGGGAGTCTGCGGAGAATAAGGGTAAGGGTCTTAACCCTCTTTTAGGCAGCCCTGAGGAAGCTAAGGCAGGGAAATGTGCCCAACCAGACAATGTTCGCTTGCAGCTTGGCAAGCAAAGCGAGCATCCCTGGGAGGTGCCTGCAAGCCGGAGGAGGCTCTCCCCTCTTCTGCGCTCCCATTCCTGATAGATACAACTCGCTGTGTTGCAGTGTTAGAAACCAGTCTGTATCCTTGCTCCCAGCCTGGGACCGGCAGGTCCTTCCCAGCGGACAGACAGCCTGTATCGCCTGCAGGCATCAGCTGCGCGGTGCCCGGAGCAGGAGGTGGGGGTGATGGTGTTGAGCCGATGCTGTTAACAGCAGGAGAAACAGCTCTCTCCTGAGGAGAGTTCATCTCTGCTGGATAATGAGCTCTGCTTCGCTCAGGACTGAATTGCTGCTGTATGGATCACAGCAAAGAGCAAATGAGAATGCAGCACTGGGCACTTCCTACAACCTCTCTTATACATGGCAAATAGCTAATTAAATGAGACCTGTTTTGAGATATTGGACTGCTGCTAGCCTGACTTCTCATAGAAGAATCTCATGCAGTTTGACTTGCTCCAGTAACTTGTTGAAGTCTTTCAAGACTGCGTTTTGCAACAACCCTCAGGTTTTGTTCTGACTTTTAGCCTGTGTTGCAAGTTCAAGATCAGAAGAGCTGAGTTGCTGGCTGAAGCTTGATCTACACTCACAACTGTCCATGTGTATGTACAAAATGCATAGCCATGGTGCGGGGTAGGAGAGGCTTTCCATGATTTAGAAAATAATTTGTAAATCTCTTGCTCTCTCTTTTTATTTTAATTACAAAATTCTTGATGCAGAAAGTGTGAACTGTTGGAGTGTCAGCATGCATAGCTATGCTCCTCTTGTGACTTATTTTGTGCACATAAATGGGATGTAAATGGATTTTCTACCTTATGCTATTTTTTGAAGGAGGAAAAAATTCACTGTTTTTGCTTCAAGCTCAAGTAAAACACTAAACCTGAATTTTAACTCTTATTTTATCCAGTTTACAGTTATTCCAACTTCAAAATTTAATTTCTTTGTGTACAACTGCTCAAAAACGTGAATACAAAATGAACTTTAGAGCAAGAATACCTTGTTTAACCTGACTGCTTTTCTTTGATCTTGTTGAAACAATACAAGAATCATAGCCATTACAGAGTATAGCTTAGTTTTCTGCTTACAAGTTGATCCTGAACAGCTGAATTATTTTGCAGTTTTGTTCACAGAGCTTGCCCTAGCATTTTGTATTAAATAAATAAACATTAGATTATTTTACTGGCTTGGAATAGGCACTGGGAAATCCACTTCTATCAGTTCCTGGTTAACAGAGTGTGCTACAAAATGCTTGCCTTGCATGTACTGAAACTTTTTTTTTGGGCGGGGGCTGGTAAATGATGAAACTGCAGTGCTTTGACTGATTTTATTTCTAGCAGAGTATAAAATATACGTAAAATTAGATATTAGATCTGAATGAGATATTTGAAAGCAAGTTGTATGTTTGAGTTAGCTAATAGGGAAGAGGCCAATCTACTGTCATTGGTGTCAACGAAAATACTGGGAGTCAGCCATGCTGTAATTACCAACAGATGATGATTTCTGAAGGTGTGAATAAAAGATTTGATGTATTGGCTGAGCTGTGTGAAAAACAAATCTGTTAGATATTCTTTTCTCCAGTTCTGTTTGTTCCCCAAATTTCTGTCTGACTTCAGCAGCAGAGTTCTTTGGCTGCTGAGCAACAGGCAGCTCTGTATTCCTCTGCCCAAGTTAGTGTCTCCTTATGAGAGCTATTGCATGGACCCTATGCAGGCTGGTGTTTAATGCTATTACATGTTTTAATTTCACACTTTGAAAATGATTCTGAAGGTGGGCATGTTACTTACTGGTTTAGACAAAAAGCACCTACACACTAATTCCTGAAATGATGTTTTCTGATAACAGGTGCTTCCTGAAGGACCTGTGTGAAAACTAACAGAGATGAATGATTTTAGGTGTCTTATTTAACGGTCTTATTACTGACATGGAGGATATTATAGTTGCTTGAGTCAGAAATAGCAAGTTGCTATTAAGGTGCAATGAAGATTCATCATTGCTCCTGTTTTCAACTGCACTATTAAGAAAGGTTTGGGTCCTCTGGCTTGAAAAGAATTTGGAGGAGGGAGACAGGGTGTTCGTGTTGTACAGCCAGCGTGCCCTAGCAGACAGCAGGGCTCCTTGCTGTGTGGTCCTGTCTTTAATCCTGCATGTTATTTCACCACATCCAGAGCCTGGTGTCTGTTGGACCAGTTGTAGTTCAGGTAGCACAATCAAGCAAGCCCCAAATTACTAGTACAGTCGTCAGTCAAGGTGGTGGCAATGGGGCGTGTTTTCCACCTCAATCTTCCCTCACGAGTATACAGGCAGCTGAAATAGGCTGAAGGTTGTGTTATTTGCATGTTACGTTTGGATGGTACCTTGGGGCAGGTGAGCTCAGCGGCACCTCTAGGCTGCAGCAGAGATGTGTCCATGTGTCCCAGGCATCCCTCGATGCAGTAAAACCCCCATTGCAGCAGCAAAGAAGGGATATGAATTGGAGTTTGAGGACAATAAGCCTTTTCTGTAACCAAAGGGAAACACAGGATAGTGTCTGTGGGGGCTGAGCTGGTATTTGTGGGCATCATACAGGCAGAAGTACGGCCTAGTGAAAATCAGAGTCTGTTTGAGAGATGAGCAGAGATTTTGGGAGTAAGCTCCCTTGCCTTTCTCAGATTACCTTTCTCTTGGTAATCTTTCTCTTGGTTGGCGGGAGCGGCATGACTTTTTAACCTGGTCTCAATCTCAGTATATTACGACATATTTCTGAAGCCAGAATGCATAATATTGGTGAAAATAGCATGTGTGTGTTACTCTGTAGTGTTTGGGTCTATCTTTACATCGGAAGACTCTATTATTTTGGTATTTAAATGGCACTCCATGAACAGTTTCAGTGCATGAGTGTATTGCTAGTACTCTCTGTTCTGTCTTGAATAGTGAAGCTGTCTGACTTAGATGAAAACTGGCTTAAAATTGAGGTGGAGACCACGCTCAGGGCGGCTCTAAAAACCTTGGCAGTGTCCCCTTTTAATTGGCTGCTGCAGAAGTGTATTTGTTCAGTCAAATCTTTTGAAAAATGATGTAGCACAGAAGCTTTGTAAATAGCAGAAGTGTTTCTTACGTGATTTAGTGAATTCATAGTTTCTATGGAAAGGAGGAGGAGGAGTGTTCTCAGCATCAGAATGTGCAGTAAGTCAGGGCGTTCATCGTTTTACTGTATCTTAGTTCCTTCATAGGGAAGAACATGCATTAAGAGATCAGAGAGATTCATCAGCTGAAATACGTCAGCGACATTTTCCCCAAACCTCACATCTTCAGCAGCTGGTAATTACTCATGAACAAGATGTGAAAAACTATGGTGGCAGTGGAAATATTGCTTTCAATGTTGGGTGCAAAAGATGAATGTGCTGCTGATGGTATAACAGCAGCTGCCTCAAGTGACTGGCTCCATCCTTATCCATTGCTTGCCTCAGGAAAAAAATTCTTGGCTTTCAGGTGGGAAAAGGCTGTTTTATAATTAATGATACAAAATCTTTTGTTCTCCATATGCCTCTCATACTATGCAATAGTGTTCTTACAGGGACAGAAACACATTTTTTTTTTGGTTCTTGCGTTTTCCTCCACTTATGTGAAACTTCTGATGAAAGCTTTTCAGATGGAAATGGAAAATACAGTGTATAGCTGAACTTGTATAACGGACCTTGTCTTTTGGGATGTGAGGTGGTGTAGGTGACTCTGGAGGTTTTTTCTTTTTTTATCTCATGAAGCAACTTAATTCTTATCTACTCCGTTACTTGAAGTCTCATGTATTTCCCATTCTTTCATTCTAATAAGATCAAAGATAAAATCTTATGGCATATTGTGAGCCAAATGGTTGACTAGTTAACCAATATCTTTGCTTACGAGTCTCAGCCCAATTATTGCAATTTATCTAAATATGTTCTGGCTTATCCTAACACTTCCCAAGAAAGGAGAAATTCTCTACTATGTTTTCTACCTCATGAGAAAGTAAGAACAACTCTGGTGGGTCAGCTGAAAGATGCACATAGCCCAGCATCCTGTGATATGCATCAGCTCTGGCTGGTTTGATTCTTCTGCAAGCTGTACAGTCCCAATGTATTTCTACTTCTCATGCTTTCTTAGCATATAAGGCTTTTCACTATTTAGAAGTATCTTTGCTGTTCTGACGATCGCAGTTGCATTCCTTTGTGTATTTTGTTTTAAAGGCAGGATAACCAGAAGTATGTGCTTTTTTTTTAAGACAGATAATGAGTTTATCTTGTTCTATAATGGTATTTTGTATCTCAGTATGTTTTCTGAAAAGTTCTTAAGTTTTCTTTTTTGGTTGCTGCTGAGCTGATGTTTCCAGAAAACTGTCTGCAATGACTACATCTCTCTTCTGAGTTAGAACAGCTAATTCACAGCCCGTCAGTCTATGTGGACAGTACTGCTCATTTTTTCAGTGCAATATTTTGCATTCATTAACATTTAATTTACTCTGTTATTTTGCTGTCCAATCACAGTGTCTTGAGACTCTTCTGCAGCTTTCACATCAGTTATAATTTTGCCTACTCTTAATCATTCTCTTTTGTCAGTGCTGTTTAGCACTTCATTACCTCCCTTCCCCTTCTCAGACCATTAAAGGATATATGGACTAGTACAGGTCTGGGCACAGATGCTGAGATAATATGTGAACAAACTTCCGTCATCATGACAATTTTTTTAGTTCTTCCTTTTTTTTGCCAGTTGTTGACCCTTAAGATGTCCTTTTTTCTATCTATCCCATCATTGCCTAGTGTTTTTTTTCCTGGAGTGTGTGTTGGTGGTGTTTTTTCCTTTTTTTTTTTTCTTCTTTTGTGTTTAAGACTCTTTGGTCCTTGCTGAAGGATTTGGGAACAGGCACATATACTGCATCAGCTACGTGCATATTCATGCATACCATGTCAGCTTATTCATATGCTTGTTAACTCCTTCGAGGAAGTCTAATAGAATTGTTGTACATGTAGGCTACAACTCAGTGATCTGTGGTTTTGAACATTTGGCTTTTTTAATGAAATGTTCAGCTGTAGAAAGCCAATGAAAGAAGTGAGATATGTTTTACGTAACATTTGTTGGGTATTGTGGGTTTTTTTTTTGGTCCCACTCTGAACTACAGCATTACAGCTTTGTTCAGTGTTGTGGGGTCACAAAACTGGAAATCATGAAGATATTTCACCACGGTGTTATTGTGTTGCACTGCAAGACACTGAGTTTCACATGAAAATTTTCAAAGCAGTGACCTGAGGTGTACAAGAAGAGACTATCAATGGCAATAAGATTTAACGTATTTATTGTGAGGAAAAACTCAAACACTTGAACTAATGTTAACTGAAATTGGTTGTATTACGGTTTTAAGCTCTTCCTGTATTTAGAAGTAGCAAGTCATAGGGCTATCTACATTCCTCACAAAGAAACTTTAATGAGTGTTTCAGGTTTTGTAAGTTTTATCTCTGTAACCTTTAATTTGGGAGAAGAAGAGACTTTTACTTTACTCTCTACATCTTTGTTCATTGCTCTACAAAACTCTAACAAAATGCCAGTACTGCAGGATTCTGATGCCAGCATTTGTCACTAGCCTTGTATAGTAACTCTGTTTTTGTTTTGTGGAAATTTTTATGTTAGAAGCTTGTTTATGTTCTCACTGGGAGAATCTGAAAAATATATATGAAGTCTGTAATGAAAAGCAGTGGGAGAAAGCTACAGTCCTCGTAAATACCCGCCTTGGAAGGGGCCTGTTGACATTCCCAAATCTTTCCTTTTGTTTTGGCTGTTGGTCTCTACTGAAGTAACAGGTCATCATGGGTGCATGTTTCTTCTGACCTTATGTGCCGAGGCTAATGGAGCTGTCAAACCTCTCTGCTGTAGCAGCAGACAGCATTTACTCACTAATTGTCACTTTGTTCACCAAATGGTGGGGAAAGTCTTGTCTAGAGGCTACAAGCCCATCAGATGCAAATCAGCATGGTCTCCAAATTTTGTCTGATCAAGAGTTTTTTCTCTGGTCTGCAATGGTGGCCCTGCACTAAAAATGGGTATTTGTTGGGAAACTACATGCTGTTGTCTTAATGTGACATAGGTTATCTGGTTTTGGAGTGAGCAGATTTTTAAGGTGCTTGTGTAATAGCTTCAATATATTGCAATAAAACTAAAACAGCCAGTCAGTGGACAACTTTCACATAGAATTAGTTAACAATTCCACTTAATTTCAGTTATTAGGGCCCTGAATGTGACAGTAATTCCACACAGTCTTAGGTGCTGCTCTGAGTGATGGGCTGGAGCTTCCAAATGCAAACTACTCATGTCACCATCCCTGCAAAACTGTGAGAGATGGCTCTGTTCACTCCTTGCTGTGTCAGCCAACTGTTGGTGCAACTCAAACAGCCTGGTGGATTTGCTCATCGTGTCTTCCAGAACCTGAAAGGCATGACCTGAAAGTCAAGCCTAGATTTTCTGCAAACAGGTGGTCTCTCCACAGACCATCTTTCCAATTGTGGATGGCTATTCTCCTGCATGAATCTCTTATGAAGTTGCTTGAGCTTTCTTATGTTTGCACACCTGCTTTTCCCAGAACCTCAGAGGGAACCATGGGTTTGTTTTAAATGAATTTCCAAAGATAGCTAGATGGAAAGAAAATTAACAAGTAGCCATTCTGGATGACAACAAGATCAGTTGAGCTCAAGATACAGATGAACCTGCAGTTGTCAGTGTGCTCTTTGTGCCTCTAGGCAGCTGATGTTTGTCTGCTCCATTTAATTTCAGTGCCAATTGCTTGTCATTATGCTGTATTTCATGATCTCGCATACAGGTGACCACTAGTTTAATAGGCCTTTTGTACATTAAAGGGGTGGAAATAATGCATGCAGATGGAAATAAGGCCTGAAGTGTGATATATTGTTGAATGAGGTCAGTTAGAGCCATGCTCCAGAGAAAACACAGCAGATAATTCACCTCTATTTCTGAGGAGGTCTATACCAGTGTGGAAGCTAAGAGGAAAGAGAACCAACCTGTTGCCTGGTTCATGGAGATTAAGAAATTCCATTTAGGATTAGTAGAGTTGCTTGTCCCGATAGGTTAGAGACTTATTCATGGTGCTTAACCCTTGCTGGTGCAGCAGTGACTTGTGGAAGGGATAGGTGCCAGGAGTGTTGGCATCTTTGTATGGAGAAACTGTCCATCCTCACTGCATCAGTCTTGTGATGGTGGAGGGAGAAATTTAAACATTTCACTGGTGAGAAAGCACTGAAATCTTGCTGGTTGTGAAGTAGTTTGATTTTCTGCTTCAAAATAGCTGTGCAGAGCTGAATGGCAGTGCATGTGCTTAGTGGTTTCAGGCTGCATTGCCTAACTGTTGGCAGGGCTGGGGCGGGACCTTGGTTGCTGCCTTGGTGTGGGATGGAAGCTGCTTCTCCAGCTTCATGAAGGTGTTGCATGAATATGTGTGTGTGCCAGTTGCTGGAAGGTGCCTTCAATCACATCCAATCTCACTGGGTTTTATTGCACTTGTATAAATAACTAAATCATTGCATCAGCTTTTTACACAGCAGGGCTGATATTGGCAGTGGTACCTTGTTAAAATGAAAGACTGTCTGTCTTATTGCAGATAATGTGAGACCAGCCTGCATTTTCTACTTTCTGACAATACTGTGTGCCAGAAGAAGTCCCATGAGAGTTATGTGCCGGGTTAGTCACTTCAATACTTTTTTTCTTTCCCTCCAAGAACTGCTATGTTTTAAGAGACTATTTTTTTTTTAACGGGGGGGAGGTGAGGGTTTGGTGCTTGCTCTTTAAGTTGTACAATAATAAAAGTGTTGTTTCAAAGGATAAATGTGCTAAGGACAGAAACAAGGAATTATGAGACCTGTCTGCACAAAACACTGTCATCAATGTTATTTGCATCAATATTATGTTTAAAAACAACTTCTGGGTTGTTTGCACTCAACCTGTTCTCATGAAGTTTGCTTTGTCCATATTTATGGCAAAGGTATGTCTATCTAAATTTTAGAAGCTGAAAGATCAAGTATATGAAAATAGCATGCTGCAGATAGTTTTAAAAAAAAATACTGTAAGCTTGTAGATATTCAAAGTATCTTGTACTCTAGTACAGTATCTCCTCAAAACAAAAAAACCCTCTTGAGACTTGTCACTACAGTCACAAATTTTAAAGGAAAAATGATATTTTCTATGCTGTACTTTTGATTCCTGCATCAATGCCATCACATAGCTGTTAAGCAAAATTAAAAGGAATATTAGATGTCCAAGTCCTTGTAGTGTTAAGTGGAAAATGAGACGGCCAAGAGCTGTAGTTGCGTCCAAGTACAGGAATCTAATTTGGGAGCCTCAAGGCCACACAGTCACTGGAGCCTCCACAGGGTGATTTAATGCTCTGAATTAGAGCCTGATTTTCTCCCGTGAGTATGTGAGGAGCTGAGGTTCCTGACTTAAATAAATTAGCTGCCTAAATTAAATTGATTCTCCACCTCTTTCTGTTGCTTGACTCTTGCATCTTTGGAAAGACCATTTCCTTCCTCCTTCCTTTTCTTTTTCTTTCTGAAAATTATCCAGGATTAGTTAGTGATAATGGATAGGGATAATGGATTCAAGTGATGGAAGATCTACCCAAAGAAAAAGTGGAAGCACTTTCCTCTCTGAAAAATTGCACCTTGTTTCCTTTTTGAGCCTTCATGGATCTGGCTTTCAGTTAGATAAGGAGCCCTGTTGCAGGAGATGTACGTTCCATGTGCAGGAATTAATTAGTTGTGATTAGGTTCCTTCTTCACTTTTTTATTCATAAACCAAATATCCTGAATTCCTTTACTTTTTCAGGCATATTATTCTGATTCTCATTAATAGCCAAGTATGATAATAGGGTGAAGCTGTTCCAGTTCCGGTATATTTAAAGGTACTGCACCAGTGCCGTGCACTCGCAATGCACCTAGAAAACATGCAAGAGAGGTGGGGGAAGCTTTCAGCATGGTGTTTGATCCTCAGCACTCCCTACAGGCGTTGTGATTTGAGAGGAGCTGGGGAAACATGGATGTTCAATTTGATCAATTGTGGATTAGAGTCTTCCCAAAGAACTGCTGGGTGCAGTGGGGTCACTGGCTGCAAGTGGCCATGAAAGAGCAAAATAGAGCACTTGCCCCAGAGTAAGCGTGGGAAGGGATAATGTTGTTAATAGTCATTTCTGCTTGTTTTCTGCCTTTTCTATCCTGAAGGTGGGGGTGGGAGATTTACTGGTGAGGAGAGAAAGATATACGTAGATATTTTTGTTCTTAAATTTCTTTGATCTGTAATGACAGTGGTTTATGGAGTTGCAGCTAATTTTGAAGTCAAGTGCTGCTGGTGCTTTGAAAAAGTGACCTCTCATTGGTAATACAAGGCAGAGTGTAAGGTCATGCACGGAAGGGCTTGTAAGGATTTGTCCTGTAAGCTGAGAGCTCCACAGTTAAAAGCAACAGAGTAAAACATGTTGGCTGGTCCATCAACTCTGAAATGAAGCTGTGGAAGGTCAGAGGTAGATAACAGATCAGGTGAGGCTTTTCTAATGATGACTGTGGAAATATCACTGGTGGTGTCTCCACTGTAATAATGCAGGCACTCTTAGTGAACCTTTCTTGAGAAAGGTGAATTCTAACTGGGCCAAGGCTGGAAAAAAGCTGATGAAAGCCCTAGAAGGGAGCTCTTATGGGAGATGTGTAAAGGAAAAGGAAAGCGAAAAGAATCCTCATCATTAATTAAAAACATACTGGCAGGGAGTACAAAGGAGGCAAAGTAGTAAACTAGTTGAAAGTAAAGTACAGGAGCAAGAATAAAAAGATGTACTTTGGCTGTGAATCAATTTGGACTAGAAATGAGGAGGAGGCCTATATCTAGTAGAGTGCTTTAGGGTGGATAATAGGGAGGTTCATGGGAGGATTAAGGGACACAGTGGCCCTTAGTAGGGCTGTGCCCCTAGAAGGCTTTGCTGGTTCCCAATAACATGTTTGTTAATGTCTTCCAACCAGCAAATCGATGACTTTCCCTCTTTCCATTCTCAAATTGTGTTTTTTTTAATTTAAAAAAAACAGTTCACAGGTGCAGTGTTTTGAGACTATGTGGTTCACCTTTACAGGCTTTTCTGTCCAAACACAAAGGCCAGAACTGTTTTTGCTGTGTACAACTGCAAAACCTAATGCTGCTGGTTTTGACTTGCAAGCTGGAGAGAACCTGAAGGGAGTAGCTTCTCTGCACCAGCTTACCTCTGCAGCATGGGCAGTCTTCCCAGGGCAGAAATACATTTCTGGTTATCCTGCTCCTGGTAAGAACTGAACTCGTTTTCCATTCACAGAGACAGGGTCATTTTCTGCTGCATTCATTTATTTTGAGAGGAGATAGTGTAATCCCATCTGCTTTTGTGTTTTGATAGGAATGGATGACAGAGCTGTCATCTTCAGAGGGAGAAAGCTTGGATAAAACAACTGTTTCTTTCTCTGGGTTTCCATGCCTGAATTCTCCCATACATAATTGTCTGTCCTCTGTGGTCAAGACATAGCGTAAAGGAGGTAAAATCAAGATTCCCAAGCAGGCTGCAAATCAAATAAACCATTTCTCAGTTTCCTGCCTTTCTCCCCCCGCCCCCCCCAAAGGCATGCATGGAACAAACCATTCAAAAACTGATTTTCATTTCCATTAAAACCAGACAAAACCAGAACAGAAAGTTAATATACAGCTCTTTAATGAAGCTGAGAGAATGAAAGCATCACCATTAGGATCACAGAAAATAAAGGTCAGCACAAAGCAAATATTTGGATGTCAGAGCAGTGGAAGTTATGCAGAAGATGACATCCTCAGGTTCACTCTGAGTGCATCCTGATTCATGGAATTCCCAGCATTTTTTAGCTGTGCAAATAGCCTTTATTTTATTTCTTTTTAAAACTGAGTTAAGCCAGAAATACTATGCATTCCTTTCAAGAAGTTTTTGCTAAGAATGTCTAATCTTTACTGAATAATAATCAATAATAGGAAAAGAAGTCCAAGAGTTCTCTATTTCTTTGTCTAATTAACTCTGAGAATTAGTTCCCTGCGTTACAGCTTTCTCAAACAGGATGAGTGAGGGGCGCAGGCAGCATTAGTACTAACATGGTACAAACAGCTTAGAACATGTTTTGATGGCTTTTTAGTATTTTGGATCAGTAATACTTTTTTTTTTTGGCAGTATCAGATGTGGGGAATGCATAATCTTTCTGAGCAGCCAATTAAAATAATGACTTGTATGGCAAGTTCCTCTCCTTTTTCCTCCTGTGTATGGCTGCACCCTTCCTATCAGAGAAGTTGTATCTTAATTGGCAATCCCCCCTGCATCTGCTCACTGCGTCACCCCCGACAGAGAGGCACACTGCTTAATTAAAAAGGAGTTTGTGTTTGTTTATCTCTGGAATTTCACTTGAGCTTTTGTAGATGTTTCAAAGACAGATGAGTTTATAAAGACCCTGCCAAATAATTAATTCTGTAATATTCTTACTTTAGGAGCGGGGGGGGAAAAACCACAACTGAATTAGCTGGAGCTGAGAAGAAGCCCCAAAGTTGGTGAAGTGTGTGTGTGTTGCAAAGAGAAGTGTGGTGATAGCCATCAGAGGAGTCAATCTTCCCAGGAGAGTGATATGACGACTGTGGAAAAGTGAAGGCTTTGCTGCACCGTTCCTCTAAAGTGCTTCTCCCTCTAAAGGAGTGGCTGCTTCTGGAGGTGGCAAGGTTGATTTGTCTTCACAGACATTTAGTCTGTGGCCACTGTAATGAGCCTTTACATGGGGGAATGTTTTGTAGTCATGAAACAAACTGAAGCCAGCAACTCATTACTTTTAAGCCTACAGTTTTATAACTCAGTGGATCTCCGACACTTTGGAGTTAGGCGTCATCTTCAACTCTCTAAATTACTTGCAGAGGACTGTGCACTTTTGTCATCAAAATTTTAATTAAAATCACTGCTGAGGTGTGATAGGATCCCCTGAGACAGCTCTGAACTTCTTTACATGACTTCAGAGACCAGTAGTCTGGAAAATACTGCCTTTTAGGAGAAAATGAGTGAATGAGATTCTTGGGAACAGCATTTTCCCAATGCCATAGCTTTTTTGCTCCCGAATGTCCTTCCTCTTGTTCTCCCCAAAGGAAGATGTATTGCCGGGGATCCACAGGCTGGGCATTGGGAACAGTTAGGAGTCATCCTATGAGAGTCTTGGTTGAAATATACTGACCTTGAGCTGGAAAAGCAGCTGTTGCACCAGTTTGCTGAGCCATCTCTTTCCTCTGCTCA
>VXAL01010452.1:57993-69741 GCA_013399475.1 Chauna torquata | reverse complement strand
CCACCCTCCCACCCCCAGTGGATTTGGGTGAATTTTGCTGAAATTCACTATCCGCTTTATTTTGTTCATTACCTTGTTCTGTGCTGCACAGTGAGAGAGCAGTGAGAGCAGTAAGTTATCAGACATAGGGACTGAAAGGGAAGATGAAGATAGCCTTCTTGTTCCATAAGAAGTGGGAAGCGAAGCAGCAAAAAAGACAGGAAGACTGATTCAGGAAGATAACACAGCAGCTTACAACATGGAGGACAAGAGAGATCCTTGAAGGTAAAAGAACTGACAAAATTTCACAGCAGGCACTAGTGGGAGATGAGAATCCAAGGGAAACATCATGCCACGTGAGAAACAAGCTTTCATTGATCACGACACACTATGATGTTTCTATGATAGCACTGTCTAGGAAACAATTAACAGTGGTGAGAAGAGAATACAATATCTGACAACTTTTTGTTTTAGGAGGTACACATTAAAAATACATTTAACATATGGGACACAAAGAATCTAAATAATGTTATTAAACTTCTGGTAGATGTGAATCTCCAGGGATTTTTATATATGCTTTTAAAGAAAACTTAAAAACATTAGATTTCCACACTTAATTCATCACTTAATTTTGTTGTTTAAAGAAATCTATGCAGAAGTATTAAGTTACTCAAAATAGAAGACTGAGCTTCATAAACGTTTTACATATTTGTGTTTAATTTGTTGCAAATAGTATAAAATCTGCTCACATTTGGCATCCCAAATACAAATATTAGGAATCCAATTCCCTGATGCAGTATAATTTTTAACAGTATGGTTTAAGAGTCTTCCAAGAGATATTATGCATGCTTTCATTTTAGAATAAGGAATTTTATTTTAGTATAGGAAAAATAATACTATGTATGTCATTGTACCTTATGAAGATAAACTGAAATACTGTGTGTTAGTTNATCCCACCAACACTAAGTGATTTGGAAATATAGATATATTGCAGGCACAAAAAATTAGGCTGAAAGATCAGATTGTGTAGAGGATCTTTTACCTTTAAAATATAAACCTTCTATCTTCTAGCACAGGAGGGTTAAATGCAGAGCTTTTAAGTTGAGAAAATATGCAGTCATGTGAAAGGTTTGATAGCACTATATACCCACCAAAAGCTTAAATGTGCCTGACTGGTTTTATGGAAGACAGTAAATTAGTCTTTGCTTTACCTTTGACAGGTAAGAAGCAGTTCTTGCATGACCAGTGGCTATCACCATACATCCGCTACCACACAGGTGAGGTGTTCAGTTTCAAAATGATGACTGGTAAGAAAAACAAGATGTCTTTCCTGGTTATAAATTTAACTCTTCTATGATTAGTCTGGGCCAATTAGGACACCCCTGGGGTTCAGCCTATGGCTCAAGTACAAGCTTGAAAGCCTGATTAGCTGAGGTCTCTTGATACTTGTTCTTGGTAGTAAATGCTGGCACATACAGTATTGATTTTCATTTAGATATCTTAATGTTTCCAGACAATCCTAGCAGATGTGGGCTGAACTCAGATCTACGAGAGTGCTGGGCTGCGATCTGCAAGCATTTTTCTTGCCATTTTGTTTCATTTTTCCTAAACTTAACTGATTTGGAATCAGGAGATATAAATGAAAAATGCAGAGTTTGCCTATCAATCATGGCATGTACAAACATTGCTACTGCCCTTTTCTAACATCCTATTACCACTGGGTAGTTGGCTAGTCAAACAGGAATAAAAATTACACTGCAAACATCATAAGTTAGGCTTGATTTGTTGAGCAAGAAGCCTGACAATTCTGTAAGAGTTATATACCTCAGCCTCGCTGAAAATCAGCCTTGTTATGGCTCTGGTACGTCTATAAAGATTGTTCATTTCATATAAAACAGCTACCTGCACTGAAAGGCCTGAAAGGAAGAATGATGCTGGTTATAAATATAGAGGAAAATCTATTTGTCTGCCCCTTCGTGCTGTTAGCAAGTCACACGATGCAGCCCTTATGCTGTTCCTAGGCAGCAGGGGGAGTTTTCCATGGCCACCTTTTGCTTTCATCTTCTGGCCTGGACTGAAGCACATCATCTCTCTTTGTCATATGAGATAAAGCAATGAAGTGTGACCAGTGCCACTGCATTGCACTCTGCCCACCAGGAGCACGTTAATGATAATGAAAAACTATACTGCACCACATTTAAACTAAATGTGAGCGTAAGGCTGTCTGTCGGCAGACTGGTATAACAGTTAATGTCATAAAAGATAAATAGAAATTATTAGAATTGGCTTGGAAGGGATTTTTTATAGAGCAGGGTTGTATTCCTTTAAAGATACATTATCAGACTGTTAAATCTAATTTCAGGCTACTGGGCAATTAAAATGATTAACATTCTTTACTCATATAGTTCGATTCATTAAAGTTTTAAATACCCTTTACACACTATTTATGTTGAAAATAGAGAAATAACATGTTAAAATGTCTTGGATCATTAATCATTCAAATTTGCTATACAACTACTTTCTCGAAACCTTAGCACCACAGTGCATATTTACAAACCTCAGAGGCATTCTTGAAAGGATGAACAAAATCAAATTCCACCCCCACTATGTCCAATAGACCTTTAGTAGCTCCCAGGCCCTTTATGCTTGCAAGAAAAATCAGGCAGAAAATTCCTAAAAATTGTTTTAAAAGTTTTTCTGCCCAGGTATTTGTGCAAATCTTAGCTGTTTTCACCTGGGGGCTTGCTCCCTTTTTTTGGTATTTGAAGGTAGCAGTGTGGATGCTGTTACTGAAGCTGATAGGAACTCCAACTATAAAGTGTTGTGTACTGAAATGAAAAGATACTCTGAGTCTGGCACTTTTCAAGTGCATCAGATGGAATTTTGTATTATCTACTGACAAAGCAGTTTATTAGATGGATATAAGAAGAGATCTTCAGGCTAGGCTAGTAAATGCTGCCATTAGTTAGAGGTGAAACACCCACTTCCCCTCAGTGTTGGCATTTGTAATGGCCTTTGAAACACTATGAGAAAATAATCATGAAAGTCAGTATACAGTATATGACAAGACAATTATAAGCCATATATATATATAAGCCATATAATGCCAATCTTTTGAAAATAGTAACTCTACAGGCTTAGTAATTGTTTTAATCTTTTGATTTTTTTCTTTTTCTTTTATTTTATTCCTGTATTTCTAAAAGGTCTGGATCTTTTTGAAAGAAATGCTGTAAAATACAGTGGGTGGCTGGATATAATCTAGACTGTGGTCCCATATTCTGGAAATCCAAATTATTGCGTTTGCCTGTCCCTGGAAGCAATGGTAGAACTCCTCTTGGCCCATGAACTGCCTCACGTTGCACCAAGTAAGAAAGCTCCATATTTGTGTGTTAGAAGTTCAAAGAGCACACAGGGCTGCAGGAATGTCCTGTTTCTCAGATAGGCCATAGGCCAGATATGCTGAACAAGTGTGGTCATTAGTCTTTCTGTGGCACTATTAGTAAGAGGAAGAGGTAATTATAATTAGCCTCTTTGAAATCACTCAGGGGCTCAGCTGATATGTCAAAGATGTAGATGATATTAAACATGAAGACACAGCTATATTTTCCCAGCTGGCAGCATGATCCTAGCACTAATACCATATTTAGTATGCAAGGGTCTTTCACTTTGAGAATATCAGGGAGTATTCAGACTCCCTCCTTGATGCCTGTTTCAGGATCCATGTGCTCTCTGGGTAGACAATGGAGAGATGGCTTCCTAATTTAAGTCTTCTGGATTAAGCCCAACTACCTTACAGACTTGCTAAGGAACACTACCTCCTAGTTCGTTCACTTAAACAGGGTGCCCAAATTCAGTTAGAGACAACTGCAGTAATCCTAGCATCATGAGTAAATGATGCACTGGCAGCAAATGTGTGCCCAGTCAAGTGGCTCATCTTCCAGTAGGATTTTACAGTATGAGAGAGTCCACTGGCTGTAGAGGATCCACTCCATTTTTCTGACAGAGACCGTTTTTTCTATCCTTGCCAGTTCCCCCCTTCATTCCATTGCTCTTATTCTCCATGTAAGACTTCCTGACATAACGAGTGGCTCACTATTCGGAATCAAACCATGCTATTTTGCAGTACCACATACTATATCTGATGCAGTTCTATCTCTAGACAATAAAGGGAACTGTCAGCCTATATCAGTGAGGATGCTTCTAATGCTGTTCCATCATTCATTTCAAGAGCAACATGAGCAGAGCCTTTCCCTTGAGAGACTGATGACCGTTATCTCTGCAATACTGTAAGCTTTTGCTGACTTAGGGAGCAGAACTCCCAGAGATACTCCTAACTTTCATGTCAGCGTATGGTGCTGTAAGCCAGTCCACCAAACTGGGCATAAAGGCACTATACCATTGCAGAGTAGGGCTGAAAATTAAGGGCTATTCAGATGATGAATGTACAGATCATACTACTTTGAAACAATTTGCTTAACTTTTTCCTACCCAAATCCAGATGGAGGGAAAAATGTGGAGAAATAGTCCCTTTAACTTAGACTGAGATCACTACCTGACTTTTTGGTGCTGTCAGCTATGTCCCATGCCTGTGTCTTATTCAGAAGTCTGTGACTTCAGCGTATGCGTGATTTTTCTGGTGTCACTATGGTAGTCACTACTCCTGCCTCTCTCCTTCCAGACTTTTCTTGTAAATTTGGATAGCAGAACATGGGGTGAGAGAAGGTAATGTAAAGGTTGAAAAGGGCTTCCTTATTTATATTAGAGTAGGAAGAACAGAAAATACTCCTGCCGCATTCATTTTATACACCAGAAATTTACCCATTATTTTGATTTGTGACAGAGATTTGGCCTTCAAGTTCACCTGGTTGTGTTTGGTCCCACAATAAGGGTATTGATTCAGATGCTCTGAGTACCTTTGCCTAATCCTAGCTCCTCCCAGGTGATGTTGGATATGCTTCCCTGTGAGGCTGCAGATCAGATCTATTCAAAGGATCAGTCAGAAGAATATACTGAGACAAAAATATAAACCCAGAATACCACAAAACCTCACAGATATTAGTGATATACAGAATAGAAATTTTTGCCCAGGTCTCTGCCTTTTCTATTTTGCTAATAATCAAAATTATATAACACGGGAATGACTTTTATTGTTGGTATATCTGGGAAATGATTTTTCCTTTGAGTTTTTTAGACTTCTTACGCCTCCCATTGATTTTGATTATTTACAGTTTGACAAGGGGAACACAGGCAGCCCATGCTGTGCAAAAGATCAGAGGTGCCTTCATTCCTCAAGGCTATTGCCTTCTTTAATTCTTCAGTGTAGGATCAGTGAACTGATTGCATTTCTTCTATTTGACACTTTATATTTCACATTTCTTCATCAAACTATTGTAACATACTCTCTTTTAAAGCAAGCTGCTCTCTGAGAATATAGCCTTTTTGTCTTGGCCGTTATTATAACCCTTTGGTGTCTTGTAATAGTAACTTTCAGCCAATACCCTGATTAATCATCTTTCAGTCAAACTGGATAGAGTTGAGTATCTTGTTAATCTGCTTTCTGTGCTTTTCTTCTTTTTTTCTTCTCTTTTATTGGCATTATTATGTATTTCATATTTAATCATCACATGATGTAACTTGAGGGCAGCTGTTCTTTGAGTATTTCTTCAGCCAGGATTACCTTACAGGCCTAAGGGGAGATTTTTTAAACTGCAAACTCTGCATGCCAAATCTGCAAGTACAGGGCACAGTTCAAATATTTGCAAATACAAATAAGTGTAAAATCGACTTGGGTGTGTAGTTGTGTGTGCATTTTTGAAAAACATTTCCTTGGACAGACATTTTTTTACAATGGTGGGAAAGAAGACAAAGGATGTGAGTGTTTAGTGTGTTACTACTTTCTAAGTGATCCGCTTTCTATTAGAAAATAGTTAACGTATGTACCTAAAATAGAACAAACAGAAGTTAGTTGTGTCAAACCTGACTTTCGTTCATGGTTCCAAATATTTTGATGAAATAAGCTTCTCTCTCCTTTCCTCTACTATAAGATATGCTATATAATACATACTTCCCCTGACTAATGTTTGTGCTGTGGGTCCCTGTAGATGAAAACTTGGGTGATGTTAGATCAAAGTCTCCAGTAATTTCATAATTTCTTTATGAAGAAATGCTTGTTCTCAGCTGTAGTTGGCATCAGTCTAAATGAATCAGTAAAATGGGATGATCTCAGCTCATATAAATAATAGCAGCCTTCTCCTGTTAGAAATGCCTTTCTTCTGGAAAAGGCAGTTGTCCCACATTAATGCATTTCTAATCAAAAACACTGTGCCCCATATGGTATTTTTTAACACATTTGAGAGCCCTGGTTAAGACAGAGTTCTAAATGTACTGGAAACGAAAGTTCATTGTTGTTCAACACTCAAGAGACTGTACAAAGAGTATACCCTTGTATTTCTGTCTTATCCTGCCTATTAATTTTATAGTAGTGGATCTCTTTCTCTTTCCGCCTCCCCTTTCTCTGCTTTTTGTGAAATGGCCTTCATGTTACCATATTACAAGGTTTACCCTCTCTCTCCCTCTTAAATATAATGAACATCAGAAAAGATCCCTGAGGCATAAACAAAAACCAAGAGGGGAGCATCCCAGAATACCAGGGAATGGTGAGCAAGGAAGTCCACAACTGTTCAGAATAACAACATACTAGAGCTTAAGATAGAACTTGCATGTGGAAATACTGCTTGGAAAGAATTGGTTCACATTTTGTGAGTAAATACCTTAAAAGGTATTTTTGCATCTGTTTATTTCTTAAAACTATGGCATCTACTTTCTCAGAGTCGTCATTAATTGATATGCCAAAGTTGCACATTGTAGCATGCAAGCTAGAAAACATGAATTACTAGAGTCAATATTGTGTATTACATAAAATTGCTGATGCCATGGAGGTCTTTCTAAATCTAAGCACAGAATAATAATTAAAAAAAAAAAAAAAAAAGGATTTCAGGTTTAACAAGTTTTTCTATACAATTAATGTAAAAAAGTTAATGTGATGTTTTCTAAAATTTGCTATTTTTCATCACAGGATCCTATAAAAATGTAGGTTGGAAGGTCAGCTATTTTAACCACCTGCCCAAAGCAGGGCCAACTACTTGAGGTTGCTCAGGGCCATATCCAGTTCAGTTTTGCATACCTTCAAGGATGGAAGTTGCACAACCTCTCTGGGCTCTTTTCTCAGTATTTGACTATCCACTTGTTAAATTATAAACAAAAAAAATTCCTTGTATATAATCAAAATTTCCTATGTCACAGCTTTTGTCATTGTCTTTCATCCTATCCCTGTGCTTTTATGAGAAGAATCTACTTCTGTGTTCTCTACAGCTTATTAGGTAGGTATAGACAGTCTTGCCTGTACTGGGCAGCCCAAACCTGGACACAGTAGTCCAGATCTGCCTCTCAACAGCTAAGGAAAAGGGAAGAATCACTTTCCTCTGCATGCTGGCTGCAGTCCAGCTAATACAGCCCAGGATGTGGCAGACCTCAAGGGCCCACTGCTGACTTGTTCAACTTGCTGTCTGCTCTAACCGCGGGTCTGTTTCTGCAAAGCTTCCCAGCCAGTCAGTGGCTGTACTATTTCCTCTAGAAGGTAATCAAGTTTGTTAGGTATAATTTGTCCTTGATACCAGTCTCCTTCTGTGCTTAGAAAGGGCTTCAAGGGATATGGATTTACACCTGGAATTGAGATTACCTTCTCTGGCCGGTAGATCTTTCAATGCTGCTTCTTGCTTTGTTAGAAGACAGGCATGATGTTTACATTTTTCTGGTTAACAGGGACCTACCCAGATCACCACAACTGTTCAAAGACCAGAGGAAGCAGCTTCACAGTGACATTGTCCAACTCCCTCTGTGCTCTTAAGTGCATTGTATCACGTTCCATGAACACAGGAATGCTCAGTCAGCTTAAGTGCTCCCTGATTGAATCTTCCTCTTCTGTGGGCAATGCTTCATTCCCAGCCTCTGCTATTCCATCCAGCGGTCTGGAAGCCTGATGGTAGGCTTTTCAAGTAAAAACGAAGTAAAAACCGCTCTGTACCTTGACCTTTTTCCATGTTTTTTTGTCACTAGGTCCCCTATCCATTGATCAGTAGCCCCGCGTTTTCTTTATCTTTTCTTTTTGTTGCTATTGTACTTAAGGAAACCCTTCCTGTTGCTTTTTACATCCCTCACTAATTTTAACTCCAACTGAGCTTTGGCTTTCCTAATTCCATCCGTACATACTTGGGCAATGTCTCTGGTAGCCTGTCCCCACTCACACCTGTGTGTTTCCTTTCCACATCTGAGCTCAGCAGGAGTCCCTTGTTCATGCTGGCCTTCAGCCATGCTTGCTCAACTTCCTGCATGTTGGAATGGACCATTCAGGGCTTTGAGGAGGTTTTATGTGGCAAATTTCTAGAAGATAAAAGAAAAAAAAAATTGTGTTCCAGTTCTGGCCTGCCATTTGCAAGTTAATCATATATATTTCTTGTGTATACGTTAGGAAGCAAAACTGTCCTTCACAGCAAATTTAGTTGCAGAAGAAAGAATGGGAGGAATGGGGGACAGAAGCAAAAGGATTTAATTTCATCATGCACTATTCAGAGCTTGAGGAAAATTAAGATAAAACAATGAATTCTGTCTCAAGGACCCTACAGTTCAACTATTCTTCCTAGCAGAAATAGACTTTCTGCAGAGTGATTGTCTAGCTGACAAAAAGTTCTGTGTTATTTCATTATATTGAACAACTTTTTCTTCAGAAATTTTGCATCTATTTTTGATCAAAAGCTTGTAAGGAAAAATTAATCACTGGGCACTATACACGCTGCTTTTTGACAGAACTGTATCCACTTCAGTGGGGGATAGAACTTACCCTGCCTCTGGGCATACACAACTTTTAAATGGGCTACAACATGTGGGCTGGGAAAAGGTCTTGTCGGAGGCATGCTTAGAAAGAAGTAGCTATCTGAAATTATTGTTCAGCACACCTGGAGTCTCTTTCAGCTCATGTGGGGCTACTTCTTTCTGCAGTGTCAGCACCAAATGGTTATTCCAGGAGGGTAACAGAAGCTAGAAATTTAGTTAGAATGTGTTCGCATGCTGCAGGAAAACCAAGCATGCCAATGTGCTTCCTGTAGTTAACTTACACTGCCCCTGTGACCCTGCAGCGCCTTTCATTGATGTACTGCTGTAACATTACTTGAACAACATTTTGTCATTTGCTGAATGTTAACCTGCAAAAATGCCGTCTCTGCTCCTGTACTTCGAGACACGATGATGTGTGCTGCAGCCCCCAGTTGTTGGGGGGTAATTTTATGCTCCTTTCCTGACAGAGAGGATTCCAATAGCACCATATGTCAAAAACTCCAACCAATTCCAGTCATGTACCCACACCGTCCAGCTGTCACTGCTATAATTATTGAAACTAAAGCCCAGAGAAGTTTGTAGTTTTGGAAATACTCTAGTCTCCTTAGATCTTTACTACTGATGTTATAGCTGATTAGGACCCTGCCAGCCTTCTGTTGGTCTCTTGAAAACTGCTGTAATTCTCATTCATCATGGAAGCTAACCAGCTGCTCCAGAGCCATCCCGTCAAATGTGTTGCTTGATGTTACACTTTGCTGTTGTCCTGACCTTGACAGTTTAGATGTTCAAACAAAGGCTACTTACTATGTTGGAGATGCTACAAAAGGATCCTATTAACTACATTTTCCACAGAAAAATGAAAACATTTTCACATAGGTACCTAGTGCCACTATGAAGACTGTTACTAATCTGCACTCATTTCTCGATCATTCTGCTATATTTTTATGAACATTCCAGGCAAGCAAGACACAGTGACCTCCAGGAATGCTCTCCTGTCAGGCTGGCACTGAGCTTTTGGCAGAAGTGTCTATCTTGCCTCTTAGCAGAGACCAAAGTGATTCCTGTAGTCAGAGTTTTGAGGCTTCGCATCCGCTTTTGTTACTTTTATCCGAATGTAGTGAAGTTGAACATCACCTGACTCCCTTTGAAACTTTGGTCCCAGTTGACAGTTCAACTATTTGCTTTTTCTATTAAAATCTTAAAGTTGAAACTTTTGTGATCTCAAAGTGTTTACAAACTTTAACCTTTTTGACATCCTATAAATTCATATCTATTGCAGTGCTAGGTATGCATGCACCTACTTAGATTGCATTTTCACACTATATTCTTTTTGATCTCTGATAATCAGACCCTCTTGTACGCGTTGTAGCAGCTTCACAACACAGACAGTGTTACGCTTTTCTGGTTCATTCATTCACTTAGGTGTTTTTTATTCTAAATATATAAAGGCTTTTATGTTTAAATAATAAATATGTAATTTAGATGGCTTACATTTTGATCAGATAGCAACTTATCAAGCACCTTGACTCCAATATACTGATCTCAAACTTTGATTTCCTAAACCCTTTTGGGATGTTAAGTATGAAAATGTCAATACATTTCAAGAAGAGATGTTCTGTTGGTGAGATTTTCAGGACTGAGTTGGAATTCCCAAGCTAGAACAATCGACTAATTTGATGAAAAAAGAGAGAGGAAAATTTCTTAAACCTATTTGTCAGTGATTGTCTTTCAATTATGAAGAAACTATTTCAACAAAAATGATTGCCAAAAAAAAAAGAGTTTAATATTGCTGGTGAGAAAGCTCAGAATGACTTTGAACATTGGAAGAAAATCCAGTGTTTTGGCCATGCAGATCACTGGCTCCTATTTACAGGCAGAAAAGATGATATATAAAGGCAAGCCTCCCGCCCTGCCCCCAATAAACATAAGAAATAATCCCAAACACAAACTGTGACTAACTTTTGGTTAATTCATAGTTTTAAAAAAACTTTTAATGACCGGATTGGGAAAGAATGAAGAGATTTGGTCCAGTGGACCAATTCTTTTTCCCAAAACTCAGGGTACAGCAGCTTGTATTTTCTCGCTGACTGGCACTTGGGGGTGGTCTGAATTAAAAAAATTTCTGGACAATTGGTTGCATCTGACCCCACTGTTGGTAGTCTTGTTAGTCCTCTTTACAGGGAGCTGAATAATAGGTGAAATGCGACTGTTCAGTGGGAGACTGAAGGAGAATAAAAAGGAAGTCATCAGTCAAATTGCTCAATACAACTTGATGACCAAAAGACATGGAAAGAAAGTAAACAGAAAAACAACTGGAGATGTGATCAGCAGCAGAGGGATGTGTAAAGAGAAACATGACACATGGGTTGTATCACAAATAAGAGAGCTGAGTGAGACATTTGAGCTGGTTATTTCAGCAGTGAAAGACAAGTCTGAGCAAACGATTGAGGACAACAAGCAAAGAACATGTGACGGAAATAATAGTTTGAAGTACTGTACAATGTGGAGTATAAAATAGATAAAACAGTTTTTAGAAGTTTCCCACTACAAATGAAGGAGAATACATATTGGAATTTTGAGGCATAGAAAAAATTCATATGAAACTTGAAAGNTTGTTATAGGAGAGAAATTGGTGTAGATACAATATAGTTGCATCTACTAAAATCTTTCATGGTCTCAAAAATGGGTTTAGCTAGCAATCAGGTGGAAATGGCAAGTTCTGGGAGCTTATGGTTGCCCATAAAGTTTAATTAAACTGATAGAAAACATTTACAGGAAATGAAGAATTGCATTTAGAGAAGAAGGCACCAGAATGGATTTCCATGGTTACAGGACTGGAACAAACCAGGTTGCTGCTGCCTTTGTTCAGTTTAGGGTTGG
>VXAL01010452.1:303-35691 GCA_013399475.1 Chauna torquata | reverse complement strand
TCTGAGCTGGTGACCGCTTTATCTCCATGTTCTGGTTTTAGGCTTTCCTCACCCTCTGCAGCTGGGGGCTTGCTTTTTCAGGCACTATGCTTGGATTTTTGGTGTCTCCTGGTTTCTCTCAAGTGGGTTTGGAGTACAAAGTGGTTGTGAATTTTTAGAATGTGAATTTGTTTCTAAGTAAAAAAAATAAATTTTCAAGGGGAGGAAAGATAAAGTTTTGATTCAAATGAAACCAATATGGATTTCTTAAACCGATGGAAAAAAAGCGCAAAAAACATGGAATGGAAAACACTTTTGTAGTTTTTTTTTGCAGGTTACTTCTTCTGTCTTGGGAAATGTTACAGCAAATTCATGCTGATAAAGCATACGTATTTTTTGACGAATGTATTATCTCTGTTTAGATCATGGGATTAATAAGATACATTGTCCCCAGGAAAATGCATGCACTCATGGAGAACCTCATTGACATAGCTACAGAGAGGTAAGTTCAAAAGGCCAGATTTCAAAACTCTTTTCTGAGATGGTGCAGGCAAGTTTCGTGTATTTGAAACCATGTAAGTTGGCATTTGCATGACATGTTGTGACTGACTGTACACTTATCTAAGTTATTTGAACACTTATGCATGCACAGAGCTGAATGGGAAATGCAGATGTGCTACAAAATTGACTTCAAAAGTCTTATTTTTTTTCTGTTGCATCATTGCATGTGGGGATGAGAACACTGATGTGTTCCCTGCTGTGCATCCCGGTTAAGAATAACTTTGCCAGTTTTACTTTTAAATCTTTCAAGTTACCCATATCAATATTATTAGTGTTTATAATACAGACACTATGATATAGTCTGACGCTTTTCCCAGATGTTGAAATATTTAAGGTTGTCTAGAGACTCTGGAATACCCATATAGTCATCAAACATTTATTGTCTTTATCTGCATATTTAAAACCCATCAATGAATAACAACTAGAGAGAAATCTTAAAAATAATAATAAAACAAAATATTATCCTGGTGTAATTCATAGTTGTTTTCTTTTATCTGTTTAAAAAGCTTGAATTCACTTTGTTAGCAAATTTCTCCTGACAAGTACACCTATTTATTATTTCTAAGCATCCTTTTTAGGAATGTCTGAAATGACATGTATTGTTTTAAATAAGATCATAGAGTTAATTTTTAACCATGTAAGCAATACACTAACAATAGAACAAAAAAAACATAATTAGTAGCTTTATGTCATTCATCAGGATCATTTTATTTGCTGCCAGCACACACCAAATGCAAGAATGTTTTGACTTCAATTAAAAATTTTAAACAAAACTAAACCTCTTGTCGTTGAAAATATAGAACTTATATACTACTAGGTGTTGTGTGCACTCATGAATATTTGTCATCTCAGCAATTTGAAACTGGAAGGGTAACCTTGAGGAAAAAGTACTATGTGTTGTCTTAAGTTCCTATTTAGCAAAACGCTTAACTGCTTATTTAACTTTAAACATGCATGAACCGTATTAATTCCTTATTAACTGCTGATTTTTTTTATTTTAGTTGATTTGTTAAATTGAANGGGAGAGCAGGGGTATACAAGAACTTTGCCACTTCGTTAGCAAAGGATAATGTGACAGCTCTTTCTGCATCCACCCATTTATAGTGAGGCAGCATCCCTCTGTCCCCAGATATATGTATTTCGTTCTTCCCTGGAAAAGGGATTTAAAGAAATAGCACCACATATATATTTTGCATTTTATAGAAAAATAATGATAGCACATCCATCGATATCCCAGTATATTAATGTCATGAATAAAAAAAATGTGCTTTTTCATTGCTTGTTTTTCTTGATGGATTAATGTNGATCCATTCTGAATAACTCAACTAGTTCACCTAAGGGCTCACAGCTCCCTGTTTACTTAGGAAATATGCATGTTAGCGTGTGCCTATGTAGTTCACTGCAGTGTACATTAAAAATCTCAGATTATTTGCAAGCAGGCTGATCCCTTTGATGTGATACAGTGCAGATCCATGCAAAAAAAACCCAGCGTCCTGAAAACTGTGTGCTCAGCATAAGTAATGCAGTAATGCGGCTGCATCAATGTCATCTTCCATTGTTTTCCATCAAGAAATCCTGTGGATAATGTTACCAACCTTTGGAATATTGGTAAGATTTTGGAGTAGAAATTATATTCAGCTCCTTTGCCTATATTGCTTAATTCTGAAATTGATGGTTAGATAAGCAGCAGATGGTAGAGACTTTTGTAAGTGTACAGTATTTTCAGATTAATTTAAACACACTATATGTGACTGTGCCATGAAACAGAATTGTAAATTGTCAAGATACGCTTGTAGAGATGCAATGAGGACTGTAACCTTTAGTTTTCTAGCTGTCAATTTCGCTTTTGTTCACTATCCTGTTTCTGGAACAGAAACTCTTCATCAGTTTGTGAATTTAGGTTCAGCAGAAATGGGGAAGAGAGATTATCTGGATTAAAAACTAGCAACAGTAATTTAAGAATCCTCGTAAGTGGGCACATAAAGTAGGAATAGGGAAATCATCATAAACCATGCCTCTCAAGTTGCTAGAAATGTTTATGTATACCAAGGAATTGGCAGCTACAGGAAACAACAAGTTAATGAAATGCATTTGGCCCCTTGGAAAAATACTAACACTGTTAGAAGAATGGAGAACTGGGCAGTATTGGGCATAGGTAAAAGTTAACAGGGGGCTCCCAAAGACCCAGAATTAACAATGATCTGTTCCATATATTTATTGTATTTATTTGTAATGTAAAGGGTAAAATAAAGGAGCATAAGGAGCACAAAGAAACAAAAATGTAGGTGATGCAACAATTTTTGCTTGGTGAAGTCCACAGAAGCCTCTGAGGAATTCTGGAGACCTACCTGTTTTAGGCAATTATGGAACAGAAAGGCAAATATACTCAGTTTTGACAAATTCCCTGTAATGTTAATTGTATAGAATTATTTGCACTATTCATAGCCATCAATTGAATTGTAAATTAACTATAACTACTTGATAGAAAGAACTTCAGTGAAATTCAGATCCTATTGAAGTCTCTGGGAGTTTTGCCATTTCTTTCATTGGGGATAGGGTTTCCCCATGATCATCATTACTGTAGACAGCTCAATAAAAAAGGCTGCTCAGTTCACAGCGGTGGTCTTAGCAAACAAAATGGTTGGATGAATAAAGAATGGGTTGGAAAATAATACTGCAAATATTATGATACCTATCAGTGGTATCCTCTTGCCTTGAATACACTGCTGAATTCTTACCTTCCTGCTTGAAAACATATACAGTATAAGCAGAGAAGATACAGGAATAGTCATAAAAAGTATCCAGACAGATGCATAGAGAAGTTTCCATACAAAGAAAGACTGAAAATAGGGGAACTCAATTTAAGTGAATGAGAATGAGTAAGATTTTGTATAAAATGAGTGATTTACACAGGGTAAATGTGATTTTTCTCTTGGCTTTGTCCCATAGTGCAAGAAAAGAGGTGCGCCAACAAACTGAAAATCGATAAGGAGGAATTTTTGTTGTTTTGCAGAAACAGCACTTACTGATTAATTAAGTCTTTGGAATGAAAAATGTGGCAGATTTCAAAACAGAACTAAACATCCACTTTTGTGAGGCAATTCTCACAGATGCAATGAAGCAAAGTAGGAAAACACGAACTTATATTTGTCTTATGACAAACTTTTCAATGAGTCTCCCTTTGGGATTTTTGTGGTTTTGGCTTTCTCTTCCAAAAAACCTTGGAACCTGTTCATTATGGGAGATAGGATGCTGAACTAGATGACATACTGCTGTGACTTGTATGACTTCTCCTTCCTGCATTCAACATCTTCTGTCACCATGGGGCTGTAATTTAGTACAGGTTAGGAAAGAGCGAGAGAAGCTTCACATGGCCTCGCAGAGCAGTATCTGTGGCTGGGTCTTATGATCACTTGGTAGAAGAAAACCTCCGCTCCATAAGAGGGAGGCCCTCCTGAGGCAAGTAGCTCCGTGGAACTCTGAGCTGAAGGAGTGTTCTCATTCCCAAATCAGAAGTCAGGAAATCTTCAGCCTCTGATGGAAAGCAGGTTTTACAGTATTATTTTCATCTTTGGTGTTTGGACAATAAATAAAGCCCTGAAGCAAAGACTATGAACTCTTCTAGACATTGATAATTCCTGGGCTGGTAAACAGCTTCAGTTTCTCAATGTTCTGTTTTAGCTTCCCAAGTAAAACATATTCTGATTTGGTATTTCAAGCAAAGAATTGACTAATGCTTCTGCCACGCGATGTAGCAGGAGTTGGTTTATAATATCCAGATGCTGTCAACGAGCAATTAATTTTTTTTTTCACACAACAGTTTCAGGCATAATTTTTTATGATACAGTAAGTTTCTTATACAAAACTGTAGAAAAAGCTTAGAATAGCTAGAAATTCTTAATGATTAGGGTAGTGCACAACTGAAGCATTACCAGTGAAATAGCTTACTTACTGATTTGTTGCCAGGTAGTGAGCCAATTAGTAGTGCTGGTTATTATTTACATTTCATGCTATATATCACTAAAATAGTGGTGTTGATTTATCATTTATATTGTTGTATTGTCAGCATAATTTATACAGATCATGCTGAGATACCTGGGAAATTAAGTAATAAAGAGAATAGCATGGAATATGTCTGCATTCAGAGATATTTACTTTGCCTTTAATGAGAAAGTATGTTCAGGTAAATCATAGATCACTTAGCTATTCAATTATTTTTGAAACAAACCTGTTGAAAATTTATACCTCGTATTTTCTTTATTTTTTTTTCTAATCTGCCTTTTTACTATTAAATAAGTTCCATTTTACAGATTGGTTTAAATAGCACACCAACTAATTGTGCTAAGGGAGTTTATTAGTGAGTTGCAGAAATTCATGGTAGTTGATATATTATTGAGGTTTCCAGTGTTGCATATGTATTTGATACTACTTTAATTTCTTGGGACATACTAACATAATATCTTTTTCTTGGAAATCCTTCCTAATTGTTTGTATTTTTACAAAGTTAGGCAGATTCTTTGGTCAGCTTAAAAATCTTCTATAGGTTGAAAAATTGGAAGCAACCCTCTATTTTACAGGATGTAAATATTTTTGACTTATTCAGCTGACTAACAAAGTAGCCATGTTGGATTTTGAATGTTTTTTGTAATTTTATTTTCTAAGAGGAGATCAGAACTTTTCTGAGGGCTTTGTATAGTGTCATTCATGACCTCTTCCTTTCAGTCATCCTGTCCTAGTCCTTTTAAAATCTTTTGATTGTCTAATGCGTTTATGTTTGTTCAATAGTTTGTCTCTGGTCAAGAATGGTTCTCTTGAAAGTGTTCTATACAGAGAAAAAATGGCCTAGTTGTTGCAGTGCATGTTGTTTTCCATTTTGACAATATTGTTTGTTCATAAATTTCTGAAAATTAACTTTCACATTAAGCAATAATTCAAAGCAAAGTGAAAAAAAGTTTATATTCCTTAGGATATTGAATAACACGACTTTTTTCAGTTACCTTTGCTTTTAGTTTCTATTTTTTTTCATTTGTTAAGAATAGCTCTAACACAAACATAGACCCCAACAAAACACATTTTCTTCTAGTCTATCAAGATACAGGGATCTTCTGAAAGTGGCCTTTGCTTAAACAGCTCTATTGACTCTAGCACTTGAACTTTCTGCCAGTTCTGTGGCATGATTTTCATTTTTCACAAGGCTGCTTCTTCACTGTGAACCTACTGGGTGTGTTCAGACCTGAGAAGGCAAATATGCCAGAGGAGTAAATACCCAGTAATCTTTGAGCAGCTGTCCTGTTTTCTGTTTACTAGCTTTTAGTTAATGATTTTTGCATGCATTTTGTCTTGGTTTTCCTCCCCAGGAAAAGCCAATTATGTATGGAACAGGTCTTTTGTAATCATACACTGTGATTTCGTGTTCTGTACTAAAACTGATCTGATCTGTACTAAAACTGGGTTGCTTGTCCAAAATTTGTTCTGTCCCGTACAGATAGTATGAAAACAAAGGAAAGAGTCAGAAATATCCAATTCCCTTTTAATCCCTTTATTCTCTTTTAATAATGTTTTCTTTGTATAGTTCTTGACACATGAATTTTAGTATCTTGTTCTAATCAGTGTTGCATTAAGCCTGCACAGTCTGGTCCTCATCTGAAATGTAACAGTCAAAACAGAAGCTTATTTTGTGTGGAAATGAGAACTTCTAAGGAGGTCATCAGAACAATTGTTTGAAAAACTTGTCTCCTTTTATAGGCAGATTTGAGAAAGAAAGATATGTCAGGTAAGAAGAATCATGGAAAAGATGAATAGGAGAAAGGGAAATTTTAAAGGTAAGTATACAGATCACAGAAGAAAGTAGATAGGATGATAAGGTTGTTTGGTGATCTTGGCTTTCCCATTATTTATAGTTTCTCAAAATTCAAAGAAAAGTCGTGTGGACTCGTGACTATAGATATCAACATGTCTCTTATGAATCCAAAGCAGAGAGGTTTATGAAGCTCTGGTACATGGATGCATGGGGCCTTCCGTGTGTCACACCCATCCACCTACCCTCCGTCCTTCTCCATTCTGAATATGCGTGGAGAATTCCAAAATTTTCAGGCTAAATCATCATGTTACAAGAGATAGCATATTAAAGTCAAAGCTGCAAGAGAGTTTTTCCATAACTATTTTTTCCTTTACTAGTATGATTCAGGCCTCTATTTTTTGAACAAGAAGGAACAGTAGCTCAGGCCTCCTCTCTTTGTGCTCCCACTGCTGTTTGCTGTGTTATCTTCCTGTACAAGATCCTTCCCTTGCATGTATGCTTAAGAAAAAGTGTGCCATACTAAAGCAGGTCCATGTAGCTGAGGCTGAAATCTTAGGTCAAGAAGTCTTTAGGAGACAAGAAGAAATCTCATATTTCAGTCAGTAGTCTCTTAGGAAAAAAAAAAAAAGTTGGCATTAATTGCTGCTATCTGGTTGATTTTATTGGTCTCTATCCTCTCTACTCCTTCCTATTCCTTCTTTAACAAGAGTAAAATAAACATAAGACTGAGTTTTAGGAGTGATTCAGGCATGGCTGGCTCAGTTGCCTTTCTTCTCATCTGACCCAAGTATTGTGCTGCCTTCACACCTACATTCTGCTATAGCAGCTATTTCTGTCCATAGTTTGATCTTCTGACAAATTATTTTGGAAAACATTTGTTATTAATATAATTAGTCTTTCCAAGCTAGTTATAAGGAACTGAAAGGAGCTTATTATTGACTAAATATTCTAGACTTTCAATTGTCTATATTCCACTGTCTAACAAATTTCAATAGAATCCTGTTGAGGTGTCATTAAAATAGTTTGCTATGTGGCCATGAGCTATCATAGAAATAATTTTACATTTGGTCAAGTCTGGGTAGATCTATGCCCTTTTTCATTCTGCTCTAGCAGTATTGATGAAAAAAAAGTGCTCTTAAATGCACAAGTTGAAGCTGTTTTTTTTTTTTTTTTTAATTTCATGTGTTACTTTGGTCAGTGTAGGTAAGCTAGAGATCTAACACAAGTGAGAACGCAAGCATCTCATATTGTCTGTTTTCTTTTTCTATATATTCCCTTCCTTCAGGACATTTACTTTCTCTTGTCTTCAGCTTTGTCTTTGCCTGTCCTGTTTGCTTTTGACATACACGAATAGCATGGGTGAGTGGTATAAACCGACATCGATATGAATGATTTTTCCTCCCTTCTGATTTGAAGCATGGGGCAGACACACTCGTAATTCTGATTTACGTAGCATTACATAGCAAAGGTTGGTCTTGTTGACGTGCAGTAGTCCAACCTCTTCTCTCAAAAACTAATGGAGCTCCAGCGTCAAATCATTGTCTGTTGGATCTGTGGAGATCAGTGGGGGGCTGTCTCTGTGTTTTCAGGGTGGGGGCTTAATGGTGCTCTGAAAGTTAATGTCAACAAAAGGTGAAATGGCTGTTTAAAGTTACTACACTCAACTAACAAGCTGTTTAGACACTTAGCATCTTAAACATTTGTATTTGCTGTACTTTGGATGTAGCGAAAAATATAGAACCATCAGTGGAGAGTTAAATTAGAAAAATCTGTTGTATGCTGTGTGCTGTACTAGCTAGGTTTATCCCTTTATTATTTTGCTCTCATTCCAAGATGAAGTGGAAATTGGGCAGAGGAAGATTAATAGTTACCAAGCAGGGACACAGAGGTTGGAGTGATGTTGCATATGTTATGTTGGTCCCAATTATTTTATTCGATAGCAGAATTTAATTGTATACTTGCATTTTGGAGAACTTTTCAATTTTTCATTCCTTGTGACTAGGTGAAAGTTGCTCATTTAGATTGACCCAAATCTTCTTTATCTGGATAATTCTGCTTCCTGCTTAACTTCTAAAGACAAAGGAGAGATTGTATTTGAGAATGAAATTAGTTGTACGCAGTGGTTTTGCATTATTCTGTACTGGGCTACTGTCTACCATAAGCGAAAAGAAAGACAATATGCAGGGGGGTGTAGACCTTAACTTTATTAACTTAACTTACCTGGGAACTCTGTCTGATTATCACATGATTTTGATTTTAATAGTGACTATTTGATGCACAACCCAGTTACTTCAAAGTTTACACTCAGTTTGGCCTTCCCACCCTCTTCTCATGGAATAGGTAAGGGCTGATAAAAGGGATTTTGTTACTGTTCATTAAAATCCCTGATCCTGTCCTTCAACTTCTTTACAGAATGGTTTCCCTTATGTCTTGTTCTGGTTGTAAGAAAACCTCTATAAAAGCAGTACCTGCACTAGATTACTTCATCATTTGCTATCAGATGCTGTCACTTGGCTTAGTGACCTCCTTCACTGGGGAATGGACAGCTATTCCCTTTCAACAATCGCATCAATGTAGATCCACTTCCTCGTTTAAGAGATGTAAACTGTTCTCCTGGAATAATTCAGAACACTATTTTTGGTAGGTGAAAACTGATCTGCCTCCTTACTAATTACTGATTGCCTTCTGGCTTTGTCAATTCTGGGAGCCTTGTAAATCTGTTCTGCTCCCTTGTTCTGGATCAGAGTTAAATTTAAAAACTGAACATGTGAATAGTGTTTCCTCTTAGAGTGAAATCATTTACCTCATGTGGCTGCTAACCAGCTCAAGAAAGTAAAGAGCACAGGATTGCCATTCTGTCTCAAACATCACTTGTTAATCCAGTAATGTGGTCCACTTAGGCAAAGATCAAATGAACAATATTTTAATTCTGTACTCAACCACACATGACCTGTTCACAAAATCCAGAAGGAAGGTGTAAATAAGAAGTGTTCAGCATCTAGAAATTGTTAGCTTATTCTGCCCAGCAGGCTGATGTGCTTTGGATGTAACCAAATAAGTCTCTACTGGATCTTCTGCATCTCGTGCTCTTTGACATCACCATAAATTCAATTTGTATTTTTATGGAGAATTCCCCTGAATGTGGAAAAAAAAAAAAAGTGGCCTGATGTTAGCATCCTTGGGATTGGACAATTTTCTTTTGCTCTAACTGTGAAATCCCATCTTTCCCACACTGCTGTAGTTCCTTTAACCATTTTGTTTTCTCTCTCTCCTTCTCCTTCTCTCTCTCCTTCTCCTTCTCTCTCTCCTTCTCCTTCTTTCTCTCCTTCTCTTCTCTCTCTCCTTCTCTTCTCTCTCTCCTTCTCTTCTCTCTCTCCTTCTCTTCTCTCTCTCCTTCTCTTCTCTCTCTCCTTCTCTTCTCTCTCTCCTTCTCTTCTCTCTCTCCTTCTCTTCTCTCTCTCCTTCTCTTCTCTCTCTCCTTCTCTTCTCTCTCTCCTTCTCTTCTCTCTCTCCTTCTCTTCTCTCCTCTCTTTTAAAGCATCAGTGATCCTTTAACTTATCTGTGAAGTAGAAAATGATTGTGTTACCACGTTTGATCCTGCTGCAGGGTGCTTCTCAAATTTTGTCATCACGATATCTGGGAAAAGCCCTTAGAATGAAAGTCTTTTCTTAAAACTGTGTGAGCTTTCCTAGCATGTACTCATGCTATAAAAACTGTTACAGAAAGAGTTTGTTTTCTGTAGTTTTCTGTCTTAGCGTATCCTTCAGGAAAAGAATATCTTCACATCTCTTAAGTGTGATAGCTTTCAAATGTATTGTTGTGTGAACCATTGATTAAACAAAATGGTGCTGATTGCAGCAGGGTGGTTAAATGTGGACAGAAGTAGCTATTGCAGCCTGCTCACTAAGAAGTCATTTATCAAAGTTTTATCTGATTCCACAGGCATTAGATTTATCAGTCACAGTTTATAAATGGCATGTCATCAGGATCAAACCGAAGCAATACCTTGTTCAAGTGCTGCTGTAAAGCAAGTGTAAACATCTGCAGATGTACCGTGTCCTTGCACTAGGAGGTATGTCATGCAACATACTACCTTTTGTATTTTGAGTTCTAGATTTTTCATTTGTTTGTTTTGGTGGTCAAAGCTTGATTTCCCCCTGCCTCTCCCTACAGACCACACCTTCCCAAACAAAACTGTTGAGAATTATCCCGTGGGTGAGAAAAGCACAGCCATTCAGTACAATGTATAGAAATAACTCTGGGAAAGTTGGAGGCATCAGGGTACCAGGGGCCTCGTGGCCAGGGCTTGTCCCAGCGCCTCAGCCAGGGAGCAAGGTAGTGGGGGGCAGCCCCAGCCCGGGGCATCAGGCACCTCTTTTGGGATGGGACAGGCTGAGTGTCGAGCTGGATGGAGGTGGGGTGAGGATCAGGCCTGGTGAGGGGAACCAGGGTCAGAGACAGTGCTGGGATATTCAGGCAGGGACAGGGAGCCTCACATCCTAACAACAGGTCTGTTTCCCACTGGAATGCATGATTTGTCCAGAGTGTTTCCAGGCCGCACCTACTAATCTGATGAGCTGGAAGGTTAAAGGCATACCAAATAACATTACAAAAAATTACGGCAAAATAACTGATGCACATCCAAGAAATGGATTTAAAAGAAGCCAATTTGATCTAAGAAATAAACTTACTGTGTATACCAGCCTGACTCAGAGTCTCGGATTTGACTATTTGGACAATGAAACCATTTGAGATTCAAGTGCAATGTGGAGGGAATGTAATAAAACTTATAAAAATCTGTTTGAATCTAAATTAACCTTGGTGGTTCTTTAACCAGCCCAAGAGAAAAAGTGCTAAAACCCCAGTAATACAGACATCTGCCAACTCACTTGGTTTTTTTGGGGAGTTAAAAATGTTAGCACCCAATTCTGTATTTGCAAGCTTAAACTGCATATTGTTTGTTAAGGGTGGGAAGGTTGTTTTAGACCCTTTGAAAGTATATACAACGTCTTTAAGTGGTTATGAAGGTAAATCTTATTATCTGGGGAAATGACTTCTGCACAGCTATTTCTTTTATTGCAGTGCTGAATGTGAAGACATTACTCAGTTTAATAAATCCTACTGTATCTCTCAGTCTGGGTAGGCTGTTATAAATACCTCCAGTTATGTCATATTACCACCTTTGTACAGCAAATGTTACGTCTTGATGACTGGTGGCTGATAAATGCAAAACCTCATTTGGTTTGTGAGTGATTGAACGCTAACACTGTTTAGATTTCTTAATATACTTGTATTAGCATGAATAAGTAATGAGCATGCCAGGCTTTTTTGAATATTTGATTGTATCTTTATAATGGATTTGTGTCTCTCTCTTTGTGCTAATGTCATTGTAACTTTGTTGGTGTCATAACTCCAAACCTTAGCAATCGATCTTTATCAGCATATCTTAAGTCAATTACCCTCTCATGGCCAAATTACTGTGTCATAATACTTTTCTTTTAAAAGTATCCTGGATATTGCATTTAGGATATAAATAGGTACTAATTCTATCTGCAGTATATTTCTCATTTCCCCATTGTGGCTTGTATTAGTGTGTTGATCACAGATTTTATTGTACTATCTATATAAGCATACATGTATGCATCCATGAAACCTTAAAGCTTCTCTCAATTCTACTGTTTAGTAATAGACTAACTGACCTTCTGTACTCAAATTCAGCCATCTCTCACGTGCTCTGAGACTTCTACTACTTCTAAAAATTAAGCCCTAATATTTACAGTTTCTTGGAAATCGTCATCCATCATTTTGGATTGCAGAAAGAAAATATTCATATGTCAGAGAGGGCTGGTTATTTTAATACCCTGAAAAATATGTACCCGAATTACAGGAGATTTTCTTTCATCATCCTGCATCTACTCATTACTAACTCATTTGGCAAGTAAAGGAATCGAAAGAAAGGTGGCTGTGTTCTTAGCAGTTTCTTAGTAGTAGCTAGCTTAGTAGCTGTTTCTATGGAAAATACCTAAACAGAACGTTACCAGACCAGTAATGTTGTCATGGACAGGATGTCCTCTGGGTGTGCGTTGTCCTGGCTTTGAGCTTCTGAAAATATGCTGCTCTTCTTAGGTGCTAAACATAGCTGAGTCACCCCTGAAGCAATATGTTTGGTTATGGAACTTTCAAAGCCTGTCGTGTGGACTTCAGCTCATGACAGACTTAAACCTCTGCTGCTTTATGGTGGATGTGGGACCCATTATTCTGGAGATGTGTAGTGGAAGTCTGATGCTACATATTCCAACACATCTGTTCTGGTCCTGTCTTTCACTGTGTTACTAGTGTACCATATAGTAGTAGAGCTGAAACATGGATCTACCTCCTGTATTTCATTACCTACTTTTATGAGAGGAAACAGTATGAGCTGGAATATAAGACTTCCAGAGGTGGATCTGCCCCACCCTTTTTCTTTAAAATCAGCTAGCCAGAAGACACAAAATGCTTCCCAGTTTTAAAGCTATGTTAACCAAAATGCAAAAATAATGTGGAATAAAACAACTCAGTAGCAAGACATCCAAATTGCTAGATGAGGAGAAAAAAAAAAAAAAACCCACCATGAAATGGGATTAAATAATTTACACTTCTCTGCAAGAGAATGGGAAAAGAGATGGTCCTATTCTCCTATTTTGCTTATCAGTCCATTGGCTTACTGGTTTCTGGATTAAAACAAGCCTCACACAGTCCTTCCTCTCCAATTCATAGAAAACTTCTTTCTGTCTCAACTCTAAGGCTTGGACCTGCTCCGTGCTGCTGACAGACATCTCTTCTCTGGAAACTTCCAGTCCAGCTCCTGCTGCAGGCTGTGTGCCTGCTATCCCCACTGCCCTGCTCTACCCGCTGTTCCAGGGACCTGCAGGGCTGAATTCTTGTTTACTTCAAGGGCAGGCACAAGCTTCCTCTCTTGTCTCTGCACAGGGTTCAGTCACTGCCCATCCACAGAGCACAATAAACACACCATTTTCAGTCCTCTAAATAGTAAACTGTGAAGAAATCCATCAGATTGTTCTTTCTGTCACAAGCTGTCACACTGCAAGATGTGTAGAGAATCTTGGTTCACTTTGTGTCTGATAAAGAGGGCATGACAGGTTAAAAGTGGTGATTTTGTATTTTCTTAGGTACAGAACATAATGCAGGAGAATGTTGTGACTAAAAATGGAGAACCTGAGCAAAGACATTCATGCCCCCAAATATTTTACATCTACACTAGAGGGAGTAAAAATGCTTGCTGAGATTTTGGTCCACGTTTCCTTCTAACTCCTTATATTCTTATCTGAGAAATGTTTGGACTGAGTTCTGGGTCCCCTTGCTACTTTCCTTATACCTAGAAAACTTATTGAGTACACTTGCCAGGAGAAGTCCCTGTGAATCCATCACCATTTTCCTGCAGAATCGAAATGTGCTTTCAAGATGTGTCAAGATAAGAAGTCTACAGAACTGTTGCAGAACACCATAGTGAAAACATCTGGGAACACCTCAGGCTTTCACAGACTTGCCAGTGATTAGTCCAAAAATGAAACTTTGTGAACCTTCCCCACCTGATTTTTGAAGCTCCTCACCTTCTTTCTGGCTAGCAGTCTTCATTCCCTAATCATATTCATCCTGTCCGCATTCCCGTTTGAACACTTTATCCAAGCCTGTTTCCCATGAATCTTTATTCTGTGTACTTATGTCCGGTTTTGCAGACAAAAGCAGCATGTTCTCTGGATCATCAACAGCTCACATAGAACTTTACATGTCTGGTCCTTTTAGAACAAGCCATATATTTTGTAGGTTAGTAGAATTATGCAGGAGAATCAGAAGGGTCACATCTCCCTCTGGTTTTTAACAGAAGAGAATGAGTGTGGTGTAGTTCAAATTGATGCCAAGTACAATATCATGTTTCCCTCCTACTTAGGAAACCTTAGCCTCAGAATTTTATGTTAGATGAGCAGATGCGTTACATGGGATGTTTTCCAGATTCCTTCTTAAAAATCTGAGTCACTCAGTGTTTGCCATGCAAAGTCCTTTACTCTGTAAGTGTCCCTAGACTGTTTGAATAAGCACCAGGAAACATGCTGAGCAAATTAATAGATTGAAGAGCAAATTTTCAGTAAAGTTTATCATTCAACTTAACAATGACATGGGTGTCAAAAAAAAAAATCATGAATTCTAAAAATACAGTCTCTGTTTGCACCTGGTTTTGAAAAAAAACTTGCATTTTTGCTTCACGGAATATGCGTAGTCATCACCTGCATGATGGTGTCATGCAGATGAGCTCTGATAATTAGAAGGTTTCATAAACTTATTTATGTGATAGGCATGTTCTGAAACTGTCCACTAGCTCCATTTTATCATGGTAATTGAATGCAATTTTCTGCAGCATTTCGTATTTTCTGTGTTGAACATCTCTGCGCTAAGCAGCCTGACTTTTGTGGGCCCCCTTCTTAACACTATGTACTATGCAGGGAGTCATAGATGGGCGCTGGTCAGCTTTGCAAGGTTAGCTCACAGGTCCTCATCTTTGAGGAGGTGTGTTGCAAGTTTATTTTTTGTGGAGGACTGATGATATTTATTACAGTTTACCATGTAAATACCTTCAAGTGCATGCTAATCTTAGTGATATTTCATTTTATATTCCCTTAATTCTCTCAAGTTTTCATTTCTTTCTTGTGAAACCTACCTGGTCTGTTAACTGCAGAGAAAGAACTTCAGAACACCTTGTAAGAACAGTTTTTTGGTGGACTGTGCGTATTCTGAGTTTTGAAAACAAAAAATTATTCAGAATGGTGTATGGCTTAAAACAGCCTGATCAGCATGTAGCTCACAAGAAGACTTATGAAATCAATATTTTTTGTTTGTTTGTTTTTTACTGCTGTGCCTATATACATGGATCCGTCCTTTCACATCTGCTGTGTATTTTTGTATTTTCCCAGCACTTTCTGAGCCACAACTGTGGGTTTAAGTGAGCTAGAAATAGATTCCTCTAGTTGCAGATGAAAGCAACATCTGGCTTACTAACTTCTTGGTTGTCAGAGGGTCGCGATAACTTTACTCTATGATGTAGTATTATGCTTCTTCTCTTCCTAAAGCGAAAAAAAGAATGGATTTTCTTCAGGGTGGTTTGTCTACTAAAGGGCTTTATGAGGATAAATCCTTATAGAAATTCTTTTTGAGTACCTTCTTAAATGTTAATGGCCAGAAGAAATGAATTTTAGTAATAGAAAAGAAAAATAAATGTCTTAACAAATGAATGTTTCATTCATGCTGTTTGTTAAATGATAGATTAAAAGTGGTGTTCTTAAAGTGAAGGCTTGACAATGCTCTCGCTTAAGTGGTGCAAGGAAACTTCCTAATAAGCCTCTCTAGGCTTGATGTCTAACACATACAGCTAGTAGTGGAAACTTGCAATATTCATGTTATGGAGCAGAGATCTTTACTGATCTGTGTGGTAAATCCAGTCACAGCCTTGTGCATTGCTAGACCTCAATTTGACTTGCAAAGAGCATGAGTGCTGGAGATGTGCATAGAAAGATCATTCTTACTTTTGGAAGAGTTGTCTTCTTTAGCGTTTGATTTCATTCTTATTGATAGTCAGAATTTGTGGGTGGAGAGAAAGACTACCTGCTCTTTTAGAAAGAATGCCTCTCCCTGATGGACTTTCCCTTGAGACACATGACAGTCTGTACGAAAGAGCTATAGGCTTGAAAACAAGACTCAGGTTGTTCAGGGATTATAAGCCTTGGACCCAGGGAGTAGGTGCTTCTAGATTCCTGGCTCTGCAGCAGCCCACTCTTTGAGCTTACATTTATTTCCCCAGCTCAGATGTGAGCTGGAAAATATATCATAGAACTAATATGCTCTTTTGCTGGTTACAAGTTCCGTTGTTGTTGTTGTTTTTTAAACTAAATTGTATTTTTCTTGTAGTGGACATCTCTGAAAATTGTCATGGTACCCTACCTCCCTTTGTTGGAAAATTTTATTTAATTCAATAACATATTAGGTGCATTAAATTTGACTGTTAGTGGCTGTTTTCCCTAGGAGTTTGTTGATTTATTTATTGCAAACTTGTCTAGATGAGCAAAGGACTTTTTTTTCTCAAATTCCTTGGCATAGAGATTTCTCCTATATGTTTCCTGGTTGAAAATTCCTTCTCCATTTGATCACTGAAAGACCATTATTAGTTTTTACTCTCAAGATATGAAAAAAATAAATGAGGAAGTTAATTAACAGTCTGTCCTTTTCCATGTTCAGAAGTTTGTAAATCTGTTTAGTTCTTGGGGAAAGCATATATAAAATAGAATATTGCATGGAAAAGCCACCTACTTCTGAGATAAAAGACCTGATAAAGGAGCCAGTGACTTTCTGTCTTTTTGCTTGGGATGTATACTAGGTATCTCCATGGTGATTAGTGTTTTATAAATGCCAGAGATAAATGGTCAGAAGAAACTGCTGCAAACAGCAATAAGTATTGAAGTAAAAGCTTAAACAATCCTCTCCTACCAGCTTCCCCTTGTGATTCATTTCCTTTGAAACTGCAACTTGCAGGCCTACCTGACCAAGCTAAAAAAGCTCATGTACACAGCTTATATTATCTTCTAAACACCTGACACTTCCATATTTTCGTTTTATTTAAAAAAATATATATATATATCACCATTCACTGGCTCAAATTATATCAATACTTTTGTTATAATGACGGCACTGTGTGTTATCAAAATGTTCTCACCATTTGTGGGGAAAAGTCATAACAAGTGCACAAGTAATGGAAACTATAAATGGTGCCTGCTGGTCACTGGAGCCCTGCCTGCATGTGCAGTCAGGCCTGGGAGCCAGAGCCGGTCTCAAGTCATCATTCGACTGGCAGTGCCCGTTGCTCTTGCTTTGCCACCTGGCAGATTACCAATAAGTCATTTGAAGTTGGAATGGTGATATTGTTGGCACCTGTCAAGTAAGGTAAAGCCCATTTTACTTAAAAGCCATAGGCTATAGAAAACTGAGCAGACTCCGTGCTACTTATATACATACATACTCCATACATATCTGGGCATTTTTTATATTTGTACCTGGAAGTCCATGCAACTGTCGGGGAAAAAAAAGTGTCTAGGAGCTACTCCTGCATTTTACAAAATTGCATTCATTACATTAAATGCACAATTCAAGGGTAAGGCTTTTCAAGAGTATCATCTTTCATCACAGAAATGAGCTTCATTCATTCAAGGTTAGCTGAAAACAGCTACTTTGAGTTCCAGTCAAAATCAGCATGGGCAAAGACTGTGGAACTGAGAATATTTGATTCTGGTTTCTCTCTTCTCTTGTTTATTCCACAGTTGGTGTGCTTTCCTAATTTGCCGTGGTTGAGCATCTGATTCCTATATATTCCTCCTGTTCTGAAAGTTTTATATGCAAGTTCACAGGGTTAAGTGTCCTTGTACAACTCCAACATTGCCTGGACAGAATCTCAACCATGTCTGGGAACACTTTGCCAGCAATAGATACATTTTATAAATGAAGGAAACATTTGCAAAACTTTGGAGTTCCCGTGTTCTGAACTTTCATTCCATCCCGTGCAAAATAGCAGTTGTGGCATGAATATTTTACCTATTTTAGCCTTTTTTTCCCTCTGCTGTGTTTAATTTTATTATTGTTATTGTCAATAGCATAGGACTTACAGGTGTTCAAAATGCCGTGTTTCTATATGGCTTAATCTCTACTAGAAGGTTACTGGTTTTGAATGCCTGCAACAAGCCAATCACACTTAGAATTTTTCCTGATTCTTAAATGTTTGATATGATCACCTAAAACCTTATATGCTTAAGTTTTTGATGTAATAGTAAGGAAAATAAAAATTGCTGCATCTCTTTAAATGCCTGTGCGTTCTGCATTAATTCATTTAATGGATTTTTTATACTAAAGTTTTCTTCAGATATGACAACTGATTATTTCTTTAAGTATGTACTCTGTCCATTATTAAATTGATTATTCAAATCTCATTTAAAACAAGAGGCCAGATGGCAATATTCCAGTATTTGTTGCTACTAGCAACCACAAACCCCAAACTGACTGATTTTCCATTTTTCATTGTGGATAAAGGGATCTCTTCATTTTACATGCAATAAAAAAAAGCTACAGCTAACCAATTACAAAATAAGATTGTTATACTATTATTTTATAAAAATCATTCACTGATTCTTTTACACATGTTGATGACCTCATAAAATATATGATCTATTTCTAGGTTTGATAACTTTGTTACCAATTATAAATTTTAGTTAGAATATTATTGTCATGAAAGAAAGGCTTTTCTGTTTTTACTTGCTCAGAGTATGAGACCCCAATTAACAAAATCATGACTATTTGAAGAAACTGTAAGAAAAAATAAAACTGTCTTGTAATCTGTGATATTTCTTCTACTCATGTGTATGTATACTGAGAGTAAACTTTAAAGCGATATAGTGATGCCATTTGAAAAATGACAACTGGTGAATGAATGCTTTAATGCCCTTCAGAAGTATCTATGATTTCAAAAACAGAGACTGAATCAGTATCTAGAACTTCCTCAAAGCCTCCGTTGTTAGCATTTAGGAGGCCCACAAATGACCATTTCAGTCAATTAGCCAAAAAATGGCAGTGTTTAATGTGAAGCAAGGAGTATCTGGGTCTCCTCCTTAATGACGACTTACTGTGTAAAGGTAAAAAAAAATGATGTCAGTATAGCTCATTAATTGGTATCAGAGAAAAGATAATAACAATAATAAAGACAATTATGGAGAAGTAACTTTTTCATTTTCATAAAAGGACCTGTTTTGCATACAACTGATTTCGTCACATGCACTTACAAGTATATAAATGTATATGTTTCGTAAATGTACACGTATGCCTGGCACTACAGATACGTAAGCTGGGTATTTTAATGATACATGACTGAGACTTTCTTTGGTTCTAAGTGAGAGATGCTACTCTGATTGCTTAATGCACTACTGGAAAGGTCTGAGGGGTTTTAGTAAAGAGGAGAGGAAAGGCACTGAGTTAGGATAGGCAAATGTGAAAGTACCATTTTGTTATTTATTCATTTTAACAAGAGATTTTAATATGTTAAAATTTTTCACAACTAACTTTTGAAATAAAATGCCTGATTAATAGTAAACATGCTCAGCCCCAGAATCCAGAGGCTATTTACAGTCTGGTAATTTCAAGAAACAAATATTAGCTTATAAACGCTGTGGTGGCAAAATGTGCTAGCATACATGTTAAGTTTCTAATCAAACATTGCAAAAATTCATTAATCAGTATTTCATAGTTCATTACAGCCTGACTAATTTTGAAATCCTTCATGTAAATTGATTAAATGTCTTCAGTATTCAGACAAATGGGCTTTTGTTTTAAGCAACCTTTACTGAGAAGTCCATATTTCTCCAGGATTGAGTTCTGGTAACATTTGACTGTCATGCCTGACATACTAGCCAGTTGCCATTTCACCTCTTCTTCTTTCCCTCCTCTATATTCCAAATACCTCATTGACCAATTGTGAGAAAAATATTCTTAAATCTTCTTTAGACGTAACAGGTCATAGTTAGAAAGTGCTCCATCATTTACTGTCATCATTTACTGTCAGCAGTAAGCAAAGCTTTTTTTTTTTTTTGGTAATGCAACACTTACCCTAAGTGTTTAAAGGAACTATTTTGTTACATCAATAGCAGACATATGAACACCTCAGGTCAGTGATCCAGTCTTATTTTACAGAAGCATTTAACACTGCCCTCCCTATACCATCAGCCTAATGCAGCCACAGAAGCCACTGCCAAAGGCCAGCCACCAGTGTGGATGAGCACAACTCTGCCTGTGGCCATGCACATCTGCCCTCAGTGGTACCTTTAGAAATGAGAGGAAAGATTCTGCTTGATTTCACTGAGCCTTGTATTAGGACGCCAGGTTTTACAGTTTTATGTAAGACTATGACGGGAGATTAATGGAACTGCTGCAGCACATAGTGCTTTTTATTAGAGAGATACCACATTCCTTCTCATGTAAACATATAACAGTTACTCTGTATGGCAAATACAGAGAACAGTCTCATATAGTCTTATACAAAATAAATTCCTGTGAAAGCATAATGATGGCTAGAAGAGTAATGGCCATATTCTCATTTAGTTTATTTTACTGGTCAATTTAAAATTTCTTCTGTGAATGCGTATTTTTAACTGGCTTTTCAGAAGTGTTCATCAGCATTTAATGTTTCAGGGCTCATACAATGTGAATGTAAGGGCCAGAGGGTGACCAGCATATATTAAGTTCTAAAGTGAAAATCTGGCTTTGTAAAAGTTTGTTATTCCGCTAACCATAGTGGAGTCTTCTGTGTATCCAGAGAAAGGATTTATTCTGTCTCTTCTTGGATATATTTTTTTAAACCCTAGTATACTGTTCATATACTGATACTCTTGCCTGTACTGAGATCTCCAGTCTGTCTTTTGCAAAAGCTGCACAGGTGGCAACCAAGAGCCTCTGATCTTCCCTGGACAGTGCCATGTTTTGCTCTGCAAGCTCTGCCCTGTTCTCTCTCTTTGTTGTAGAAAGGAGGTCTGCGTTGTTTTCGTCTGCTCCCAGTTTGGTAAGCGAACTAGATGTTCTGCAGATTATGTAAATTATTTTGCTCGTCTTTTACTGGCAATGCTGCAGTCTCTTTGACAAACTGTTTCTGGAGTCCAAGATTACTCTCACCTGTGTACTTCTCATTACTTCTGTGCTCCAGAAACGTGATCTTTTTGCATGGTGTATCTTTAGCTCTGAGATGTATGCAAGGTATAAGATGCGGTTACAGCAGTGTGGCCCTCAGTAAAGGCAGGGCTGCATCTGCCCCAACTAATGTGGTTTTTTTTGGTTTTGTAAGCAGTTCAGTAGCAGCTGCCACAACTACATCTGTAACAATAAGAGGCAAAGGCAACTTTGACCAAAGACAGTTGCTGTGCTCAGGATGTACAGAAATGTGCTGTTTTCATTTGATACTTGAAAAGAAAAATGAGGATTTGAGAAGATATAGAATGGTTTCCAAAGGCTGATCTCAGGAAAGTAGGGAACTTCATGAAAACTGGATTCCAAGAAAAATCTAGTAGACAGTAACTCTGGCTTTGTTAGTGTCATTGCCTTTGTTTGTCATTGTTTAGGAGTTGATTTGTAAGCCACAACATCTAGTAGTGAAGCATGCTATTTCTAGTAATTAGAGGTATATTTGGAAAAACTGGCCATGGCCAAAAAGACTACCATAGAGCTGCGTCAGACCAATGTTGTTGCTTCCAAATGTTTATGGATATTTATTCTTACTTGTTCTTTCTTAAAGGCTGTACTGGATCATATACCATGTATAAGTAGAACGTACCTTAATTTTCCTCCTGTTCTTTGCTAGGTCAGCATGATTGATCATTTCAGCGTCCTTTTAACCAAAGGTTTGAACTTTTCCACATGAAGTTCTCTCTTCTTCCTTCTTAGTTGGCACACTCCTCTAATCAATGCTTCTTTTGGGTCCTTGGCCTTCGCAGTCCTTTCAAAAGCCCAGCAGAGTGCCTGGATTTCTGGCTGTGTAGTGTCAGCCTGCTGAGTAAAGGCTTTCAGGAATGTGCTTTGTTTCTGGCTTATCTCGAATTCTTTCCTTGTTTTAGTACTTCACAGTTTTCGTTTATGTATTGAAAGACTCAGTTTTGAGATATAATTTTGCACTTTTTTTGGGTTTTAAAGCAAAGAGTTTGTAGTACGACTCAAGCTCTGGTAGTGTAAGTTACTGATTTACAATGCGAGACATATCAAGTGGCATTCAGCACTTCACAAGACTAGTATCTTATTATTTAAAGAGAACCTTTTTGAGTTAAAATGTTTTCAATTAATATTTGTATGTTGAGTTGTTATTCATGTCAACAGTCGTGCTTGGGACTCCTGCTCTACAGATGACAGAACAAAGCCTACTCGTTGAAGGAGGAGGTTCATATCTGCTTTCCTTAAAATCACTATTAAAAGTATAAATGTTTGATTCAATTGAAGGGAGTTGTGACGAGTTAAAGGGTTTTTTTTTTTTTTATGATGAGTATTGACAAAACTTAAAATCAGACTTTCAAATGTATTAGGTGCTTTACTGAAATCTCTTGAAATGTCTGAACTCACAGTCAGTCTGGTCGCTTGCTGGAATTTTGTGCACAGCTGACACCAGCAGCTCTCAGCAAGTGCATAGGCATTTTGACACAGTTGACTATAGTTTGCAGGGGCAGAGAGGTGTCTTCTTTCTTTCAGGTTTCTCCTCCTGGACTGTTTGATGTAACAGTAAAATTTCATATGTTTATTTTCATCTCATTCTAGAGAGAAAAAATAGAAAAGACTGGAAAAGCACTATTTCAAGTCAATTCTGTTTTACACCTAACAGATTCCAAATTACATTTATTTCTGCAATGTTATTCTTAGGAAGCATTTTATTTAACAAAAGATTAAATTATTTAGAAAAAAAGTTACATATGAGAATTCTATGCCTACCTCTGTGATTTCTGAAGTGAATTCTCCTTTAAGATTTGCAAATTTTAATTCTAGTGGTAGTGTCAGTGCTTTATTGTTTTTTTTTTTTCCTTAAGCAGCATGCTGATTACTAACTATGCAATAGTATGTGCTCCAGCTTTGTTTCCTTTAGCAATTTCATAGAGTTGCTTTCAGGAAAGATACCGTACTTATAAGGTGAGCAGAACACAGAAAATATGCCTTCCAGTTACCTGAGATACCAACATGTGAAAGAAAAAATATTGAAGCAATATGTACTTTTACCTAGCTTTTATGAACATAAAGTTTTGAAACAATTTATACCTCACTTCAGCAATATTTGTGTCTTTCATAAATCATATTTACATATATTTTATGGAAAAATAGCTTCCCTTACTGCCTCTGCAATAAAAGAGTCTTTGTAAATCTGCTCCCTAATAAATTAAAAGTAGCTGGCCACATCTTTTTTGAAAGTCATAAGGGGGAATTAAGTGCCCATCTCCCATTAACTTTTGATGATGCCTGAGAAAATCTGCCAGTAGATATCTCACAGATGTCTCCAAAAACAGTGGTTGGGAGTTTCCTTTGATTTTAGGAGCAAGAAATTTGCTATCTTACACTCTGCTTTTTGTCTCAGAGATGATCGTTGTTTGGCAATGTCTCTGTTTGATTTTTTCTTCTTTTTTTTTTTTTAAAGAAATGTCAACATTCAAAGACTGGGGTTGCTTTACCTCTAGCAGTGCTAGCTTTAATAGCATTGTAAATGTGAATTTTTAAACACATGGCTTCTGATATGCCTTAAGTCCTCAGTGATGTGTGTACAAGCTCACTTCAACAGAATGATAGTTGCCCTTCAAGGAAGCATCCACGACCATAGTCATTGTTGTAGGAGGCAGCCCATGAGTGGAGGTGTGTACCTTGTGTTCCCAGCTTCTCCATTCATGTATGTTGTGCCTTTGGACAGATTATCACTTCTTGGTGCCTATCTTCCCTCTCCTCTCTGTACAGATTCCAAGCTATATGCAGTAGAGTTTATTTTAGTGAGTGCTTGCTGTATTTGCTTAATGGAGCACTGATCTCAAGTCTTGTAAGTAGATAATAGCAAAATGGGTTCTTTGCACTGAAAAGCGTTAAAGGTACAAATAACAGCATAGAAACTAGGAATGTCTTCAGTTTACATTCTCCTATTGTTTTATTCCAGAAACATTTGCTATATAACCTTTTCACTCTTTCAGTGCATTGTACAATGTTGAGTGGCATTTATATGCAATAGAAGAAAACAAAATGAGACATAAGATCTAAGAGAAAACTGTCTTTGACCACTGATGAGTAGTGGTCTCAGGAGCAGCCTAGAGCTAAAGAAAGCTATATCCCTTATAATCAGGTTAAAAATGTGATAAAACAGTCAAACTAAACACAACAACTCCCTCCCCCCCCAAACAAACAAACAAACAAAAAAATCAACCAACCCACCAAACAAACAAACAAAAACAGCAACAACAAACCAAACAAACTAAACCAACTTAGCTAGAAAGCTTCCTCAACCATAAGGAAGGTGAAACTTTCACAGTTTCCTCTCCTTTCATTAAGAAGAGGTTGGGTTGGACTGTTTTCAGAAGAGACATGAGAAACATTTTTTTTTTTTTGATTGATGGTAAATATGCTTGGTTCAGATTATGAGACTGTTTATAATATTATTTACTAGTGCAATCTCAAGTTCTCTTTAGCCACGTATTCCATTGTTCAGCCTCTCCTATCAGATTGAGATGGAGAAATCAGCCTTTGGGAAAGGGAAGGAACAGGGCTGGGGATTAGTGATACTTGAAAGTGAGCTAGCACGGAATTAGTTCCTCATTTCCTACCTGACTCATAGTGGAGTTGGCCAGTGTTACCAAAAAGAATGGAAGGAGCAGTTCCAGATAAATCTGTTTTAGAAGGTGGCACCCTGTTTTCTCCCAGAAAGTACAGTGAAACTGGGAATGCCACTGCAGTTAGAAATGTTCAGTAGTGTTCATCTGTTTTGGCTTTAAGAAATAAAGCAGAAGAAAGAAAAAATTGTGAACATTTTTGCCCCGCAGGCCTCTCTTCCTCATGTTCCTCTGGTTTGTATTTCGTGGCTGTATTGCACAGAAAGGATGGGCAAGGCAAGAACTGGTGTTCTGGACTGGCTATGACTAGCTTGACTCTGCAAGCTCAAAGAGGTTTTCAGCTGTATAATAGTTCTCCTTGCATCAGCTGAATCCTTTACTGTTGGTGATGGCAGTAGCTGCTGGAAACATGGCTGCAGTAGAAAATAAGATTGCCATAGATCTGGGGGCAGTGAAGGAAAAATGAGCAATCGTGGTCTACAACAATCTACAGACACAGGGAACAAAATACTCCAAACCTGGCTTAGTTAAGTCTGTTGTGCAGCTGCATCATTGATTCAACAATACCTAAAAATAAATAAATAAGCTGGTGGAAAAAAACTGTTTTCTTGGTAACCTTGAAGTTACTTGAAGGGCGCTTATAAAAAAGATGGAGAGGGATTCTTTACACGGGCAGATAGTGATAGGACAAAGGGGAATGGTTTTAAACCAAAAGAGGGAAGATTTAGATTGGATGTTAGGATGAAATTCTTTACTTGGAGGGTGGCGAGGCACTGCAACAGGTTGCCCAGAGAAGCTGTGAATGCCCCATCCCTGGAGGTGTTCAAGGCCAGGTTGGATGGGCCCCTGAGCAACCTGATCTAGAGGGTGGCATCCCTGCCCATGGCAGTGGGGTTGGAACTACATGGTCTTTTAAAGTCTCTTCCAACTCAAGCCATTATATGATTAACCTGGATTAAAAATTATGAAGTAAAATCATAAACATGGAGATTTTTCTATGATTAATATTTTTCCATCAGAGCTGATTTTTTCCTCCTCATGTTTTAAACCTGTTAAACTGAAAAGCAGAGAAAATCACTTAAATCCTATGTGCTGGTTAGTTTGATTTCAGTTAATTGACATTGGTAATGAAAGTAAACAGTAATAGTTTGCCAAATAAAACCAAGATAAACTTTGTACTCTGCTGGTGATTTAAGTACTTTTTATTCTCATTTACACTGACAAATTTGATCTGAATTAGCTCCATATCTAACAATGCATTTAACAAAAAAGTGAGAGAAAGTATCTTTGTTTTGCAACCATTTCTCAAAGGTGTAAAAAAAAAAAAAAAGTACTTTCTGAAAATATTGTCAATATGTTAATAATATTAATGAGAATTATTTTAAGAATTATTTTAAAAGATTTAACTAGAACTTGAATCTAAGCAGCTAACATTAGACTAGGGGTGTAGCAATGTACATCCAACTTGAGTTGCCATTATTAACCATTAAACTTAAAATAGATGAATCCATAGACACTGGAATCATACACTGCTAATTTAATATAAATGTATTAGACTTGCTAATAATATTCTGCCAAGGAACATTTTAGGCATCTGAAAAAAAACATGGGCTAACTGATAGTACTAACATAATTTTAGACAGTATCTTAGTTTGGGGAAATATGTTTTATGTTACAGAATTTCAAAAGATAAAAATATTTTAAAATGTTCTCCTTATGCTTCTATTGTATTTTTACTTTATTGCTGGTGATTTCTACTTTTGACTAGCTAATGGGAATGTATTTTTTCTCTGTATTGCTATTACCTCTTCCTACTACTTTCCAGGTCACTAATTTTTCTGCTTAGAGTTCATTCTGCTTAGACCGATATGCTGTCTTTTTTAATGAGGTTATTTCTGGGTTATTAGCCTTCCTGTTATATGATACCTTATGTGAAAGATCTAATTGATGTAAATCAAACATAGCTTGCAGAAGAAAATCAAAATGATCTTTTAGATATTTTGTTAGGTTCATGTATATCTCAGAAATTTTGTATTTAAAGCTACTTTTTAGACAAGAGGGTTATATGTGGCTAATAGCACAAATAAATCTTTTTTTATTCATACATTAACAGGTTCAAAGAAGTGGAAATTGAAGAAATGCATTGGCATTTTGGTTTGCTGAATAAGCTTTAGATGGAAATTAGTCTGAAAAGTATTTAGTGGGAGGGGTTTAATTGTACAGTTCAATAACCTCAGCAACATTTTTTTTTATTAAAGCATTCTTACGTAAGCCGTTAAGCTTTAGGTTAATTTTTACTGTTATTTTCTGGTTATATTTAATAACAGAGATTGGAAATACAACTAAGACTATGCTATACCTTGTTAACACTTCTAAATGAATGACACGCTGCCTTTTTAGAATTATTTTTGTTGCAAATTTTGCAGCCAAAAGGATTGTGTTATTATGTTACACATATTAAAAGCATGTTGTTTTCCAGTCGTTTTGCTTGTGGCAGTAGGTAATGTCAAGGGGAATAGTGTGACTTTTCTATATAAGTTATAATTATATAGGAAAGTAAAATGTGATTTATTCTTTTTCACATTGGCTTCCCCTCTTTTGCCATCTGATATATATATATATATTTACCTCTGCTGAAATGTCTTATTTTAAAGTTATGTGTGACCTTTATGTATAGCAATTTATATTTTTAAACGTGTGCGTATTTTACATTATATACACAAAAAAGAAGTGTTGTTTCTTGAGCAAATATTTGTTGCACTATGCCCCAATTTATCTAGCTGTGAATATTTAGATAAGTATTTCATCTGAATTTGATGTTTGCCCTGCCAGTTGCCAAGTGATAACATATTTTGTCTGTGTTTTAGGGTCAGAGTATATAGCAGTATCAACCTCTGCTGCCGCACCTTAATTCCATTTAACGCATGTACAAAATTGTTTTACTGCAGAAAACTGGGACAAAATCCTATTTTGATCTGCTTTACAGGTCTATAACAAAAGTTAGTCTCTAATCAAAAAGCCTTTCAAGATAATAGGATACATTTTGTTTTGTCTTGCTCAGAGCTAGCAAGCTGTCCATTATTATTCCTGAATCACTATTATTTTTTTATTTCCCAAGAACTTGAGTACATTTCTGTTGTTGAGGCATAGAAATATCATAAAATGTTGGAGTGTTTGCTAAATCTTATGCTGATCTTCTGAGCATGCTTGAAGTCAGTGAAGGATTTTGCAGGAACCTGAGCAGGCTGTGTGTTCTGGAAATTAATTTAAAAAGTATGTCTGTAGACAATGAGTTTCCAGACCAAACTGTCTGATGAATTTTTGATAAACATAGATTGTGTGAAATATTATAGTGAATAAAAACATATATCACAGAAACTTTCATCAGCCTAAACAAAAATTTTATTTTTTTCTTGTGGCCAGTGAAATGAGAAGAAATCACAACAGTTCAAGTAAAAACCTTTTCCTGTCGAAGGTATTTCCCTGTTTTCATTCAACAGTTGTTGAATGAAAAAAAGAAGATAATGACAGCTAATTTCTAGGAAGCTAGAATTTTGTGGTTGTCAATGCCAGATATGCATTTTAGCAAGTAAAGTTAAATGTGTCAAGTTCTAATCTGGTGACTTCTGATACACCATTTGGACATTACAGATGTAAATTAATGGCATTAGTTTCACTGACATAACTTTCTCAAAAGTCTCTGCATGTTTCATGATATTTCAATATTGACATTGTAGTTGTTAAAGATTTAATTTGAACCAAGAACATAAAAGACATAGACAAACTGAGTTTAAGACTAAGCAGGAATATTATAACTTATTTCCTTGAAGCAAGTAAATTGAGGAAAAAAAAGAACAGCCAAAAAATAAATCTTTGTTCTTTCCCTTCCATTCTGGTTTAAACTGACGCAATAAGGAGAAAGCAAATGTGAATTGGTTTTTCCTTGTGTAATAACTCCTATTTGAATTCTGAAATGTTTCATTATCTTCAGTATTGAAAAGCCAGCTTGTCCATAAGTCAATGTCTGCCTTTGCAGTACTTAAGCTCTTTTTGCATGCTCTGAAGTACAGCCACCAACCATCAGAGCTTGTTGTGGTGCTGACCGGGCTGGCCGCTGCCACTATCTTGCCATTACAGCTCGTAGCAGCCAGTGGTAGAAGCAAAGCAGCATCCAGTCAGTAGAGATGCCATAAAGATACGCTAGATTTGTCAATCTGCCATATATGAAAGACAGCATCCTGTCAAAGCATACCTCTCTCACTGTCTGTGCTTCCCTTGTTGTCCTGGGCTTACAGGAGACTGCTGTTTTTTCTGGTTTTGAAGTTACACAGAGATGATACTGTGCTGGCACAGATCTTGCAATGTGCAGTGATAGTGATTGTGTTGTGCACTTCCCCGAGATGAAGGAATTAGGCAGTTTATTATAGCGGAAGGATCTAATCACATATTGTCACTGGGTAAGGGCTTTTTGTGAAGAGAGCACAAATGCTTAGTGCTCCTTATACTGCCGTGGCACTGGGAGGTGTGAACTTTCTGTATGTCGTACATTTTAAGAGGCTGAATCTTCAAAACTGATCATGCAGCAATTTCTGGCTTTGTTTTAAAACAACAAAATAAAGCTTTTCCCTTTCATTTATATTCTAGTCCTGGAACTGTGTACATGCTTTAGGGCTCTGGGTTTAAATGAGCAGAGGATTTGTGAGGGTCAGACACTTAGGATTTGAATCTTGCAGCAGGGAATGGGTGTGATAATTCAGGAAATCTGTCTTTAATGTTTCAGCTACTGCTAGGAATACTTTTGTCTTTGGGTGATTTAAGTTGCAAATAAAGGTCTGAAGATTTGGCAGGAATCCTCTACTTCAGTTTGCTTCTGTTCCTCTCAAGGAAATATTTATCTTCAAATTAGGGACTCAGTAATAGGGGGCATATTTATGAGCTCTTTAAAATGTGAGTGTTGGTGTAAATGTCTCAGGTTCTCAGAGTACAGTGGTGAATCTTTTTTGTTGTTGTTTGTTTTGTTTTGTTTGGATACAGAAGAAAGGAAGTTGCATACCAAATTTATGGAAGTGCTTTAACGTTTGCTTTTTCAGGTGTATGAAGTGGCTGGCGCTTGCTTGCAGGTCTGTATCATAATCTAATAAACCTTTAATCCAGCAGAGTCTTTAAACCACTCTTTGAGTAATTTAAGCTGTTGTATCTGCCTGCCTGTAAAAGATGGATAGTATTACCATTCACCTGGGGACTGTCTTCATTAATAAATTTGGATGATTCCACTCTTTTCATCTGTGCTTGAGGTGGAATTCTGCAGGTGTAATCAAAGATGAAACTGGGGGGTGGGAGGAAGGGGGGAAAAAGAACATCTAACTTCATAGTAGAAAATTTGTCCCTTTTGTTTTTACCATTTTGACATATCACTTTGTGTCTTTGTTCACTCTTACTACTATAGAACCAAACCCCACTGGTATGTATAAACATCGATAGCATTTGTAGTTTTTTAACAGGCTCTGTTAACTCAAATATAAATATTCTTTTTCATCTGTGCTGACAGTAATTAAATGCAATAGAGATCTTCCAGAACTTGAAAATGCAGACCATGGTTCAGAGCTGCAACTGCTTGGAGTTTGAGAGAGTTTGGGTGCAGACCTAGGGCGCCGGATTACTTTGAACTTGTCTTCATGTTAAAATGGGTCATTAAAATCTCTCTTATAGATATGGTCCTGAGGCCACTTTCCCATTTTTTAACGTTTTTGAATTTTACAAGGTGATGTATGAGTAAAGTTATTATTATTGCATAGTACATATGTAAAATTCTTTGGAATGTTTTCAGCCTTTGTCACTTGAAGGAAGTGACCCTTCTTCACTTGGCCGTCTGATGTGCAGAAAGGTTGTCAGTGGCATGCTTCAAACATTGCAAGTTATTAACCAGAAATGTATAGTTTTAGAGTTTGCATCTTATTCATTTTTTCATGTGTATATGAAACTCTGGGAATTCTATCTCAATACTTCTATAATTTGTGTACAAGCAAAAAAAAAAAAGAAGATGGAAAGGCCTTATATCTGCCTGTTAATAATGAAAAAGTACCAACAGATATCTAAGAAGCTTCATCTGTTGCTCTTCTATTAGAAGCAAGAATTCGTAATCTGGTGTAGCATTGAAGATCACGGATACCTTTCTTTTTCAGTATCCTACTCAGCAGAAACATCAATGCTAAGAATATTTAGTTTTCTGGTCTGTTCTAGTTTGTAGTTACAACACATTTAATTTCAGGATTGCATATCCTTCTTCAGTCAGTTAACACCTCAGTGACAAAGTAGACATTGGAGCCTCTTTTTACTGTGCATTGTGTATGGCAATTTCCTATCCTGGCAATAACCCCTGCGGGAACCCTACTAGACAATGCTGTGAGTAATCTGGAGTGACTCATATGTTGGTTGCCTGACTTGTGCAGGCTACATTGATTTGCCAGCTGGAATTTTCCCTGGTTTCTGCATGGTGAGGGCACGAAGCAAAGGCATTCTCCTCTTCCAACATGCTGAATTTCATAAAACCTAAGAACTGGAATGAGAAGGACTTTTACTCTTTTTCAAATTTAGTTGAAATTGGCCAAATTTTAAGTGCGTCAGTGGCAAAGATGGATGAAGAGTTGCAGAAGCCTTGCTTTCTTAAGGACCAAAGTCTGCATTAGTGAATTTAGGAACTGGCAAAAAGTTTGTAAAACTTTAGAAAATAATTTCTGTTGTCCTAAGTTTACATCTGATAAATTGGTGATCACTGCCTTCGACCCCCAGAAAAGTTCTGCTGTACAAGGGACAGATGAACTCTGATGAGCATGTTAAGTGTTTAAGTGGTTTAGAACCTTAGAACCACCAACTTTGGGGTCATCTACAGATGAAGACTCAAAATGTTAATGACTGTCATATGAAAGCGGATTATCTATTTTCATTGAGTTTATAAGTCTAACAAGGTGAATGTTTTCATTTTTGATAACACTTTCTACTGAATGGACCAAATCATGCTACATGTACCATGAATTCCAACTCATTCTTTATCCACATACCATTGGAGTATTACAGATCAATTTAGAAAGAGTGCTAACCACAAACATTTTTATTCCCTTTGCTCCTTTTTCATATCCTGGAAGGTGAATTCTTAAGTAGTCAGTTCAACATGTAGATGACCAATTTACATTGTAATTCCTAAAGCAGTTTGTTTAGAATTTATACTAGCTACAGCTCAACAGTGCTGAGCATTCCCAAATTCCTTTTCTTGCTTGCATGCTGGCAGGAAACATTATTCTTTTTGGTTAACCTGTCTTTCTAAGATAATTAATTAGTATTTGAAGCTTTCAAAAAGATTTTAATTGAAAGTTAGATTTACACTGAAAGGTTTCCCAGGATCCTGGATTTTCTTTGTTTTATACTGTGTGTACACTTCTTCCGAGTCCTGCAGTAAATCCACAGTCGAATAACATATTCTGCAGCCCTCAGAGATATCCTGGGAAAGTCGATTCCACCTACTGTTTTTTCCAGATTAGATTGGTTTATAAATTGTTCTGGAATGTGAATTTCCTTTTCTGTTGTGGTCTTTTTTTTTGAAGCCATCTTTACATCATGATAACACTTTTTATCTTTTGTTTCTTTTTCTTTTTTTTTAAAAAAAAAAACAAAATACTTAATTTCATTAATCTGTTTAGCAATACCAATATAATGAGCCATAATATTGATTTTTTTTTCCTTAGGATTTAAAATCTCTATTTCTTTCCACAGAATTAAATGCTTCAAACTGATACTCAACCTCTTTACAGTCCCCTCTTTAATTTAGTTGTTATAATTAGGCATTAACTGGTGTCGGTGGTATAGCCAGTTACAAGCCATTCTGTTCTGCTTGTCTTGATTATCACAGTTTAGATGTAAAGTAAATTAGAATGAAAGACTATACAGTCCAATTACAGATAAAAGCAGCAAACTCTACTGCTGTAATTAGATGCCAGTACTATTTTTCTTAGATTTTCTATCTCTGAGGGCATTTCTTGTAGCTACTTTGCTGAAGCTAATGTTTAAAGATTTTATAAATGCTGTGTGTCTTAGTGGCATCATCTTTGCTCCTTAAACTTTAAGTGCTCTGTTCTGAGGTGCAGGACCTGTCTATGTGTTCCTTGTCTGCGATATGTTTCTCTTTCAAAATGATGTAATGGGTTATCCATATTATAAGTGCATTAACATTAATAAGCATGACAGTGAGATACTGAACATCTGTGTGTTCAAGTCTTTCCATTTGTAGTAGTGAGGAGATACCTGCTTTTTGCTGTAATGCAAAGTACTACCATCCCTTTCTCCTCTGCCACCACAGATGTAAGAGTGAATGTGCTGAGGGTTCTGTCTTCCACCTATGTGACTGCTTCACTGGAGAACAGTTATCTTCACAAATCTGCAACGAAACTGAGTCTCTAGTGTACCTCATTGACAGTCACAGTTTAAATGACACCTCCCAGAATTATTCATTAAAAAGAGTCTCTGCTTCAAAGAGTCCATGGGATAAGGGGAAGACAAAGACACTCAGCAGGCAATTGACTTGCTCAAGGTCATGTAAAGTTTCCTGGTTCCCAGTCTGGTACCCTATAAACCAACTCGTTATCTCCCTAAGAAAGCTTTTATAAACTGGCATACAAGCATCCGTAAAATAGCAAAAAAATAATGTAGGCTTGGGCCTGGATTCCTCAAGCAGACAGACTTTTGTTTGCCTTGGCATCTTTCGTGAAAAAGAATGAAGTCCTTAATGAGTGGCAAAAAAGCTCTAGATCTGAATACACTGAAACATGATAAAGGAGATGAGAACCATTTCAGCCCCTCAGCAAGATGGTCACTGTAAATGTGACATTTTTGGTACTTTTAACAGTAAAGACAATGTAGACAGTTGTGCTAGTTTGTAAATGCAGAAGTAAATAAATTTCATGCCAGGAAAGAATAAAAATTCTGCTGTATTTATCCTTAAGTCCTTGAGGTGCAAAGAAAGTACCTTTAAAATAATTTAGGAAAAGTCTGGGGTTTGCTACAACTGACCAAAAAGACCTGATGGAATATATTAGGTATTAAAAAATCAAAAGTATAATTTTGTTGTAGGAAGGACTGAATTTTAGTTAAAGCTTTGTTGGGATACTGGATCAAAATAATTGGCTTCAACTGTTTTGTTTTGGCAAAGTTGTTTCAAGTCATTCTGATGCATACTAAATATTCCTATTAGTGAAGATTAGTATTGTATGTATTATGTTATGTTTAGTGTTTATCATATATTCAATATTGTATATGCTGCAAATATTTTCAAATTATTTGAATCAGAATAAGATTGAGGGAATAATGTCTTCATAATCATAAATCTGAAAATATTTTCAGGGACAGTAATTTACTAGAAAATAAAAGAATTGTTGTTTTGCATCACCTTGCAATTATTTTTTCAATTGAAATGCCAGTTATTGAGCAGTCTTCTAGCCCTTTAGTAATGAGTGCTATGTATTGTATACCACTCAGTATCTGAAGTGTTATGCTGTGAAGTCATATAATATCATTTATACATGATAAAACATTCAAATTAGTACAAATTCTTGTTAGTAAGGGATAGTGCCATAAATGATCTCAAACAAGGAAACTGAAGAGTATATTGCTCATTGTGTGTGAAATTTGCTTGACTAGAGTACAGTCTAGTTGCTTGGATTTTAAGTCAATCTAGTCTACTCTTTTAGAGGTGAACTAAACCTCTGGAGCAGAATTTGGGAATAAGGCTGTAATAGTATTGACTGAAATAGCAGCTACAACTCTTCCGCACCACTTCAATGACATACTTGAAACATCAAAGGCATCTATATAAGAGCTCCACAATGGACTTTACATTGTCTGGAGAACTTGTATCACTATAGAAACAGGGAATCTAAAGAAATTTTATGTGAGTATCGTAATATTAGAGACCATTATTGGAGCAATGTTATAGCTGGTAGTAAAAGAGATTTAAAAAACATATTTGTGTTATCGATGTTTCTCTCTACCTGCTGTGTATGAGTACCGTTTTAATGTACCAGTAAAGTGGAAAAGACTCACGTTGTTTGATTCTCTAGGGTAAAGTTAATTGATAATTTAAACCAAAATGATGGTGATAATAATAATAAAAAAAAACATTTAGTAAGTTAACATTTAGTAAGTTACATTTTTCAAAGTAAAGTTAAAACTTTCTGTTTCACAGTACAGAAAATTATATATGTTGATTAAAGAAGATTCAGTTTTACTTGATTAGTTTTCTAAAGATCATTTAAGGTGTAAGGAAATCATATATTTTCTTGTGAAACCAAATTGGTCCGACCCCTTGCTAATTTTACCTGCAACTAGTTTGGTGTAATTATCACAGCATACAATTTAGTCTACTTCTACAAAAAATTATTGTTCATGGGGCCATAAAACTCTTTAAAAATTGCTTAATGAACAACCCAGCCATGAGTACGTCTTAGAAGAGGAGAACTGCTATTAAATATGTAAAACATGAAGACGCAATGTGTGTACATTGTACATAACAAATTTGTTATAAAACCAATCCTTCAGGACATTCTACAGCATGGAGAAATAGCATGAAGTTACATAACAAAAGGCTGTACCTA
>VXAL01010450.1:61834-77889 GCA_013399475.1 Chauna torquata | reverse complement strand
CCCCCCCTTTTTTGTTTTGTTTTGACTTATTCCCACAAAGTTACACTGTTATAACACCTCAGATAATTGTCAGATACCTTTGTGACACATCAGTGATTCCAACTTGAATGTACAGCATTCAAGAGTCATGCAAGACTCGCAGCAAAGCCTTCATATACCTCCAGGAAGTATATACAGGAGTGTTTCTATAGGTTCATGTGTAAGGCCAGTAGTAATAATGAAATTCAGTGTCTTTTATAAGGAGAAAGACAGATATACTGTCTGAGCAGCTTTTTTATTCATGCTGACAGCACAGAAGCTGCTGCTGCTGACAGGGATGGCACAGCTGGGGTTGTGTATGGATGAATAAATTTGGGCCTCTGGTGTTTCTGTGCTAAAAACCCATGTATGTGGACAAATCTTGGCATCCAAAGAAAGTAAAACCACAGGTGATGAACTGCTAAAGGACACTTCCATTGCTCCCTAGCAAAGTTCAAAATACATTTGGTGGACTTAGTAGAACTTGCATTACAATTGTTCTGCACAGAATAATTACAGTTGTTTTATATTGATTAACTACTAAAACAAAACAAATCAAATCAAAACAATCCTTTTATGGTTAAAGGAGTTACTAACCAGTTGCTTTTTGCTGTTTCTTCAGCCAAAACTGAAATTTACAAAGCACGTTCCCTATGTATATACATTTACCAAGCATTTTTCATAACTGCATGTGATGCTATGTGTTTCTGATGATGGATGCATCTACCTTACCCTAATCTCTCAATTGCCTTTCTATATAAAGTAGCTGTATTACATTTTATTTTATATTGATGTTGAAGAGGCTGCTATTGTTGCTTAACTGTGAATTCTTAATTGCTTGTACTTGTTTCATACATTTGATTAGTTGCCATACAAAAAGAAATAAAAATTTGTTGCCACTGGCTATGGAAATACAACAATGTTTGAATTCAGTGGCAAGATAAAGTGGCAGCTCTTCAGAATCAAGGGTCAGATAATTAGTCTCTGCTGAACTAGAGAAAATCATTGGTCAAGTTTTTCTCTTGAGAAAAGATCCTTTCTGCTTAAATTCAGGGATCTCCATTAGACAGACAGACTCTCTCTCCCAACACATCTCTCTCTCTCCAATTTAAGGTTATTATTTTACTAGGTGCTGCCTAAAATTTAGGATCATAGGTAGGATAAATGAAGTTGGAAGGGACCTCAGGATGTCTCCTTCCAACCTCCTGCTCAGAGCAGGTGGCTGAGGTCTTTGCCCACTTGAGTCTTGGTGCCATCTCCAAGGATGGCACCTTCACAACCTCTCTGGGCAACCTGATCCATTGTTTGATTAAGATGCAGTTCTGACTGCTCTTCAGAAATAAATATAGTGTTGTAACAGAGCATCACCCTCCTTGTAAAGGGAATATTAATATATATACATCTATATTCCAATATTTGTATTTCTCCATCTTCCCTTTCCATTGGTACTTTAGCAACATTCTAGCCACAAAGAGCCAATGTACACTTTTCAAAAATATATTTTTTATAATTGCACAAAGGCAGATTTTAATCTTTTAAGCAGTGTGCAAACCTAGAAGATGGAGCGTGGACTTAATCTTCATTTCTGCATTTCTTATGTAATTAAGTGTTCCAAATAACACTTAGACATTCCTGTACATACATTCCATATGTATGAGAAAGACCATCAGTTCTCTAAAACCATTTTTCAGCATAACAGAAAAACAATTACAGCAAAATTTAAAAATTATTCATATCACAGCTGTGTAAATAAGAATTGATTATCATAGCTGTTTCAGTGTGAATAGAGGAAGTGATTAATGAAGGCTTCTCTGTAAGATGCAAATGTTTTATAGTATTATTCATAGTGAGCATGTCTATTTAATAGAAATAGTAGCAATATGTGAAAATAAGTTGAGCTTCATCAGTGTATTCAGTTAGCTGAAAATAAAACTTTTTTTTTGCAGATTGAGAACAATTTTTGAGCTGAAGGGCTGTTTTTCTCCGTAACTTGGAGGTAATACAAATGACAAACACAAGTCAAAAGATATGCCTGTTATCAAGCTGTTAATTGACAGCCTTCTGGGCAGTAGCTGCTGGCATCCTTTTACCTTGCTGTGAGGTTGGATGCCGATCTCTTCAGAACCTATCAATGTCATTCCCATGTCATTATGAACAGAGCAGGCATTTGAGGTGTTTCCCTGAAGAAATGAAGTATACTGCACTGAACACTTTTCGTCCATTCCATTGGAAATAAAGACCAACCTGAATTATATGATTAGCATATCTCTATACAGTGGTATTATGTAATAAACAACACAAAATATATTTTATAGTCTGTTCTTCATTTTTACTTGCAGGGAAGAGCAAGTGAAAGAAAAATTGATGCGGAAGTGACATAAGCACAGTTTCAGCAGCTCAAATAGGCTGTTCAGTGGTAACTCTGGCAATCAGAATTTATGCTGCTTTGCTAAATAACTGCACGTGCAGCTGCAGCGATGGTAAATGGCTCTCTTCAGGATGCTTCTCTTTCAAACTTTTATTAAAAAAAAAAATGGGAGCAACATTTTGCTTTATAAAACAAACATAGAAGTTACAACTTCTTATGACCCACCTCAGAACCATAAAGAATGTACCTCCTGGGCCAGATGAGCCAACTTCCTATGAATCTATGGGTATGTTTGTGGTGCTTAGTGGAGAACAGTAAAAATTGGCCACGATGGTGAATGCAGCTTCTTGGCGATACACCAGCTCAAGTTTGTAAGCAATGGCACTGTTCTGTTGTGCCAGCAGGACAGTGTGGTTGCGCTGATTTCTGAACCGTGCTGGCTCTTACCATGCCACACCTGGGCAACTAGCTGTACCAATGAGTAAAAATAGAGCTTATCTTTAGCACAGCAGGCTTTTCTGAGTCTGACTATGCCAAATCTCAGTTTACTGAATCAAGCTTATCATGTAACATGAGCTGGCACTTCTGATGTTATTGACTGGGGTGCTGTCACAATTATTCTCTTATTTACAGAATCCTATGAGGTTCTCGGATATTGAAAATGATCATTTTTATCATTTTCCCTAATTGTAACTTGTGAATTTGTGTATGCACTTAGTTGAAAAGAACATACAATATTGTATGTAGAGCGTCATGGGGTTTTAGTGGAAAACTTTTTAAATGGTTACAGATATGCTTGTAATCCCTAGGGTATGTCATATTTTACTTCCATTTTTATCATTCAGAATCATAGAATCATAGAAACAAAAGGTTGGAAAGGACCTACAAGATCATCTAGTCCAACTGTCATCCTATCACCAATACTACCCACTAAGCTACTAAATCATATCTTGTAGCACCTTGTCCAGGTGCTTGAACACCGTGAGGGTCGGTGACTCCACCACCTCCCTGGTCAGGCCGTTCCAGTGCCTGACCACTTTCTGAGAGAAAAAGTTTTTCCTGATATCTAATCTAAATTTCCCCAGGCGCAACTTTCGGCCGTTACCTCGAGTCCTATCATTAGTTATGTGGAAGAAGAGGCCGACCCCCTCCTCATCACAACCTCCCTTCAGGAAGTTGTAGAGTGCAATGAGGTCTCCCCTGAGCCTCCTCTTCTCCAGACTAAACAATCCCAGCTCCCTCAGCCGCTCCTCATAAGGCTTGTGTTCCATACCCCTCACCAGTTTCGTTGCCCTTCTCTGGACACGTTCCAGGGCGTCGATGTCTTTCTTGTAGTGAGGGGCCCAAAACTGAACACAGTACTCGAGGTGCGGCCTCACCAAAGCTGAGTACAGGGGGATGATCACCTCCCTGCTCCTGCTGGCCACACTGTTTCTAATACAGGCCAGGATGCCATTGGCCTTCTTGGCCACCTGAGCACACTGCCGGCTCATGTTCAGCCTTGCATCGATCAACACTCCCAGGTCCCTTTCCTCATCACTGTCTTCTAGCCACTCAGCCCCAAGCCTATAGCGTTGCATGGGGTTATTGTGGCCAAAGTGCAGGACCCGGCACTTGGCCTTGTTAAACCTCATCCCGTTCGCCTCAGCCCAGCAGTCCAGCCTATCCAGATCCCTCTGAAGGGCCATCCGACCCTCAGGCAGATCGACACTACCTCCCAACTTGGTGTTGTCTGCAAACTTACTGAGGGTGCACTCAATCCCCTCATCTAAGTCATCAATAAAGATATTAAACAAGATAGGCCCCAGTACCGACCCCTGGGGGACACCACTTGTAACGGGACGCCAGCTGGACTTAACTCCATTAACCACAACCCGCTGGGCACGGCCCTCCAGCCAGTTCTTTACCCAGAGAAGAGTATACCTGTCCAGGCCACGGGCAGACAGTTTCCCCAGGAGAATACTGTGGGAGACCGTGTCAAAGGCTTTGCTGAAATCTAAGTAGACCATATCAACAGCCCTTCCCTCATCTACCAGTCTGGTCACCCTATCGTAGAAGGAGATGAGGTTGGACATGCACGACCTGCCTTTCGTGAACTCGTGCTGGCTGGGCCTGAAGAAGCAGCAATATATTTTATAGCACTTTAATAAGTGCTTTTGCTTGTCTAATCTTTATCAGTAAATTTGACAGGGATGCAGGTCTGTGTACTTTAACTGATTTTTAAAGAAGATGTCAGCGAACAACCCCTAAGCAACCTTATTGCAACAGTGGCTAATACTGAAAAACTGAGTAAGTTGATGTGGGTCAAATCTTCTGCATGGGACCTTAATATTTACTCTAGACAGTGAAATGATTGAATTCTATAAAATATCTGAAAGCTTGGGTAAAGTAGCAGACACTGCAGGTGAATCTTAGAAGGCTGGCACACATTTCTTGTTTTAGTGATTCCAAATGCAGGGCAGGGATGGTGTATGTACAAGATATAAATTGAAGCAGAGTAAGAGTTTTGTCATCTTGGGCACATCACGCAGTACAAGGAGAAATTCTTCTGACATCGTATGCCTAAGAAGACTGACCTAACTCCAATAATGTAAGAAAAACAACAACTGAAGGGAAGTTTTGTTTTTGTTTCAGGTTGATTCTTTGAGATCCAGCTCAAAGATAGTATGAACAATTGGCAAAAGGGCAAGTTAATGTCAGTGTTCCAGTTGTTACTTGGATTTTCAAGTAATATTTAAAATAGATTAGCCTCCTACTGAAAAGTGCCCTGAACACTTCATGCTTTCTCTTGTATTCACCATCTCTAACCCAACAATTCTTAAATGGCATTACATGATGTGAAAATCATACACAGGTGATGCACTGGTAATACAAAAATTAACTTAAAGTGTACGATAAGGCTATTAAATCACCATTGTTCCTGATTCAAATAATAGCCACACACTTGTGTTTTAAATGTAGTTTGCCACATGCAAATGTATGGGAGATTATAACTTTGGCAGGTAGAAGTTGTTTATATAAAAAGTACCAAGTTGAGTCGAGTACCAATTTTTACATTATTTCATTATTTGATATGTGCAAAAAAGTGCATCAGGATAACTGCACACATAGAAAAACAGCAGCAGCAAAAAGGACATCAGTGTGATGGTACAGGTGCCTTTACTGAAAAATATGGTATTTCCCAGAACAAAGGAGTTGTATTTGACTTAGAGACCTATCGTCTGTGAATCAAAAGGTGCTGCTGCTACAAGCGAGGTGGAAAAATTAAAGGTAAAATACCTGTATAATGAAGTATATCAGTGATTTTTCCTTCTTAGTCAGCTCGGTAACCTAAGCACTAAATCCGTGCCTGGAGGAGGAATATAACAAAACATAAGCTAGGCTGGAAAATCAGCCAATGAGTCCTCAACCAAATTGCCTTTAACATGCTCCCAGAGAGGTAACCTCTGCAGAAACTCCCTGTTCCCAGCTCTGCCTGGAGTGACGCTTACGGTGACACCCTGGCTTTCACGTGGCTCTGTGGCTCCTGACTGGCTGAGGAGCTGAGCAACCTGAGGTAACTTTGAAGCTGGTCCTGCTTTATGTACAGGTAGAACAAGATGACCTCCTGTGTGCTCTCTCAACCTAAATTATTCTGTGACTCTGAAGTGTAATTTATTTTAATTAAAGCTTTGTGTAACTAAAGTGAAACAGAACTAGTCATGCATTATGGTGTGAGATGCAATGGATTTGTTTCCAGTGGAACAAATTTCAATGCTGCTTTTCATATTTTGCTGTGTCCCTTTTCCTCAGTCCATCATTTTGTTAATGATAGTAGCAAGCTAGTAGATAGGTTTCTCACCTCTCAGGGCTCATTTCAGTTCCCAAATATGAAAAAAAAATACTTATGGACAAGTCATCTAAACCCATTCCTTCCAATAACTTATACTGAATATATTTAGAGGGAACATAGAAGTATTACGTTTCAGTAATGTAAATTAATATTTTATGTCATTTTCAATTTATCTGAGTATATAAAATTTTCAATTTTTATAATTTATATGCAAAGCTAATTACAATCCATTGTCAAGACAGCTTTAAAAATCAATGTAAAAAATAACAGTTATACATAAATGAAAGAGAAGCAAAAAGTGCAGCCACAAGCTATTACACATATAATGAAAATGGATTTATTGCTCAAGTCTTATTACCTTCTATTATTAAACCATTAAGAAGGTCCCTTAAGTTTAATCCAAACTGGAAAAGACACCTTCACATACACATATATATGATATTTCAGGCAAATATATATTGTGAACATTGTGAGAATTAAAACTCCCAGAAGAAAAATAAAAACTATGATTCCCACATCTCTGACATTAGTATGATGTATCCATCAATAAATTATAAAATGTGCACTTTAATAAGTTTATAAAATGTGGGACAGTCAGGAATTACATTTTTTTTAGCACTGGAACATGCACATATAAATTCAATCCTAGATTTGTATACATTTCTTTGGTTCAAACGGCACTAGCCACTTAAAAATCCAAATAAGTACAGTCTCAGTGAAATAACTGATCACTGAACCCAAGTAACTGCAAAGTTGTGGTTAATAGCTGTATATGAAGAGATTCAAATATGCAGATTTCTGGAGCTTTGCACCTGCGTATTGAAGTGATTGCACATAATTAGCAATGTGATTATCAAATATGTTTTCACATACCGCATATAATTAGACTTACAGAAACACACTACATTTAGAATATTTTAATGTAGATAAACTTTGGGGACAAAAATGAAGTGTTATTAACGAAATGCAAATTGTTTAACCTCTAATGTGCTAGCTTCTGCTTCTCCTGTATCTTTCTGTTGGCAGGATTCCTAGCCATGCAAGCTTCCTGTAGCTTGAGGTAAGGGCCAGTGAGATGGGTTCTGCAGGCTTTTTCACCCCTTACCTGTGCTGCTGGAGCAGTGATGTCCAGTTCCAGACTGTGGGATACTGAAGACTCAAGGAGGACAAAAAAGAAGGCAAAAAGATTAATGCTGAATGTATGCAGTCTTGATGTAGAGCTCTTTTTAATATCTTTGTCACTAAAATAAAATGATCACGCGTATGGATAGATACTTGGCTAACTTCTAAGCTTATACACAGATATATGTGGTAAACATCTAAGTAATGTCTTGTTGTAAACTAACGAAAAATTATATTTATCCCTTAGTTTGTGATAAAGCTAGGTTTCTGACTGGAAAACTTAGCTTTATTTCTGTTTTCCAATATTCCTTGATCATAACTTCCTAGACTAGCAGAAGTTAAATCAGACATATCGCTTCTGTACTGGTTATTTAAGTTTATGAATCTGCTGTTAATACTGTATTTCTGATAACTATCTCTGACAGTTATCATAAACAATTTATTATATTTTAATAGGCTGATAGACTTCGGCCTCCTGAAAGGATTAAGATTAAATTATAGGTCTACTGTATGACACTAAGGGGTGAAAAATGATATCTTGCCTACTGGTGGTCCCAGCAAACTTTTCCAAAGGAGTCCTTCTAAAAATCCATCTAAAGAAAATATAAGCTCCCATTTTCTCCACATTTTTTTTTTGCTATAAACCTGTAGTTCTCAAACACTTTCTTAAAGGAATGCAATTCTAAAATCTCTGGACAACTTTTATCCCACTGTTTCTTAACAGCTGGGAGAGGGGATGATAATTATGTTAAAAACATCTGTATTAAAATTAAATGGCTTTACAGCACGTGAATTTTTATGTTATAATCATAAACATCTATTTAAAATGTTTCAATGCCTGCTAGTTCCCAGTTATGCTGCACATAGCCATGGACAAGTGTGCAGGGCTGGTAATTGTTTAATAGATCAGATTCTGATATTTCACTCACCATCAGTAATCTGCAGGCCTCAATGTGACTATACTGCTATAGGCTACTTTGGTCTTCTCTTACCAGCATAATTCATATTCTATTTTAGATTTTCCTTTTGACAGAAAATGATGTGCAATGTTAGTTATTTGTGTGTACATGCATCTCCTCACTGAAGCACTTCAGCTTCAGGTGCCCATAGACACCTGGTCCAAACTAGCTGCTTTGACCAACCTGTATTTTGATCTCCTGTTCTGCCAGCCTGAGATTTATTCCCTCGATTTTTTGCCATTTTTAATCTGAAATAACACTTGAACAATCTTCACGTCAACTCTTCCTCTGAATTTACAGTTTTCATCTCTAGCCTATCTGTGTTGAATGATTTTTCTTCTCTAGTATTTTTTACCTAGTCTTTAGTTTGTCTCAGACAGACTGCAGAGCCAACAGATCCTTCCCTGTTATGTTACGTTAAGGGCTAGAGGAACTATTCATGTCTTTACATTTCCTGCCACAATTTGTTGTTTAGGTTAAAATTCCCAGTTCTTCTGGTAACTACGCTTCCCAGCATAATTCAATCCAAGATCATGAAATGCAATAAATTAGTGCTGGAGGCAGGTGTCTCAAATCAAGACTTCAAACTGAGTATGAGTATCTAACCTGCCACCTACAGTACTAACAGCTTTTCTGCACTGTAAGTTTTGTAGATTGGCCAGATTTGAGGTAATGGGAAATTCCACTGTAGCCACAGCTGTGAGGTAACTTCCATCTCTTCATAATTAAACCTCAATTAATCTCAAAATTTTGGAGAGTCCAACTGAACTTTTAACTGATAGTAGAAACAGTATTTCAGTGACCTTGATAGGACAAATTAGAGAATTACATATGACCATTCATACATTTTATGAATACACACACACACACACCCAACAATAAAATCAAATCTTTGTGTTACGGAAGAATCACTGATCACATGCCTTCAAGTTATTAGAATGAACCTAGAAGAAAAATAAAGTTACTGGGAAAAAGCTTACTTTTTGTATACTTTGTGGAGACTATGCGACCCTTCTATGAATGTGTTTATCTGATAGAACACTGAGAATTGGACCTCAAGACAAACAGAAATTCTAAGCAAAAATGTGTATACATTGTTTACTTCTTGGAAACTACCCCAATTCTTAAATATTTCTTCATGCTAAGTAGCACTGTTGAAATAGTGCCTCCTCCAAGTGTGTAGGGCTTGCAGAATTTTATCATCGAGTAAGCAAATCGCTTGAAAAGGAGATGCTAAGGAGAAAATAGTGAAGTGGTATTCCAGCTGGACCAAAGAGGGGCCAGTAGCTCAGGTGCTTATAGAACTGGAGGTGAATAAGAGTTAAAAAAAATCCCCAAGCAAGAGTTGGAGTCCCTCTCAGAAAGGACTGAACTGGTCTAAAAACTCCTGGAGCAGTGCGTACACAATGTGTGGTTCATGAATTCAAACTTCAAAGTATGCAGGTCGGCTTGCTGAAATGAATCCTAGAAAGGTCTAGTAAGAGGTAGTGGCAACCCAGAAAGCAATAAGAGTTCAGAACTTGCTATGATTTTCAGTAAAGAGTTGGAGGTCAGTTATAAAAGAAAGGTTCAGATCTGCAGACAGCTGTGAAAGCCAGACAGAGGTGCTGGAAGCTGAGCCTGATCTACAGTTTGCAACACTTTTCTTCATTTTCCACCTGTATCCCACAAAGATCAGATGAAACAGATGAAAGAGTGAGATCAAATATTACATTTTTCCCATTTTGGAGAGGGAGACTTCTTGGATGACTTTTTGTTGTTGCTATTGGAGCTTTTTTGTTGTTTTTGTTCTTTTTTTTAATTTATTTTACATTTCATTTATTTATTTACGTCACATCCCAAAGGCTAAAAGGTGAACAAAAAAAAAGGTTGGGGGGGAAGTCTAATGGATCAATTCTAGTATTACTTCAGATTTATTTCTCAGAAGGCACTAAAGTTTTGAACTTCATACAAAGCTGGGATGCAGGTTTGGATCAAGTTAGACTGTAATTATCCATAGCAAATATAAAAGTAAAACCTGAAGGAAAAGACAAGATATGCCCTGAACAACTTTGCAAACCTTAGTAGCTTGGCTTCTAGACACAAGCAGAAGTGCTCAAAAGAAACAGTGGTATAAGTTATGTTTGATGGGGACTGGCAGATTAAGATCACCTGAAAGAAGAAAAAAGTTTTTGTGTGGTGGTCGGAGAAAGAAAATATTGCTATGATACATGTCACCAGGTGGCAGTGTTACACAGTCTTGCAAGTCCTATAGTATCTGAGAAATTTTGGAAGGAATACAGATAGGGATATTTGTTAGTTTTTGTTAGGCAGAAGGGAGTTTCAGAAGAGACAGGTCTCTCTCTGCATTGATTGCCTGGATCAGAGTCAGTTCTTGGGATGAACTTGCAATCTGGAAACTCAAGACATTGACTTGGACATCATAGTTTTTCAACAAAGGAACGTATTGGATGCTGTTAGGCTGCTCTTTACTAGGAAAAACAGAAGGCCATTTGCAAATATAATAGAGATATCCTTCACATGATTGACAGTGGCTGAGTCTGTGGCACTTCTACCTGAATCTGGAAAAATATATGGTGGATATGGTACAAAGTATATGCCTTTGATCTGTAGTAAGTCCACAAAAGAGGGTCTCTACTCTAGAGTTTGCATCATAAATATTGCAGGATTCAAAGGGCTGGAGACTGCAAGGAATGTAAGTAGGTTTTTCTAGGTTTTTCTCTGCACAGGACAGAAATGCGATAGCAATTTGCTGTGTCTGTCCTGCTAAATGCTGTCTTCGTGTTGCATATTCTAGTTGTTGTAAACGGCATACACAAATGACTCTGTACTTACTTTCTTTGGGATTACAAAAAAACACCCTGCATTTCATACTCTTTGCCTTCTCCCTTGCTGCAGGACCAGCATTTGCTGCTAGTCATTTGATACTGCAGCCTCAAATAGCTGAAGTACTTGTAACTTCGCTCAAGTAGCTTCCCACTCACCAATTCTTATCTGGCCGTATGGTGAAGCTGCACACATCTTCTTGAATGGCAACATCAGCCGGAGGCTATTTGGCTAATTTGCAGCCAGCGGTCACACCTCACATCAGCCTTGCTAGGGTTCTGATTACAGCTGCACACCAGCAGGGCTCACCATTGCTTGTCCCTCGTGGCCACCTTGTTCTCCAGGCAGTGAACTCCAGTAAGACCCACACATGGTCCTACATGCCAGAGATTTTCTTTGCTAGCAAATGTACTGGAACCTCAACCTGGGTTTTGTAATGCTTGGCTATGCCACAGTGCAAAAGGCAAGAGAGAATGCAGCTTTTCCTTCTTTAAGAACTGCAAATGCTCTGGTGGTGTAGTCTACATCAGTAAGTTAAACATGCTCAGGAACTTTCTTGGATACTGAGGCTATATACCATGACATGGCCTGACTTGCTTTGATGCTCTCAGTGACTACGTGCTGGTTGGAAGTGTTTTCCGGAATGCTTTGACTCCCAAACTATGTCCAGGGGGTGTTTGGGAGAGTGCTAATTGACACGTGCCAAAACCTGGTTAGAGCATTTTCTCATTCTTTACTCTGCTAAATGACCACGTTGCGATGCCCAGGAATGATCTCAAGTGCTGTTTCATTTGCTGGTTCAGATGCCCACTGTGAATCTAGGGATGGGCTGTAGTGGTGCAAGAGCAAAAGACAACCAAGTCTACTTGGTAGAAAGGAGGTCTGCCTATATACAGCTTAAGCTTTGGCATCAATCTAAAAAAATCTAGCTCAAAGTTTTCAGAAATGTTCTTTTTTTTTTTTTTCCTGGCAAACTATCTTCCCAACAACTGTAACTATATATATATATATAGTATATATAGTAATATTTCTATGAGCAGTTACCTGGTTTTAAACAAAAGAGAAATGAGTAGAATGCTGGATGTTCCAGTTGTCCTGGGTCAGTGCCTTAGGCAGGTGGAATTATCAATATTCAAAGCAGAATACAACTGGTCATTTCTCTCATGAGGAAAACAAGCAGCAGAGTGTGAAGAATGACTTGCAGAGGTGTTTGCATATGAACTGCCACATGTGAAACATTTAAGACTATGAGGCATTAGCATAGTATATATATTAAAGGAACAGTGAACTTATACTATATCACAACCACGACATTGTAGGAAAATGACTGAAGAACATATCTTAACTCACGTCTTTTGCATTACGATCTCTGCTAGACCGAAAACATTGCTTCTTTGTTGTCTATATTCTGACTAAAGGAAATAAAAGGGGGTCATAAGTTTAAGAAAGTTATTATGTACATAAAAAGAATGGCAAGCACAAGAAGTAAAAATTAACGTGTTGTGATGAGTTCCAAGAATTATAAGACGGTGGGCCGATGACAGTGTAATGCATAAATTACTTCAAAGGGAAGAATACAGCATTCAATGTGCCATTGAAATAGAAGGTTCGGTAACTGCAAAGAATAAAATTTAATCTGACAAAATATAAGGGAGGTTTATACTATAAACCTTGCAACAAATTAATCCCAGAGAGATGAATGAAATTAGCATGAGTCTATTAATTTAGCTATTATGGTGTTACAGTTTGCATCCTTGTGACAAGGGAGACACCTGGGACTTGCTACACAATGAAAAATTGGTTTATGGGAAATCTCAACTGGCTACAAGTGTTGAAACAGCTCAGGTCAGGCGGTGATAAATAATTTAAAGAAACCAATGTGATGTAAGTGCCACTTCAGTTTTGCATTAATAGATCTATTAGATGTTAACCTTGTCAGACAGGTAATTGCTGAACGAAATCATACTTTTGTACCTTTGCTTCATAATATCATTTGCTTACTCATGCATTTTTTACAAACCTTGATGTTGGCACTGACACTGTTTCACATGCTTATTGCTTCAGACTGGCAAATGTTATACTGACTGTATATAAATGTTTAGCATCCCAATTTTTATTTTTAGCAACTCAGAAAATCTTTTGTTTGTTACCTGGGAAGTGCCAAGCAGAAGACGCATACTGTGTTGGAATTTTATACAATTTTGTGTTCATATTTTCACGTCAGCACTTCTCTGGTGGAAATGACAGTAGAGCTTGGATGCTGTTTTTAACAGGTGTTTTTTTCAGGTGCTCTACCTGAAATTGCTATGAGGAATGGATCATTTCAGGATTGTTTTATCTGAATACTTGGTGAACTCTGAGCTATATGCTGACAGCATAAGATCTTGGAGAATTATTATGTGAGAAATAGGAGAATCCTAAATCTTACTTGTAACTGTATTGCTTTGAAATCCTTGGAAACTTCATTCATTTTGTAAGAGTACCTCAAAACTAGCTCATAACTAACTTTTGATTTTCCTTATGGTTAAACTCTCATTGAAGACTTACAGATGACATATTTTAAATGGAAAAATGTTGGGACTGAACAGTGTTGGCAGTTCTTAGGGCTTCATTTTGAAGTCAGTCATGTTCCCATTAAATCAATGGAAACACGACTGGGTTCAAAATGACTCTGATCATTGCTTCATTGAGGCTGATGAGCTGCAGCCGTTGACTTTTAAAGAACCTAACTAATTTTATTAAAGTTTAATCCCACAGGGCCCTGCACCATAACACATACATCTCTAAGGAGAACATAAAATGCTACCAAATAGAAACACTCCATTCCCTTGGTAGCGATACTTAGCATCTGCTAAGTGTAACGCCATGCAGGCACCTTCTGGAGACCCTGACTGCTCCTCAAACTGGGGCCACCTTCAGCAGAGCTGACAGTACACCTTACAGTGTAACGGCACACGCTGTACGCAGCTGTGAAGAACTGGGTTGTGGCTGGATGTACTGTGGGCTGCAGCTCTACATCAAGCATGAGCCACAAAACATCATTAGGAATATTAAAATTTGTAAGTAAAAGGCTGTCTTTGAGAGCTGTATAAGCACATTCATTCATGTGGGCCTGCAAGCACTTTTTGCCGGTTTCAGAAATATGACAGTTTTTTTAAAAGTCAAGTTCTTCATCTAAACCTCATCATAAATATTTTTACTTCTGTGTATCCTTTCTGTCCAATAAATATATATATATATTGATTTTTGCCAGTCTTCACAAATCAGTAACTATCTTGTGCAAGTTTAAATAAATAAGAATTTTAAATGTAACTGTAATTCACAATTTCTCTGTTTAGCAAATTTACCTTTTCATGGAGATGAAGGTACTATGCCAACAATCTGGTATTTAATAAGGAAATCTTGAATTGTAATAGCATTTCTGGACCCTACTAAAAGCACTATGATAGATACTTCAGTCTAAATTTTTTAGCAGTGCTTTTATTCCAAATACAAATTTACCAACACAAGCCATACTAGTGCTATTCTGTTACAGAAACAGAGCTATACATAATGTTGCTTCTCTGTTTTGATGTTTGCTTGTTAGGTAATAAATAGGCTAAAGGCGAGAGCAAAATGCTTCTATATCTTATATTTATAAATATTCACCTATCTGTGGGATAGGCTTCCTATCACCTAGTAAAGGAGAAGGGTTAACAGGCAGCCTCATTACACTTGTGCTTAGGAGGCTTAGGTTGTACAGGGGTGAATTTCACCGGATGATCCGTGGCGTTCTCTACGAAATTTCACTGAAGATAGAAGTGCATCTCTCCTGATGTCTTGTCAAGATCCAAGACTGGCCACTCTCAAACTTTTTTCTGCATAATACCTTAACAGTGTCGTGGGATCCTGGAAATGCGTATGCGTGTGTGACATGTTCGTATGTTTGAAGTCAGGTGATGGATGCCATTGGTCGTGCAGTAACAACTTTTTGAACATCTTACAACTTCCTGAGTTTATCTCCTTTAGTTTAGGCTGTTTTCTGATACTTTATATTATTTCTCACAATTTTTAATAGGAGCTGATATTCTCTTCCGAGAGTCCAAATACTCTTGCTTTCTGTATAAAAATCTTCATCTTAAAATAAGTAGGTCTAACACTTTTTATTGTTTTAGAGTTAAATAGTCCCACGGGGAGGTACTGCCCTGCTGTTATAGGTCTTCCAGAGGTGAAGCTGTCTTCAGAGTTGAGCAAGAAAGTGCTTTAGCACTGCCAGGTATCTAACGAATCCCTCAGTAAATAAAGACATTTTGTAATTAAATAACTTAGATGAGCAATCAGCTCTAACATGAAACGCTTTGCATATTAATACATTATAATCCAGGAGCCGTACGAGGCTTGCATTTGGATATGAAGTGCTTGTAACAGTCTTGTAAATACATGGAGAAGCAATTGCAGACAAAGCAGTGGTTTTTGGCAACTAACTGTAAGCGGTACCTGAGCACTGCGGTTACAGACACAGCGCGGCCCCTCCCTCCCGCACACCCGACCCGACCCGACCCGTTCCGTTCCCACCCGCGCCCCGCTCACCTGGCGGAGCCCCCTCTTCCATCTCATTGGCTGCCCTCCGCCCCGCCCTCGCCGCCTCATTGGCTGGTCCCGTCGCCCCCCCGCGCGCTCTATTGGTCTGCGCCTGATACCTGGAGGGGAGCGAGGAGCGGCTCCCACACCTCCCTCGTTTACTCGCCCTCCGCTCTCATTGGCGATAGATCCGGCGTGCTAGGCCCGCCCATTGGCTACTCAGGCGGCCGCTCGCCTCGATTGGTGGGCGGCTGGGCGGCGCCCCGCCCCGCGGGGGGCAGAGCGGCGCGTTTGGGCTGGAGAGTTGCCGGCGGAGCGGACTCGGGGCTGGCGCTGCTGCCGCACGGCAGCGCGAGGGGACGGCGCGAGG
>VXAL01010450.1:49808-61164 GCA_013399475.1 Chauna torquata | reverse complement strand
GGTGGGGGGGCCTGCCCGCCCCCAGCCCCGCGCGAGGCAGGGGCCGTTGCGTGCCGTTAAACGGAAGGTGCCGGCGCGCGCGCGGCCGTTGCGGGCGGCGGGCCCGGCGGCGGGAGGGGGCTGCCCTCGCCGCTGAAAGCAACCTGGCAGAAAGGGTTGGGGGGTGGGCGGGAAGAAGAGGCTCACGTTCCTGCGGGGCGCCTGGCGGCGGGTGTTCTCCTTCCCAGCCGCTGCCCGCGGGGAGGCATTCGCTTCTTCTCAAACTTCTCAAACAGCGCGTGTGCGGTTGCCTCCCGCACGGGGGGCACTGAGCTCCGCCCGTTTCTACGCAGCTTTCTCTCATCTACCTGTCCTTTCGAAACTTGGTTTAAAAACAAAATCAACAAAAAGCAAACCCACCACCACCGGAGCGCTCTTCTGCGTACGAAGAGTGCCTCCGCAGCGTCGAGTGCACCGCTGCAGCTGCCGAGGGGTGTAACTTGTGCAGTCTGGGCTGTCCAGAAGCCCTTAAACTCCTTTTCTTCCTCCCCGGTTCCGGGCAGCAGGCGGAACGGCTCGGTGCTCCGCGCTGTGTGCCGACCGCTTGCTGCATGTGCACGCTGCTAGCAAAAGCTGCGGTGCTGGTGTTGCGTGGGTTGGTTGCTGACTGCGGCCGTGCACTTCTGGGTTTGGCGGCTGTGCTGCCTCTCTTCATGTTAGCTTGCGCTGTGCTTTTGTCGGGTCTTGCGAGAAGTCTTTTCTGTAAAAATTGTCAAACGGTCGTCTCTCTGGTTACAGGATAGCTCTAGGTGATTCAGTAAGTTTTGGGCTTTGTTCTTACTTAATAGTAAATAAGTCACATTTCCAAGCTAATGGTAAATCCTATCTTGTGTGATAGATCTTGAACGTGTGTAGTGACAAGGTAACAGATGAATTCTCTCTCAAACATTGTAATGATTGTAACTTCAATATATGTAAAATACTTAACTTAAAAAAAAATTCCTTTCCTGTGTAGCTTTACAGATAACAAAGTTCTTTAATTTTACTATCCACCTTAATTTTATGAGTCTGCAGACTTTGAATTTTTATAGGACCACTCGCATGTTATGTTTTGGGTCTTGTAAAAACACATAGTTGTGACACACGCAGACTTTTTCCTCACTGGTCCTGTTCATCAAGAAGATAGTCGGTTGTTGAACAGTCTAAAGGTTATTTGATGTGAACATCAAAGACAATAACAGGCCCTCCAGTACCGCAAAGCTACGCACGTTTAGCATGATTTCAGTCAGAATAATGTAATGTTGGTTGTGGGGGACTTGGACTAGACTTGCAAAATATCGTTAAGACATCATACAATTTTATGAAAGATGTTCAGCTGAGGATACAATGTATGTTTTCATGTGCTAGTGGAAGAGAAATGCTGTGAATATCTTCAAGGACAAATAACTTGGTGGTAACTGTACAGCTTCAAGGAATATTCAATAAAATTGTAATGTAAACCAGGGAGGGGTGGAGGAAGAGTAATACAGAAATGTCTGAGAATACATGATCTGTCCCTGGCAGCCTCTTTTCCTTTGTCATGAAGAGTATTTTTAAGCAGATAACCAAGTGTTAAATTCAATTGCAAAGATTGTAAATGGGCAGTAAATTTGGAGTAGTGGTTTTGATGCTTTTAGATAGAAAACATGGTTATATTAAGTCAATTTAAAACTTTGAGTTGAATTACGAAGCAGATCGTGGGGATTATTCAGTGGATTGTTAGTAATTATTTTGATTAAAGGAAAAAAAACAAGTGGTGACACTTCACCAGTTACAGCTGAAGTGTTTTGTTATTTTTTTTTGTTGTTAATTAGGGAATGCTTTGGTTATTATGGCATTTTACTTGGGCTTCCTGGCTTCATCTTCACACACATGAAGGAAGTGCTGTGAATAATTAGTTGTTGTATCATTCCACTACTTGCTCCTTCTTATTGTATTATATGCTGTGCTTGGCAGACACCTTTTTCTTTTTACCTTTGCTTTCTCTTTATAGTCATGTAGCTTGACTTCAATTTTTTCAAGGAGTTTTAAAATGAGCTATCAGATAACCATGAAGTATTGAGTGTCTCTGCTGTGAATGTCTTTCCTCCTGGTAAAGTTGGAATCAAGCCTAAAATACTTTGCTGGCGGACCGTACTATTAGAGGCATGCATGTACGTCTTTTTTTAATGTATGAACTGAAAATTGAGCATGAGGGGACTGCCTGAAATAAGCAAGAAGCTCTCATATGAGCCTAAAGTAGAGCGTACTGATTTTTATTTTTTTTCATCCTTTAAAGCTTCTGAATTTATTTAGACTCTTCTGAATAGTTTAACTTCTGTCTTCAACCTTCCAGCTGTGGAACCAGAAAATTAGGCTAAATTGGTTAAAGATATGGCACTGGATTTTCTTTGGCTGGGAGGGCAATAGGACAAACCATATCATGAATTTGGTACCCAGGTGTTTAACCTCGTGTAATATATTTGATGCAGTGAGGATGACCAAGTGTGTTTTTAGTTTTTTTTCTTCATATCAAGGTGTTAATATAATCTGTTCTTTCAGATCTCGATATATGTAACCTATCTTTAACCCCAAAGAAAGGATAACCAATTTAGAGTGTAACTCTCTGCATTCTGAAAACTTGCTTCTGAGTGCTGGTGATAGTGTAACATAAGTAAAGATTAAACAAGTTAGAGCCTTGTTTAATCTTGCTTAGTGTTCTCAAGTATTTTATTTGCTATTTTGTTATGAGTATGTCAGATAAAGTCCTATCTTTTAATACAGGTCTTCAGAAGAGTTCATGGAAAAACTGGGAGGGAATGAAGGGATGGTTCTAAAGGTTTCAGGAAGTACGTGAAGCCCTACCTCACCCTGGATTCATTGCCTTTCTGAGCAGTATGTTTAAAGATGTCTTACATCTGAAATCTCATCGGGGTATTGAAGAGGCTTTATCTTGGCTTTTCCCATTTCTGGTGTTTGAGTTTTGCAGTCATGTATCCCAAGAAGGAACCTGGGGCAGAAGTTGCTGCTGTGGCCCAGCAGCTTGAACTCTTCAAGCCCAAGCACTGGGCTGGATGTCATTGGACCTTTACCTCTGTGTGACTTAATGATGTGAAGTGTCCCGTGTCCAGCCTGGGCATTTCAGTGTGAAAGGTTGTTTATTGTCTGTGTATTGGATGCTGTTGTGAAATTCAAAAATATTTATCGAACTATCTTTTTTTAATTGAGAATCAAAGCTATTCTTTTGAATGACGTTACTTTTAAAAAAAAAGCACTACAAAACTTTAATTTCTACAAACATTTGTATATGTTTTAATTTGCAGGATGTGAGATGTTCTGCTGAAATACCTACTTAAGTGTTTACAGAATAGAGCTGTTAGTTTCTAATACTAATGTGTAGCTTTCACTTTTATAAAAGTTGCTATCTGGATAGTAAGGTTATTGAGAAGAATATGCAGTTGATACAGTTTTAAATTAAATTCTTACTAATGTAGTTTTCAGCTCAATGTTGTAAATAAGTAGTATAACTAAAACATTGTTACTTCTCTTATGAGGATGCAGTTAGGTTCATCTGGAAGTTCTTACATCAGTAGCATAGCCCCCCCCATACGTTTCACGGGAGATTTATTGCTATACTCTGTGTCTACAATTTGGGTTATTTTCTGATTTTCCATGCCTTACAGAAATGGCTGTTACAGTAGAAAGTAACTATGTCTGGTGCACAATTCTTTTTTTTTTTTTTTTAGGAACAGTCTTTTATTTTCTTGTGTATTTGCTCTGCACTCTCCATCTTCAAAGTTGATGACACATGTTTAGTTCTACCTCTGGAACTTGGCTTTCCTTCAGAGGCTACGGAGCCTTAGCCAACATTTCTTGAGAAAAGAAAGAGAAGAGAAATACTGAGGTCTAAATGTTAGATGTCTAAATTGGGATTCCATAGAAGAGTCAGTTGGTCTCAAGTCTGAGCAAGCGCCATTAGGCTGCCTCTGTAGACAGTGGGGAGAAACAGAGTAATACACCCAGTCCTTTGCAGAGTCTCAGACATGTACAACGAATTTTCTTCTGGAGGGGCAGTTCTTTCAGTGATTACAAAGGAAGACTGGAGTTGCTTGTTTGGACTTGATGTTTAAAACTCAATGAGGAGTATTTAACATGTAATGTTGCAGACACATGGTCCAAACTGGTTGTCTGCTGCTCAAGTTACCAGGTAAAATGTGGTGTGTGACATAGGGCTTGCTTTCCCTCTGTGCTTTATGTATGAGGGATTAAAAGGGCACCTTAGAATTTCTTATCAAGGCAGATTTTCTTCCTTGCTGATGTCTGTAATATTATTAATAATTATTCATTTTTATTTATTAGTAGTTTGATTAAACTAGGAAGGTAGTCTTTTAAACTGCGCACTTGAAAGAACACTTCATTGAAGCTGTTGTCTAATTTTCTTATATGAAACAGTGAAATTAGTCTAATTCTGTAAACCACATGAGCTTTATTATCAGTACAGTGTAATCTTCTAAAGTATTGATTTTCATTAATTAACTTACATTATACTTTACAGTTCTTCATGTCTATTTAACTTGCTGTGTTACTCTATGGAAGTATGAATCAGTAGTAAACCCACGAGTCACAGAACTGGGAGAGTTAAATAGAAATTAGCAGATTCCTTTTTCTTCTGATGCAGTCCTACTGAGGTTTTTTAAAACTCTAACAATAAGAGAGCATAAGACGGACTCCTCTCTTTGCAGCCATGGTAACTATGATCATCACAAAAACGTAAGAAGAGTACTAATTGAAAATTAAGACTATGTTGAAGGTAATGGGGAGAAGAGAACAAAGAGCTACAAGTGCTTAAACTGAAAAAACACCCACAAATTCTCTACCACATCTTGGTATCTTCTACTGAAATGAATGTTAGAGCCAGTGAGCTCTGTATTTTTTTTACCTTCATAAATTTAAGGAACAAGGATTAAGCAATTTCTTGATCTTGCTACTGACAGTCCGACATTGTGGGTTTTTTCTTTCTTTTGTGTTTTAGTTGCGTCCGGTGTTGCTCACTTTAGAAGAACCTTTGGTAATCCCTTTTAGAGTTTCAGTGTCCTTGGAGTTGGAAAGTGTTGTTGTCTTCCCTCTAGTGCTTAATGTCAAACTTTTTTGAGGAACATGGAGAGCAAATTGATCCCTTGCTCTTCATTAGCTTACTAGGTACTTAGGAAGTCATCTTTCAGCCTTCCCCTCTTAAAAAAAACAAAAAACAAAAAACCCACCAAATCCAGCTCATTCTATATTTCTTCTAGGTCATTCTTATTGTTCCTCTTCTTTGGATTCACATCAGTTGTTTTCTTGAAATGTGGTGCTTCAGTGGGGGTGCAATATTTCATCTATATATGTAGTGGAGCAGAAAAGATTACTTCATTTATTCTGAAAGTTATGCTGTTGGTTGTACATTTCAGTGACATTTGCTCATTTTGCAGTTGCCTGACACTGACTGTTCAGCTTGGGATTTAGATGCTATTTATTTTCTCAAACACTACTACTTACACTTCCCATCATCTTTTTTAGTATAACTCATTTCTGTTTAAGTATAGAGCTTTGTGCTCATCCCCACTTGATTTTATTCCTCTTCTGCCAGTTTCTTTAATTTGCAAAATTGGTCTGAATTTTAATTTTGTTCATTTGTTAATTTTGTTTAATTTTGTTCCTAGCTGTATATCATTGGCATATTTAATAAATGTGTTCTGTATTCAGCACCCATGTTGTTGATGCAAACATTGAATAGAATTAAATCCCGTTGTAATAATCTTTTGTTTGATGTAACTCTGAGAATTGCTTTCCAGGGAGTTCTGCCCCTGCCTTATTATTATTATTTTTCTAGACAGTGTTTTTCTAGCTTATGACACTAATTGGAAATGTCTAGTAAAGGCTTTTCCTTCTTACTGTTCCTCTTTGAAGCTGATTACTGTATTTTAGAAGGAAACTAGACTGATTTGATCTAGCTTGACTGAGACTATAATGCTGTCTGGTAATCTTTTCTTCAATGTGTGTTAAGATCCTTGTTTTAAAAATCGTGGCCAGTGGAGTTAAGCTGAGCATGCTCCTGTTTCCTGCTTCCTTTTAAAAGGGAGACAGTTCGCCTTTTCTCAGTCTTCTGATCCTTCGTATGTCCTTCCTATGCTTTCAGGGGCAACATTAGTTCTGTGATTTGGTTCAGACCACTTGATTAGCAATCTGGGGTATGGAATTTTTTTATTCCCCCAAGCTCATGCCTTATCCAGATGTGTAACTTATGTACTTGCTAGCCTGTTTTATTTCAAAATTTTCTTCCATTTGTTGGAATGATGTTTTCACCTGTGTTTTTTTAAGTGGGTCTGATGCTAATAAGACACTCTTCCATCTTACATAAAGAAAGTGTTCAAAGTGTTCACCTGTTACTTGTTCGACCTGACAGTAGAATATATTCCTAGAGCATTATTATACTTTGCTGTGTACTTACTTCGCTTTTCTTTGTCCCTTCTAACTCTTATTCTAACTTGAGCATAAAAGCCTTTCATAGTCTCTCTGCAAGTCTGGTTTTGTTTCTGACTCCTTCGTGTGTTTAAAGGCATGATGTGGTCAAGCTTACTTTCTTGCGTTATTTGTCCTTCCTTTGCTCTACTGTTGATTGTACTTGTGACTTTTTTGTTGTTTGAGTAACTCTCCAACTTTTTTTGCACTGTACTTGTCTCCTGTGACATGACTACCCTCCAGCCCAACTTCAGGAGTAGCGGACAAATGATTGATGGGGACAGAGCTTTCCAGTGTTGTGGTCATTGCAGCTCTGGAAAACTTCTGACCCAAAGTCTTGTCTTGAGACTTCTGAAGTTGTTGCAGTGAGCCTCAGCAGGTTGCCTTGCATGGGGACTACACAAATGACTAGAATTCATGTTTTCTGCTAATTGCTAGTGTTGAGGAAACAATAGTCAGCACTAATTTGATTAGGAATTGATTGTTCTTGTTCACCAATCATTGTAATTTACAGACACCCATGAAACTTATTCTGTAAACTTTGAGACATGGAGGTGTGTGTTATGAACACGATCACTTTAGCGGCAGTTCTTCTAGTTGTCTGCAAGAGAGCTTAGTGATTTACCTAAGTGAATTCTCTTGCTCCTTTCATGCAGACCTTGCTGCCTCTTTTTTAATCTAGCTTATTATATAATGTTGGGGTGGGTTTTTGGCTCTTTTGATATTTCATCCTGAAAAATAGGCTAATACACTTTCTCAGAAATGAAGGAGCTGCTGCCGTCTTTGTGCAGGACCCAGGCAGAGAGAGACTGGGGGAGAGAAGAGTGGAAGTGTCAGTACTTTCCGCTACGGCTATACAGTGTTAGAATAAAGCAGCTGTTTTAACTCGTATGTTAATAAGATGCTTTTTAATTTCTATTATCTAACTGCCTAATTTAATTTCTGATCTTCTTTAATAAGATATTGATTGAAACCCAATTCTTACATAGTTTTCAGTGTAAGTGTTGGTTTGAGGTGGAAAGAGGAAAAGTTTCTTTGTAATGCCATTATGCTGATAGAAGTTAAATCTGTAGACACAACCAGTGGCAGCAACAGGGGTAAAATTGTAAACTTACTCTGATTTTTTGAGACCACTTTAAGGTGTGGGAGTAAGAGGAATCTCTGCAAGCTCAGCTGTGGTGATCACAAAGAAGCTCAACGAAAGGTGTAGAGAGCTGTTTGAACTGAATGGCTTCTCTGCTCAGGTGTGCAGGCAGTTTTCATGTGTTGCCTTCTAAGTCTGAGTAACGCATTTCCTCTTGGAGTTTGGTGCAGCAATGGTAGTGAATTGAGCTCCTAACATAGTCTTTGCTGCTCTCTGTGCAGCATGAGACCTGATGAAAGCAAGGGAACCCGTATTCTTTAGTGTATCTAGTACTGCATTTGATTTGCTGCCTGTTCTCTAGAACTATTTATAGACCAAACTTAGAATTTTAATTTCTATTAAGTGCTAAACTAAATTGATTATCTTAATATTTTTAGTTGCCTTAGAAGGTAACTTGAAGTCCTTTCAGAGTTTCATTATTGCTGAAAAGGGTTTTTTGGACACTGTGTAGGAGGCTGATTGCATGAACCAAGGGTTTAGTTTGGCCTATCTATATGATAGTGATACAGCATTGACATGGCTACTGATGTAGGAAGGAAAAAGAAATTAACAGCAAAACTATCTTGGTTTTGTTCAAGACAGTGTGAATCTTCTTTCTGAACATATTCTAGAGAGGTAACATCAATAACTCTAGAAACACCTGTGGTCTCTTACATGATCAGTGCCTGATATCTTGGTATGTATTGACTAAAAAAAGAAGTATAAAATGGGTTCTTGCAACGATATGGCCTTTATCTTCAGGCTCTGAGGACTTTGGTTGTTCTACTGTAAAGCAAAATTTCTCATTTTCTATAAATACTTAGCTATTGTGCAAGAATGAAACCATTTAAGGAACATGGCACATTTTATCAAAGCAAATTCTTTAATGTGTGGGATGACTGTATCAACACAGTGATTGTGGCATTCAGCATCTCTTGCTCAAAAGTTTATGTGCAGGGGTTAAACTGGGGGAATCTCTCTCAACAGCTCAAAACTTTTGCTTTTGGGGGAGTTATTAGAACAGTAGTTAGAAACTGATGTTTTTCTTATTGTTCTGGTGGTGTCCAAAATCAATTTATTGCTGAGAGTTGAGAGGATGGAGGAACAAACTAGTGAGGTTTTTCTTTTGTTTATGATGGTTTGCAGTAAACGAGTGCTGAGATACCCTGTAAATCCTTGTTTACTGGTCTCAGATTCTGCTTTGCCTCCCTGTCTTGCTTAGGCTGAGAGAGAAAGGTTGGAGGGAGCCAATGATAAGCAACTTCATGTGTTATAACTTAACATGGCATAATACTTGAACGCTACAAATTCAAGAAATAGTTTGAAGTTGCTCTGTATGTAGTTTTGGCTAGCATTTTGTGTCTGGATTTTAATATTCTTTCTTTTATCAGTGGTAGTAGTGTTCTGTGAAGTAGCTTTCATGCTGTTTCAATGTGTGCATCTGTATTGAAAGAGTTGCTTGAATTTTTGTGGAACACAAGATCACATTTCAATAGAATGTACAGGATTAGAATGGAGAGCAAGTGATTATTCTGTATTTGTTGGATAAATCACAGTTTTAATCCAGGAAATGTAAGTAACAAAGATGTTAGTAAGTAAACATAATCTTCATTCTACTTTCCAGAATAAAATCTCCCATGCAAAAAACATATTTAGGGCGTTTTTGCCCCTCTCATGCTTAGACAAATGATAAAGCACTTCCTTTTAGAGGTGCCAACAAGCTTTTAAAATACAGTAGGAGTACTGCTTCTTTTAAGACTTCTGTATATTTCTCCAAAGATCTGGGTTATGGTCCACAGCTTAGAGTCATTGGAGGGGTGGAGGGGGGGAAGAGAAGGAGGGAATTGAGTTGTAATTGCTGACTTAAACTGAATGTCTAGAACCCCTTCTTTTCTTTACAGAGTAGTAATCTGTTAGAAATGGGTTGCAGTAAAGTGGTTTTCAGACATGTTGGAAGTGTTGCATTAATACTTATGTCGGTTGTCACTGTTAATGCAGGTTGAAGTATGGCTCTGAGTTTATACAAACTGGTGGAGATGCCAAGCATATTTATTTAATAATGGGAAATTTTGAGTGCCATATTATGAATATGCTGGGATGGAGAAAGCAATGACCAGATGCAACTTCAGTGTCCAGTCCAGAGTCAAAATAATGATGGATTGGCAAAACAAACCATGATGATCACAATTGACTTGACACTATACTGCTCTATTCTGTGAAATATCTTGACATTTCTGGGAATGCTGGCCATGTGGTTCCAGTTGCTGTTTGGTACTCTTCAGGATGTTAGAGTATTTGGAGGTGCTGACCTGCCTGAGAACCAGTTACTTCCAGCAAACAAACTTGAAACTGAGGTGAGTGAAAGAAGGAGGCATACTTCACAAAAAAAACTCATCCAAAATATCAAAGAAAAGGTAAGAAATCTGTTTAAGCTTGAGTAGTTAAAAAGCATTGCAGAAGATCTGCAAATATATGAATTAATCTAATGAAGAAGTTGGAAACATTAGCTGTATGGAACACAAGTAGACTCCAGCTCAGCAAGGATGTGAATTACAAGTTTGTCATCTGGGTGTGGGACTAGTTGCTCCCAAGTCATGGGCAGTGTAGTCGAGAGTTTGATAAAAGGTCACCTGTGTGACTACAGAAGATGAAAAAAATGTTTCATTCTGTTCAGTGACGATCTTCTGTGGTATTGCAACTGGAATAAGAGAGACATATTTATTACCTTGGAGATGTAAAGTGGTAAGCAAGAGGAGTTCAAGAAAACCTTTATGAAAGAAGCCAAACTTCATTGAATTGGTTGAACTTTTCTGGAAACTATTAATGTGAAAAATGGATAACTAAGAACAATCTGGATATATGATGTATAATATATATTATATACTTGTGTTGAAGTAATTACAAATTTAAAGAAGCATAACAATATCAAAGTATTTTAAGTTCTAAACAACTTAAGAAATAGTAGTAGGTAGGTCAGAGCTGTTCCTCCATCAGCTGATCACTCAAAGGCCAAGCAAGTGCAGATCAATACAGAGTGACATACGTGCCTTTAGGAGTTAGTAGTTCAATTATTAGGGAAGTTTGGATGCTTTCTCCAGAACTAATGCATCATGATCTCAACATAATATCACATGTTGACTGTATAAATGTCTTGCGTTATCATTCAAACTTGTCCCAACACTGGAATGAATATTCAGTGACACAAAATGCTTACTATTACTGAAATTGCACATTTTTGTTGAGGAGAAACCCCCCCTGGTTTCTTTCTTAGAAGTAGTTGCAAAGTAGCTTGTGGTAAAGCTGGCATCCTGGACAGACATGGTTTATACTAGTTTCTCCAAACTGCATTGTTCTAAAGAACATGTCAAGAAATCTCAGAAGTATGGCTAGACACATACCATATATTTCCAGGATAATGGATGTTTTTATATTGATAGTAATCAATAAATTGTAAACTTATGCATACATTAAAAGATAGGATATATGAAAAATTTGATTTTCAAAGTTATGCTTGTCTTAATGCTGGGATAATATGAGCTACTTCTGGCTAAGTTTTGCAAAAATTTTTTTTTTCCAAATTGTCATCTAAGGTTTAATGATATTAATGGAAAGTTTTCTGACTCTACTTCTATTTGTAGGACTTGAGCAAGTTTTAATGTATGTAAAATGAAATTTTAGAGGTAGTAATGCAGGAAAATAATTTTTTCTTTAATCATGTAGCATATTTCTAACTTGTTT
>VXAL01010450.1:0-49782 GCA_013399475.1 Chauna torquata | reverse complement strand
TTTTTTCTTGAACTGGCTTTTGTTTAAGTAGCAAACAAGTTTATATCTCAGTTCGTATATTTTCACACTCAAAAGTAGCTACTTGCAATTCTAGACTTCATTTTCATGTCTTTGCACACAGGCTAAGGCCGAGTATTTGGGGCTGAGTGGAATAGCAACTTAGTGTTTGGTTGAGGAACTCAGAGTAAGAGGTGAAGTAAGAGAAGGAGCATAGGACTCGTCAGTGAGCCTGAAGTGAGAACAAAGTCTGGAAGGCAGCAGAGGAGAACAGGGAGCAGAAATAAAGCTACAGCCTCGCGAGGTGAAAGAAGGATCACAATTATACAATTTGAAAGTTCATTTTTTCAAATAAAACTGGTTTAGAATTTAAAGGTCTCCTTGTGTTCTTCTATCCTTTCTGGAAGAAAAAGATGTAGGCATAATGAGGAACTGCAAGTACTAGCTGGTTTGATCTCCTGTCCCACATAGGTCTTCTCCCCCCCGCCCACCAGGTGTCTCAAGTCAGGTAAGTGTTTTAGTAAGAGACCCGAATGTTAAATTAGGCATCCTCAGCTCCTACATTGTAAATCTCCTGTAGCATAGTTGTCATGTAATATTTTAGCCCTTTAACTAGACCTCTAATTTTAGTGGTGGGAGTAGGATGATTAGCTTCCAAGAAGCTTCAAATGTGAGTGAACTTCTCTAACTGTTGAAACCCTGTTTTCATGGCAGAAGAGCCTCTGTCAGGCTAAAGCTAAGTGTTTTCTGTTGTTGACTTAACAAGGTTCAGATGAAAAGAATAACTTTGAGAATTTTGTCCTTTGCTACTAGTCATTTGTATTTATTATAGGATCATATATGTAGCAAGGGACCTCTGGCAGTCATTTAGCACAACCCCCTACTCAAAAGACAAACTAGAAGCAGGTTGCTCCAGTCCTTGTGCAGAAGGTTTGAATCACTCCAAGGATGGAGATACCACAGTGTCTCTGAGCAACCTCTTCCAGTGTTTGACCATACCAAGGGAAAAGAGCTTTTCCTTTCACCTAGCTGAAATTTCCTGCTTACTGACTTTTGTTTCAGACATGTGGATATGGAGCTCAGGAACACAGGTTAGTGGTAGATTTGGTAGTGCTAGCTGGTGATTGGACTTGATGATCTTATCGGTCTTTTCCAACCTAAATGGTTCTATGATTAATTTCCTCATGTTCTACCACTACTCTGTTCATCCAGAAACGGTCTGGTTTTGACTTCTCTACACACTCACACTTGTAAATTGATATTCATACACTTTTTAAAATATTTATACAGTGTCTGGGTATGTTGGGTCAAGCTTTTCTATTTAAATTATTTTTATTCAGAAAGCTAATGTTTCTATAAGCTTCCATATTCAGACAGTGTTCTTTACAACTCTTGCCAGTCGTGAATTTATTTATCAAACTGTTCACAGTTAAATGATAGTATGAAATCTTAAATGTGTTAACATGAAATAACTTCCTAGAGTTTACAATGAAAGAACAAAACTGTTCTGCCTTTTTTTTTCCTACTCCAAAGTTGAGTCATTAGATTAAACTTTCAGTACAGATAAGGTTCTTTTGTGTAAGGTTCAAAACTTCTGTATAAAATTTTCCATAGGGAAATACAGAATCCACAAAAGAGGAACTAATATATGGGCAAAGAGCCAGTGTTTATACATTAAAATTTCTTTTAAGTGGTCTATAAATACTAAAAAACACTAAGTAGAAAAAGCCTCATAGGATGTGATCTTTAAAATTCTCCAGTCAGTCTACTTACTAAGCTGTTGGGGAGAAACCTGAAATAAATAGCTTGTGTATTTATATTTTGCTACTTAATGTTTTTGTGGGGCGAAATAAAAGTTGAGTTCCTGTTTAAAGACTTACAACAAACTTCAGCTCAACTGTGTTGAAGTGGTTGTGTCTTTTTTGACAAGCTTTAAAATCTGAAAGTGCCTTTTGAAATAGCTTCCTCCAAATAGAAAACTTAGGTGCCTAAATGGGAGGAGTAACTGAGAATAGCTTTTCTTAAAAAGCTCAGGTCCTCTGTAGCACATGACTTTCTTCAGCAAAGTCTTTGCTTTGTTCTCCAGTCACCTACATCTGCTGTCCAAAGCTGGCAGGTCAATGAGCATGTAAATGTACACTGCCTTGGGTTTTGTAGCACTGTCTCTGACATCTGCAGATTATTTCGTATTAGTGTATATCTCTTTTCCTTTTGATTAAATTGTCAGATATCTGACAATGTGATAAAGAATCCTATTGTGATATGGGTCACTGGCAGGCATCTAAATGGCTGCTGCACATTGGTATAGAGTAATAGTAAAACTGATGGACTGCATCTGACAAACAAATTGACTGGGAAACTTAAGTGTGGCCACACAGAACTGCAGCTTTGAATAAGAGAGCAGTACGAATGGTAGATGTCTGTCATTCTTGTTTCATGCTCTGTTATTTGTATTTCAGTCCATTATGAGGTATTTCCAAAGAAATATTAAAAAAAATCAAGTGAATTAGGAAATGTTCGTAGCAAGCTCATCATTGTAGTTGCATTGATGTTTTCAACAAAGTTACAAGTTGTGCATCATTTCGGAAGCTAAACTTGGCACTGTATTACTACAGAATTTTCACTTTCTTATGTATGCATAGGTAGGAGAAGAGCTCAGAAGTAGGGTAATAAAGAATGTTTCTCTTTCACAGTTCTGTCATGTCCCTGTCCCTCTCTCTTCCCCCCTGTAGAGATATCTCCTTGTATTATCCAGATTACATCCTACACTTTTGATTTAAGTTTTTGTCAGCCTGTCTTTGCCCATTCTCCCACATCGCTGTCCTCCGTATTTTGCCAGCTCTTTTGCTTTTGTCTTGTGTTTTTCTTGTGTGACCCACATCCTCTTTGCGACGTACTTGCTTGCTTTGCATGTGGAATGAGCTGACTGGAACAGTGCTCATCTCTGCTCTGCTTGTTTGGCAAACTGCAGGCTTGAATTGTTCAGCTCTGAGCTTGTCTGCCCTGCTGATAGGGCTGTTGGATTTTTAGCTGTTTGGTCTGGACATGTGAGAGCTAACTGAATTTACTAGTTTAATCTGTCCTAAATTCTTTGTTTTATTGTTCCCTCTGTTCCTAGCAGTACACAAAAGCTGATAAGGAAAAATAACTGCTCTCTTCCCCCTACCTGAAACATACTCAAGGGACAGGAAAAAAAGCATTTCTGTGCAACTCTGCTATGTTTCTATCTGATTCCTGAAGCTGCTGCTCAGAGAGCTTTTATAACTGTTTCCCTTAGATTTGTGTTCACTTTCTCCTAGGAGGAAAATATTAAATGATTGTAAGTTGTCTCTATAGCGTATGCCTCATTCTTTTGCTTTTATGATGTCTTGGAGAAGAAGGTATTTAAGATCAGTGTTGACAGAGTTGGCAGAAAAATTACATGCTTTACCATCAGCTGTTGGTCAGCAGTACTGAAACCCTGCTCTGCAGGGTGAGCCACTAGCTCCTTCCTGAGGCAGGAAGGAGGGGAGTCCTTTCCAGCAGGTGAAGGAAGGTAGATAGGTCCTGGCTTTGTCCCCCTGCCACAGAAGAAAAGAAGGAAGATTGCTAATGCTTCTGGACCCTAGGAAAAGAGGTGATAGTTTGATGGGACTAGAAAGCAGAGGTATGAAGAGGAGAATTTAGCTGCAAGTAGGGTAGGATATAACCCTGGGGTACACAGGGGGAAATGTGCTTATTGCCTCAATCATGAAATCACAAAGATCCAAACAGAACATCTGTGTTTGCATCAAAACACAGGAATGCACATAGCTCTATCAAGTGAATTTTCAGCAGATGTTTTGGCTGGGGAGTGGCTTGTTCATTCTTAGTCCAATCTGAGTTGCTCTGAAATTTTGAGAGCTAATTTAAGCAGTTAGCTTACATGTTATCTTTTAACAGATTTGTTTGCTTTCTGCTTCTTGTATTCACATAGAGTATCTGACTTTTCTTCTCTGCAGTCATGAGTTACAAATCAAGAGAAACAGCAGTTCCTGAAAAATGATAAATGTCTAATATCCAGGACCTGGAGCCCCAAGAGCAATGTCATGTGTAAATGCGTAGAAGCTGCCTTTATCATTTGGTCATTCTCCCCTTCTTTCTCTTTGGAGCCCTTTCTTTCATTCTCCTCTGGCTTCTTAGTTGTATAGCTCCCTGGTCAGCCTGGTGACGGCATGGTAGTGGCAGTGGCTGCAGCAGTGATTGATGTGGAGACTAAATTGCTAGACACAGTTGATGAGTATTTCATGGAGCAGTTAGTCAGCAGACCTGAAGATGGAAAAGCAGTTATGTGGTTCTGACCAGTGTGCAGCATCTGGTTCAAAGTATTGCTGTCAAATAGTTGTTCTGTAAAATGTATTTAAATATCTTACAGGAACAAAAACTTTTTCCCTTTGAAAATCCTCTGCTTTTTTTCTTCTAAAAAAAAAACCTACTTAAATTGAAAAGCTTATTGAAGAGAATTTATAAAAGTAAAATCCTTTCAAGTGGCATGGAAACTACTTGAAGATGACATGTGGGAGTCTTGAAGCAAATGCATGCACCTATCAAAGGCATTAAGACTAAAAAGAAACCAGAGTGGGCACAGCTAAACAGCAGGGCAAGAGAGGTAATTACACAAAGCTGTTCACTGTGTTTTAAAGGTCAAGTTTTGTCTGCAAGAACAAAGTTGAAAGGATCATAAATTCTGGCAGGATATGGTAAAATGCAATGCAACTAAGACATGTTTGAGGAACAATTTTCAGAAGATACAGAGTTTTTGAATGGGAAGCATGCTAGAGAATGTGTAGGGCTAATAGATGATCTCTTTAATAGATGATCTCTCCTTCCTTACTCTGGAAATAGATCTGTATCAAAAAAGAAGCTGCTGTTTTACCACTTGCATTTGTATTCATCGTTTGAGCTTTGAAGAAGTTCTGGATCTCTCTTCAAATTGAAGTGTTGATAGAGGCAATTATGGAACAAGGTGATGGTGTGTTGTTTTTTTTTGTTTTTTTGAAGACATGAACCAGATGGTGTTTAAAGGTAGCATTTACCAGAACCAGATGGTATTTAAAGAAGCTCAAGAATTAAGCAACCAAACTACTAAAAGTAGATGTGACTTTCTGCTTAAAACTTGGTATTTGGAAAACTTGAAAGTAGTTGTTAGAAAGAGTCCTACTACTTACTAGTAGGATTAGCATCTGCGATGGGAAAACTAGGAGAAACTATTGTAGGGAATAGAATTAGTGGGCTGTTACTGAGTATGGCACAGCAGGAGGACCAAGTGGCTTTTGAAATAGGGAATCATGCCTGAATAATCATGTAGGATTCCTGAAAAGAGTCAAAACCATGTTCATGAGGGAAATCTGGTGATTGTAGTCTGCTTGAATGCCCTTGGCAACTCAACAAGGCTTTTCGTCAAAGACTGTATGGGAAGCTACCAGATAAGAGGGAAGGTCCTGTCATGGGTGGAGAAATATTCCTCCTCTATTTTAGTTTTAATATGTTCATTTTTTCATTTTCTAAAGTGCTGACAAATAAAACTAAAGGGATATCATATAGAAAGAAGATGAATACTGAGATGATGATGCTATGGATCATGAAGAAAAAGCTGACTGTCAGGACTTGCAGTAGGACTTCATTAGGTAAGTAGTTGCTAAAATGACAGTTGGCATTCTTTGTCAGTAAGTGTGTAGCGATGCAGAGAAACCGTCCTAGTTTTACTTATACAGTATGGGCTGAGTACAATGACATTGTACTCCTCTTCAAGAAGGTCAACAAGGAGGATCCAAACAGATACAGGCTGGTCAGTCTCACCTCCATCCCTGGGAAGTTGGTTGAGCAAATTTCCCTGAAAGCTATTTCCAGGCAAGTGAAGAGCCAGAAGGGGACAGGGAACAGCCAGTAGAAAGCCATGAGGGGCAAACCATGCCTGACTAAACCAGTGGTCTTCTGTGATGAGAGGACTGGCTGTGTAGACCAAGGAAGAGCCAAGGATGTTGTTAGCACTGACCTTAGGAAGGACTTTGTCACGTTCTCCCCTAGTGTCATCTGAGCCACACTGGTGAGATACGGACTAGATGGCGGGACAATATGATGAGCTGGACTTTTGGTCTCCAAGTTGGGGGGTGAGCAACCATACAAAATCCAGCTGGTGGCTGATTACTTGTGTCATTCAAGAACTGACACTGGGGTCAATGCTGTTTAAAGGTCTATATTAATGACCTGGATGATGGGATGGAGTCTAGTCTCAGCAGGTTCATGGACAACTGCAAACTGGGGAGAGGGATCAATTTCAGGTGGGAGTATGTAGACAAATCAGTACCAGACTCTTTTTGGATGCATACAGTGATGGGACTGGAGGAAATGAACTCAAGTTTGAAAATGGGAAATTTCAGCTAGGTGAAAGGAAAAGCTCTTTTCCCTTGGTGTGGTCAAACACTGGAAGAGGTTGCTCAGGCACTGGCATCTCCATCCCTGGAGGGATTCAAACCTTCTGGACGAAGCCCAGAGCAAGCTGCTCTAGTTAGAGTGACTCTTGAGCAGGGGGTTGTGCTAAATGACTGTCAGAGGTCTCTCATAACTTTAATTACTTTATGAATCAGATGCTATTAATGATGAAGATTGTGATCTTATGGTTACAGTTGTTTTCTTAGCTCAGGTTCTTAGCAGTTAAGCCCAAAACAAATTCTAGATATTATTAGGAAAGAAATGGAGAATATTGGGTTACTGTATGCTTTCAAAGCAATTCACTTTAAATAGTGTGTTCAGGTTTGATTCCCCTTCTCCTTTTTTAGGTTATGAAAGAACTGAAAATGTTCAGGGAAAGGCAGGAATGGCTTCTGTGCTAGGGTTTGACTGGCTAGGGTGAAGACTACTGGGAGATGAGGGAGTTAGAATTGGTTTATAGAAATTGTAGGTCACATGGAGCAGGTGAGTGAAAGAGTCAGATAAATAGGGAAGTATCGGGTTCTAAATAAGAGGAGGAGAGCCTTCCCCCAGTGCATGCTCAAAGTTAACACGGGTTCAAATAACAATAATACATCTATAAAGCCTATCAACAGCTTTTAAATGCACCATTTCAGGAATTCTCCAAGCTATGCATTTTTTGAAAGGTGGATGAGCAAACTGTTTTCCTTGTTTGTTAATTTTCCTATTAATCATCCTTTGTTGTCAGAAGTAAGGGTGTTGTACCACTATCCAGTATGCTGTATGTATAACTGGGAGACTTGGTCTGGGCTAGTATGGCTGTTAGGGGTTTGCCAATTCCAGCTGTTTAATGGAGGCAAGGCTGCTGCAGCTCCATGTTCTCAGGTCCAAACAATAGCAAGGTTGAGCATGTAATCCCAGTAGGCGCATGCATGAACATATGTATATAATGCATTGCATGTGCATGGCGAGACATAGAGGTCAATACAGGCAGACAACGCAGCACTCTAGCAAACACACAGTACCAATGGCCTTATCCTGACTCCCTCTTCCTGGCTAATCAGGATGAATGCCCATTAGTGGTGTGGGTGTGTAATTACAAATTACACTATTTTCAAAAATGTGTGTGTGTGTTTATGTAATGTGTGTTTATATAATATATGATATATGTAAATAAAACATGGATCCCTTCTGGTAGCTAGCCTTGGACACTAAGGCTATCTGGGAGCTGGCCCCTGGATCCCCAGTCTCCCCCCCAAGAAAAGCTGGTACCTTTGTGTGTGAACCCCTGAGGTCCACAGTCCCTCTCCGGCTGCTGTTACAGACCCCCTTGCATGCACCACCACAGACACACCTCTCAGCTGACTGTCAGACCTTATGGTCTCTCCAGTAGTTGGCCTGGGTCTCCTGGCTCTTCTGGTAGCCAGCTCTTCCATTTCTCTGAGACACACATGCACATTCAAATGAGTCTCCCGGTTGACTCCCCAGACCCTACACTCTTTCTAGCAGTTGGTCCTCTTGGACATCTTGGTCCCTCCAGTAGCTATCGCCTCCAGTTGTTTTGCTCGCAAACACATATCTAGCCTAGAATTAGGGCTGTTTTGATACCTGGCTTCCCAGTCTCTTAGTCTACTCACTGGCTAGTCCAACTTGAGAATTGCTAGTCACTGTGCATTGACAAATGTATCCTTACTCCGGCTGCTGGCACCACAGACCCTTTGACCTATGGTATTGCTCTAGTTGCTGGCATTTCAGTTTTCACTTGCTTCAGTCCCTACAGTTGCTGGCATCACAGTCACACAGGCCCTGTGGTCTGACTCCAGTCGTTGGCACTTAAACTTCTGTAAATACACATGTACAAAAACCAGAGTCCATTCATTCAGGAAAATAGTTAGAATTGGAGTTTGAAAAGAAGACTGGCTTATTGGGTGCAGAGAAGGGCCAGGAAAATGTACTGAGCAGCAACTTGTGTGCTACTAGCTCCTCGTATCCCCTTGTCCTGCTGCTTACCTGTGCTTGCTCCTCCTGAAACCACCTTCATTCCTCTCTTCCCTGCCTTTAGTTCTTCCCTTATGCATCCCAGAGTACATCTTGTACAATTTCAAGCGTGGTTCCCTTGGATCCCATAATAAGTTTCATATCCCCAGAGGAAGTAACAGCGTCCTTAGTCTGAGTGCCCCAGACAGCCCTTCCATTCACTCACTGTGATGGGTCTCACATCCCTCCTCCTCTGAGGAGTTGGTTCACAGGCTTTGTTTCTCTCAGTGGGTTTCTGGGGTTCCTCAGCCTGGCAGCGTGCTTCTATGCTCCTTTGTGTGTGTAGAGATGAGCTTTTTATTATGTAGCCTAAAAATGGCCATTCATATTCATTATTTAGTTTTCTGAAAGTGTAATCCTGTTACTTCAACTAATGCTAACCTTTGTTTGGGTAACTTAGTATGCTGCTGGAGAGTTCTGTGACTGAATATAGCTTTATTATATACATTCATGAATGCAATGGTAGGTACAAACTACTAATGCCAACCCCAGCTGTCCACACAGATAAGGGTAGAGAGCATTTGGTGGGGAATAGCTGTTTCCCGAGTGAGAGGGTATTCCTGAATTACATCAGAAGAAGGCAACAGTTCACACACTAGAACTGCTTAGTAGGAAGCTGACTTGTTGAGCACACTGATTGAATGGGCTTGCTTAGTTCTGTCTTCACTGTGACCTACAGTTTCCTAAAATACTGAATGAAAATTGATTCTTCTTATCTTCAGAGATACAAGCTGATTAGTAGCACATGTGAACATGCTTTTATGTTCAGTGTCCCTTTTGAGTGGGCTGTCTCTTCAAACTCAAATGCTGCAGATGATAAACCCTGTAACCATACATACCTTTGCATGTCTTTTTCTGATCTCAAACCTTTTTCTGGACACAAATGGAGAACTGAAAACTTAATCGTGGATCTTATTATATGCTTTTTTTACTTCAGTAGCTAACTTGAAAACCAAGTCTTTTGAAGCTGAAATGTTGGTGTAAGGAGAAGAATCTCTTCAATAAGAAGACCAGCAGTGTCTTTTTATTGCAAAACTGTTAGAGTGGGCTTAGACTTTTTTTGTTTGATTCAGAACAGATTAATGGCACTCTTCTCCAACAATATAATGTTCTCAGTTGTTATTGATGCTTATGTGACTACATTGCAAAGATGTAACTGCAACTTGCATAGAAATTCATGTGGTAAACTGACTAGCCTTGTATACAGCTGCTGCAGTAACATTGGCAAACCAAGGGTCTTAACAGAACAGGGCTTTTGCAGAAGGAGCAGCTTTGAAGCTGTTGTTTGTCCCGCAGCTCAGCTGTACCTTTACCTTTGTTTGTTGTTGTTGTTCTTCTTGTATTGCTGGTGATGTAGCTTTAATTGAACTAAATGTCTATACTGTACTCTGAAACTGGGATGCTAGACTTGACAGTCCAAAGCCTGAGTGAAAGTAAGTCTTTAATGTCTTTGTTGTTGACATGGACAGGGGATTGAGTGCAGCCTCAGCAAGTTTGCCAAGAATACCAAGCTGAGTGGTGTGGGTGGTACAACAGAAGGAAGGGATGCCACCCGATGGGACCTGGACAAGCTTGAGAAGTGGGCCCCCATGAACCTAACGAGGTTCAACAAGTCCAAGTGCAAGGTGCTGCACTTGGGTTGGAACAATCTCGGACACGAGTACAGACTGGGCGAAGAACTCACTGAGAGCAGCCCTGCAGAGAAGGACTTGGGGCTTCTGGTGGATGAGAAGCTTGACATGAGCTGGCAGTGCGTGCTTGCAGCCTAGAAGGCCAACTGCATCCTGGGCTATATCAGCAGAGGCATGGACAGAAGGCCAAGGGAAGGGATTGTCCCCCTCTGCTCTGCTCTTGTAAGGCCACACCTGGAGTACTGTGTTCAGCCCTGGGGCCCCCAACATAAGAAGGACACAGACCTGTTGGAGCAAGTCCAGAGGAGGGCCACGAGGATGGTCAGAGGGCTGGAGCACCTCTCCTGTGAAGACAGGCTGAGAGAGCTGGTGGTGTTCAGCCTGGAGAAGAGAAGACTGGGCAGACCTCGTAGCAGCCTTCCAGTACCTAATGGGGGCCTACGAGAAAGCTGGAGAGGGACTCTTTATCAGGGAGTGCAGTGATAGGACAAGGGGTAATGGCTTTAAATTAAAAGACGGGAGATTTAGATTAGATGTTAGGAAGAAATTCTTTACTCAGAGGGAGGTGAGGCACTGGAACAGGTTGCCCAGAGAAGCTGAGGATGCCCCATCCCTGGAGGTGTTCAAGGCCAAGTTGGAAGGGGCCCTGAGCAGCCTGATCTGTAGTGGGTGGCATCCCTGTCCATGGCAGGGTGGTTGGAACTAGGTGTTCTTTAAGGTCCCTTCCAACACAAACTGTTCTATGATTCTATGATGATTCTATGTAGTCTTACTAAACTGAATTTGAAGATGACAAATTAGCAATTCATGTGGTTGTTCCTTTAAAAAAAAATCATAGAAAGGAGAAGACTTTGACTACTGTTTGATTTACTTGATTATTTTTTTCTTGTGATTTGGAAGAGCAGCTTAAGTGTAGAAAAAGTTGTGACAAAATGAACAACAGAAATACCTGGATTAGAGGAAGGTGGGAGAAAATGAAGTTAGGGATGGTAGCATGGGCAGAATTATGGGAAACTTTTCAAGATGATAATTCTAAATTTGATAGAGTTGGTAGAGTTTAGTGAATAGCAGAGAAGGCTGTGTGACTAGTTAAATGGAGGAATGAGTGATTTTAATATATAGAAGTTTTTTTCTTATTTGCAATAAAAGTAAAAGGAGGTTTCTTAGACACAAAAAATTAAGTAGCTAACTTCCTGGCTGCAGCTATATATTGTTATGTCAGTAGCAAGTTCTGTACCCGGTACTGAACATGGCAATTTGTGACTGATGTGAGGGAAGGGATGCAAATGTAGAATTTAATTAGTTTAATGTTATTTTGCTTTCTTATAGGGAAAATGGCTCCAACGTTGATGGTATATGCTGAAGGAAGCTGTATTCTCCTTCCCTGCAACATCTTTCAGGTGCCTCTGAAGTATAGGATGACATGACATTGCTAGATGTGTGATAGTGATTCATTACTTGCTAGCTCATTGCAAGCATGTTCTAGGTGCTCTGTGTGGCCAGAGCAAGAAATAGACTGACAACTGATAAGAGTGTTCTCAGTTTAGCTCCTGGCTTTGTTTAAATGCAGAACATCTAGAGGACCATTGTTTTAGTAGAGTGTGAGTGTGGACTGGTAGGAAAACAAAAAGGATAATGGGATGCATTGTATTTTAAAGATAGGTGATTGCAGGGGTGAAATCAGAGGAGAGGAGGTAAGGCTGCGGGTGTTGCTGGGAGACTGGGGCCTTTCAGATCTGAAACTCAGTGTGGAAGAGGAGAAGGCTACGTGTGGCTCAGCAGTGAGGTTGAACAGATGCTGCTGAAGGCTTAAGAGTTTTGAAAACTTCCTGCAGTTTTTTATTTATTTTCATAGCCAGTTCAATCCAAATTGAACTGCAATCCATAGAACATGGGGTAGAAGCTTATTGCTCTTTCTAGCTTTTTAAATGCACAATAGATGACCTTAATGCATTTTTCCTGTCTTCGGAAATAACTCAAATCCTAGAACTCTTAGCGGTTGCCTATGCAAGACTTGTGTGTTGTAAGAGAGTCCTTTTCAGGACAGTGCTCATTTTGAGAATCATTGATAGAGAACCAGTTTATAAATAGCTGCGGTGAAATCCTTGTAACTCTTCAGAATAAATTCCAACTCTTGAGGGAAGGAGGAGACAAGTTTGTTCATGGCCTAATTCTTTCATGCCTTACAGATTCTTGGTCTGTCACATCAGTTTCAAGGTTCTTGATTGTGGCTGCCCATATAGCACTAAAATTCAGACTTATGCAGATGCTTACACTGCAATAGATGGATTATAAATCCGTTGAATCAAAATAGTCATTATGGAATACAATAACCTTTGAGTGAAACTTCTGTGAGCTTCATGTATATGCACCTTTTAATCCGTTCCATAATGAAAAAGCATTTTTTGGCTTGATGAGATGTCAGTATGAAAAGTACTTGCACATGCAAAGATGTGCTTAGATACATCTGCTATGGTAAATCCTATTCAACTGAAGTTCTGAGTCTGCAAATTCTGACAGCTTTTTATTCAGTGGTACAGCTGTTAGCATAGGTACATATGGGTAGTGATGCTTAGAAATATTACCTGTGAGTTTTTAAATATGTATAAAGCAAAGAAATTCTTTACCTTCATTTGGCATTTTTTAAGATAAACTACATTGGCTCTTGAAACTGTAATTTTAAATCTTTAACTACAAGGCTTTTTAAAAAAAAAGATCTTTTTCAGAAATGCAATACAATCTCCCTAGGACCCTGAATCAGACAGTGCATTTAGGTGGAATTACTTCCTCTGTGCATTCCCATCTCCATTTTTGTATCAAGCATGCCAAAAGAGACTAAACTTTTCAGTCCCTGAAACTGAAGGCTTTATTAGAACACATAATAGATCTGACAAGGATAAAAAATATGAAAACCTCAGGGTGAGGTAGAGTTAGTTATAAAGCTGGAAAACAAATCTATTGCTTGCTTCAGATGCCATTCAAGTGTGTTAGCTTTTCCTTAGTCCTTTTTTTTCCAGCCCAGCTCATTTTTCACTCTCCCAATGGTTGCTCAGCTTGAGATAATCTGCAGTTTCCATCTCTAGATTTTTCTTTTGAATCTCTGAGAAAAATTTCCTTGTTCTTCACCTTTTGGTGATTGGCTGTTGTCCTGCTTTCTGAAGCTGTCAAGATCACTGTCAGTCCTAACTGCATTATAGCTTCCCTACTTGCTGGCTGCCCCTCTCTGTCACTTGTGTGCTTGTTTCCTGTATTCTGAAGAGTGCTTAATGTTTAGGGAAGAAGTCTCCTTTCGTGTCTCCAACTCATTCCATGTAACACAACATACCATTGTTAGTACAGGAATAAACAGGGTAACATTTTTGCCACCTGTCATTGTCTTTGCAAATAGTGCTTTTAGTAATCTAATGAATTTGTTTATTTATTCAAGTAATCATTCAGTTTTGAAGCTATTTCATAGAGGTACCAGTGTATACTGTGTATCATGCGTTCCTAAACTCCCATCCTCTAACCAAAGTAAATCATGTGGAAATGTCTTATAATGTACCCAGCCAGAGGTGATGTAGCCAGCATAAGTAAAGAATTCCTGCAAATAAAAAGAGGAAAAACTGGAAATTATCACGACATTTTATGAATTGTGAAGAAATTTGTTGTGTGTGAAAGGAAATTCAGGAAATAATGAAGAGATCAAACTCTGTAAAGCATGAATGTGAGTTCGTATCCTATTAGTGTGAAATCAAATGTGAATTTACTGTTTTCCATGAGTTTACTATTGGAGAGAAGAGGGAACAAGTATATTGTGGAGGAGAACCTGTTACAAAAAAGTCCTTAATATTTTGGAAGTGTATAGGAAAAAAATGTAAGCTGATATCTTGTCCAATTTTTCTGTTGAAGTAGGTCAAGACTGATTTCGGCCCTGTTAAAATAAGAGTAGATTATTACTTCCTTTGTTAGGTAAAGGTGACTGGCTATTCAGTGTCCGGAAGGGAGTGGGGATAAAGGTCCAAGGTAACTCTCTGCTGCTGCATCCACCTACTACAGCTTTTTGCATTGTGAAGCTCCTTCCAGGGGGAGCTGCTCCTTGTGTTGTTTTGTACTGTGTGGCTCAAGCTAAATTGCCTGCAAGGGGAAGAGACAAGTAGGGACAGGTGGGCAAGCAGCTCCAGAGCTGGAGTGATGGTACAAGGCTTCCTTGTGATTCCCAGGCACTTACATGAGAAATCCCTTGCTTTATTTCCATTTTTCCACTGTAACATATGTGCTTCCATCATTAATGATTGACTTGGATGTAAATAGCTATGGTGTAATGACATTATAGAATCTTTTTATTTGGTGTGAATGGAAGCAAACTTTGTATGTGTATTCATACCTGATGGTATGAATGTCTAATGCTTCCACTGACTGCAATAATTTCTTTTCTCCTAAATTGCTTGAGGAATTTTGATCAAATCTACAACTAACTCATAAGCTTAGTGGGGGCGAACTTTATTACATCCTAATCTATTTTTGCAAAAATTACATGCATGTTTTATTGTAGGACTTGAGACTTCATTTTGTTCAAACTTGAGAATGACTGTATTCTCACTGATTAGTCTCGCTCTAGGTTACTCAGTTTTGAAAAAGAAACACCTAGGCATCATCTTAGTGGGAAGATGACTGCCAAAAAGTATTTTGCTATAACTGTCTTAGTAAGCATAGTTACTTGCTTTGAACGTATGGGAAGGATTTTAGAAAGATTCAGTTCAGTCCCGTTAACAGACTCTGGCTTTCCCTTTCAGAAGAGAAGGGACAATGTTACCTACAGTGGAAAGATTAAATCAATTGACAGCTGTTGTATACATACTGGACTAGCTTCCCTATACTTCTCACACCGCCTTGCAGCAATGTACAGGTCCAACAGTGGCAGAGCCCTTAATTTTTTTCCTTTCTTCATCAGAGAAGAGTCCAGGAAAAGATTGTGTGTGTACATCACAAAGTCATGGATTGTTCTTAAGAATGGCTATGACAAAAGTCACTACTGGCAAAGAAACAGTATGTCTAGGTGCTTACTGGGGCACTGCTGATGATTTTAGGAGGCAGAACTTCTCAGAAGAGAGGTGTTTCTCTCTTGATGAGTCAAGGAAAAAGTGAATTCTGATTGATACGGAATTAAGAGCCATTCATGTTTATAGATGTGGGTAAATGAAACTCACTGAAGTTCATCTGTTCTGTTTCAGGATATATTATTTGTTATTGCCTAGCCTGTAAGGAAATTATTCCCCCAGCACACATGCACACATTTTTATTTACAATTGTGTAAGTGTCCCTGCTGCATGCCTTTGCCATTCAGTCACATACTTTGTGCAGTCCTATCAAATAATGTATCCAACACTTGCATGTTCTGGCTACTGGGGGAAACAAAAGAGGAAATGGTTTCCTCAGAACATTTTTTCTTATATTGCTTAAGTGTAGCAGAGAATGCAGATTTCCACAATTAATATTTAAAATCGTAATGTCAGCACCATCTCCTTTTTTCAGAAGATGGAATGAATGCTCATCTGTGTCTTCCCATATGTCAGTGTTGCCATTGAGAAATAGTAATTAATGGAGAGGTCAGGTCACTGAGCAATCTTAACTGCTTTATGGCGTGCTGCCACTTATCTGTTTCAGACTGCTTGATTCAAGTACTTCATCTGGAACAAATCACACTAGCCAAACATATAATTTATGCTGTGAAGATTCAAAGGCCACCCTGAGATCTCCGCCAGTGATACCAGTGGAAGGAAATTCTTCTCAAATAAAGAAATGTAGAGGGCTGCTGTTATTTGGTTTCTTTGATACAATATGATGTTTACTCACCTTCTAATAGAAATTTTCATACAAAGACCCCAAAGTAATTTGCCAGTTAGTCAAAATAACTTAGCTCTTACTTTCAAGACAAGATCTGTTTAACCGTCTTTTCTTAAAACCCCCACATAACTACTTCAGAGATGTCACAGAACCATTGGCTTTGGATTATTTGATAAATCTTCCACAACTTTATCCTCAGCATGGAATGTGAAATGATGTAGAGGCAACTTCTTCAAGCCTATGCTTTGCTGATAAGCTGATTTGATATAGACATTTTTTTGTGTGGGTGTTGAGCTTCTTGTAAGTTTGTACAGTTCTGTGTTTTAAAGTAATTGTTGTGATGAGGGGCCAAGATGGCAACTGGCTGTATTGAACTGCTGCTAGCACTTCAGTAAAATGAATAGGGGCTCAGACTTCACTGATTTGTAGGTGATGTTAGCAGCAAGATAATCTTTGGATGGCTGAGTGGCAATTCACCAGAGGGCTATGCTGCCATCCAGAGGAACTGCTACAGGCTGGAGAGGTGGCTGACAAGAATCTCATGAAGTTCAGTGAGGAGAAGCCCAAAGTTCTGCATCTAGGGAGGAACAACCCCAGGCACCAGGACATGTTGGGGTCCACCCAGCTGGAAAGCAGCTCTGCAGAAAAGGACTTGGGGTTCCTGGTGGACTCCAAGTTGAACAAGGGCCAGCAATGTGCCCTTGCTGCTAAGAAGGCCAATGGTATTCTTGTCTGCATTAGGCAAAGAAAGTATCACCAGTATGTCAAGAGAGGTGATCCTTCCCCTGTACTCAGCATTGGTGAGGCTACACCTGGAGTACTGTATCCAGTTCTGGCCTGTGCAGTACAAGAGAAACATGGACATGCTGAGAAGAGTCCAATGGAGGGCTACCAAGATGATGAAGGGACTGGAGCACCTCTCCCTTGAGGAGAGGCTGAGAGAGCTGGGACTGTTCAGCCTGGAGAAGAGGAGGCTCAGGGGGATCTCATCAATGTCTATAAATACCTGAGGGGAGGGTGCAAAGAAGAGCAAGCCAGGCTCTTTTCAGCGGTGCCAATGCCAGGACAAGAGGCAACGGGCACAAACTGGAATGCAGGAGGCTCCCTCTGAACACCAGGAAGGACTTCTGTACTGTGCAGGTGATGGAGCACTGGCACAGGGTGCCCAGAGAGGTTGTGGAGTCTCCCTCCTCGGAGATCTTCAAAAGCCACCTGGAGATGGTCCTGGGCAACCTATTCTGGGTGTCCCTGCTTGAGCAGGGGGTTGGATCAGATGACCTCCCCAGATCCCTTCCAACCTCAACCATTCTGCTATTCTGTGAATAAGGGTGTATGCCTCCGTTTTAAGAATACGAGGGAGTTATGGTCTCAAATTCTTTTGTTTAAAATCTGTTGGAATATTTCCAAATCTCCTGCATTTACCAGTCCTTCAAAATCAACCAAGAACAAGCTTTATCAATATTGTGCTAATGGCATCAAGATCTACTGCACTCCCTCTAGTAAGGAAGTTTCTGTAAGAGACAAATGCAGGCAAGGAGCTTTGTGCTTCTTGTTGCTTTTAAGTGCAATGATAATCTGTCCAGGAGAGCTACAAATTTCAGGTGGTTTGTTTCAGGTTAATCCCAGGTCCCAGGTTTTAAGTCTGTTTTTTAAATCTGACACTTCTAAAATATGTTCTTCTAGAAGGACGTAGCTACAAGTCCACAGGAAATCTTTTATCCTGTTACAAGAAATTTTTTAATGTGTGAATCACTTCAATTTTCAGAGGAATGTTTGCAAGCTGCTACTCAAAGGTCTAGTTGACTTGCAGTAATTATTTTGTTGTAAACTCTCAGCTATCAAATCACTTTTTTTGTCTCTGTTGCTGGACATTATTTATGGAATAGAGCAGGAAGTAAATCAATGTTGAGATACTGATTAATGACATCTTTTCTGTAATTTTAAAGGTTATAAAAAGCAAAATATTGAACAGTTTTTTTTTAAATGCAGAGTGAACTAACATTCATGGTAATTTGCTCTTTTGACCACAAAGAATAACATTACAGTTTCAAGAGCTAATCATTTTGCAGTACAAATGTGTCTAGAAATGAGCAGACATTTTCGGGTTTGCACTTAGATCAAGAAGATGATTTTCTTGAAGATTGGAAATGAAGGTGAAGAGCTAGGACCCTTAAAAATCAGTATTGATTTGCAAAGTTCCTGAAATGTTCACTGCTTTGGTTTTTTTATTATTTATTTCTCCTTGTTTGTTATTACTAAGGAAGCCAGCTTTATAATATACATGTGCTGTGATGACTGTAAGTGTCAATTATGCTTTGGATATGTAGGCTTAAAAGGATTTGAATGTATTTAATTTACACTTGGAATAAATCTGGTGCACTTGCTCACTGATAATGGTCTGTGTTAGTCATGTATAACTTTGTGTAACTGTAAAGGCAGTTGAGGGATGGAGAGAGGACAACAGAATTTACTCACTTATGGGGGAAAAGAGTCATTTAACAAAAGAGAAGAAACAAAGTGACAGGAAAAAAATATTTCTATAAAACACCAAGCAAAGAAGAATACCCTCTTCCTTGAAGTCTAAACCAAGTGTGTAATAACGCGAAGAATAGGTGGGGAGAAGACTAGAATTATTGTTATTGTTTTGTAAATAAGGATTTTCGAAAGGACTACAGCTTGTGGGTGTCTTAACAGCAAGCATCTAAAGGAACTTAATTTTCAGAGCTGAGGGCAGGAAAAAGTTATATAAACATTGCGGTTGAGAGGTTTTGTAAGTGGTTTTTAAGATACTTGACCTAGTACCTACCTGATGGTCGTAGTTCCCTTAGGATACACCAGGCACTTGTAGCTGGCTGGTAGATGAAATGCAGGTGTGGATTTTCCAGGAGACCTGCAGTACTTCAGAGCAAAACCTGGATGCTGGGGGGTTACCTTAGGATGCCTGAAATAGAACTAATTGCCTTTATTTAAACTACTGAATCTTGTTTGGCCCTGAATGTCTTCTAGGAATCATTGGATTGAGTATAAGTGTCTTTGGCTATATGCATGGTTAACACATAGTCTAGGTCCACTTTTAAAGTAGACTTAAATATTGCAGAAGAATGAATGTATGTATGCAGAGAAATAGTTATTCTATTCCATTACCCAAAAAGTTGACTTAATGGATTTTCTAGGACTGTATTAATTTTTATTTTGCATATATAATACATATATTATTAAAGCTTCATGATTTCAAGGTCATATTACACATCCAAGATGTTATTGTGATTTAACTACAGACAGAAAAATATAGTACCAGAGAACAGAATTCAAAGTAGCATGTCTTTGGTTGATTCCATACTTTTTTTTTTAAGGCACACTAATAACTGCAATATCTTTTATGTATTTTGGGAAACTGAAATATAGCCAGCAGGAAAGAAACTGCCTAAGAGGCAATACTGTATGTTTCAACATTTTGAAATCAGTTTTCCTGTTTATACTTTGTGTCTTACCAGCGGAGGCTGCATCTGTCTCTGTGCAGAAATGCAGGCACATTTAATTTGGTTTTGTACACATCTGTAAGTACATAAATGTTCCTCAGGCAAAATCCTTGTTTTCCTTTAATGCTTGATCATTATGATAGAGTGGATGCACATATAAATTACTTGAAGTCTAATGCATTCAAACAGAACTCTAGTAAAATACTCTTCTTACAAATTACATTTGAGGATTTTTAAAACTGAAGGATAAAATGTCAATAAAAATGGAATAATGTGTATTCCATTCTAGAGTATTTTGATGTATCCCACCTGCTTTCATAGTGATATAATGAATGATACAAGCTGATTTAAAAGTTTTTAAATTCATTGTTAATATATTTTGATGGTAGAAAGTCAGCATAGCTAAGTACAAGCACAGATTATATTAAATTAACATCGGACACCTCACTTAAGGAATCCCATAACTTAGGTGGTGTGTGTATTTTTAATTTACCCCCCTTGTCCGCTTGTACTTGGGCAGCATGATTGAACCTCCACTTGCACAATCAACTGTGCAATTCTTTTCCTCTCGTAGTCCTGCCTCGTTCAGTGAAGAGGACAGATGGTATTCACTTCATAAGCCACTAATCAATATTTTATCTTAGGCTGGTTGTTCAGTGTGAGCCTCAGGCTGTTTACTATAGGCTATTAAGTCCCTATTACAATATTAATTTCTGTGTGGACTTTTCTGTGGTGCTCATTGAGGTAATGTTTGAGTAACCTGACCAAAAAAAACCCCCAACCTTTTGAGGTAAAGGGATGTTATGGAGAGTACAAGAATATGAAAGATTAGAAGGAAGAACACTGTGTATTACTGTTTGACCCTTACTTTACAACTTCTGGCCTAGACTGGCACAGAGTACAGTTTTATAAACCACTTAGAGACATGCCAAACTTGTCCCAGCATCTGGCTTTTTAAGATGCTGTTTTTGATTGCCTCTGTAGTTGCAGACTCACAGGAAAAGATTTAGTCTTGTCTGAAAATGACTCCAATTAAATCACAGACAGAAAGAGATAAAAGAAGGAGAATAACGTGGGTAAGGAAAAGAGCTTCTGAGCAGGGAAGCAAGAGAAGTTAAAGCTTTACATTCCACATTCAGGACCTCTTGGCCTGTTCAGCTCCGATTTATCCCTAGGGTGGATCTTTCCTAATCAATGACCAGGGCAAGAGTTCTCTGAAGATCACAGAGGATGTTCCTAGAGTATAGGTGCGTAGGGAGTCAGATCCAGGTGCGTACAGGAAAACTTGTTGGCAGAACTCTGATATTAGAAATCGTAATAAAGCTTCTCATGAATTTTACATTTAACCAAACTTACTTTGTCCAGAGTTTATCCCGAGTCAGATGACTTCTTCCAGCATACAGCTGTGAGCACAGTGTGTGGACTAGCTTTGGCCTCTGTGAGCTAGGAGCAACAATTACAGGAAAAACATGTGAAGCAGAATTATGTTTACATTCCCCTCTCATATCAGTAGGGCAGAAACCATGGTATATCAAGTTCAGTGCTGTTGTGGAGGAGGCACAAGAATAGTTGATTGTAAGTACAGAGCTATGAGTAGTGCACCTTCTGTTTCTCTGGTAGTGGGAGGTGGTGTGTAGACAGGCTGCTCAACAGGATGAACTGATGTGCCAACCACCAAAAAAAGAGCCCTAGCAAGTCAATCTAATCACAGGTGCTTTGTTGCAATAAAACTTTATTTTAACTTAAAATATCTGAAAATGCTCTTGAATACTAGATGTGTTAGAGAACTCTTAGCATCTATCAGCTCTGATTTTTCAAACTTTGTCATGTTTGCATGAGTTCTCTCATTAGAAAAAGGTAAATTGTTGACATCCAAGTCACACTGCATGAAAGTTCCCATTTCATAGCTTAGGGATTTCAAATTTCTTGTTAAGCACAGTGTTGTGGGTTAACCCCAGCAGGCTGCTAAGTACCACACAGTTGCTTGCTCACTGCCTCCACAGGAGGATGGGGGAGAGAATTGAAAAAGGTAAAAGTGGGAGAACTAGTAAGTTAAGATAAAGACAGTTTACTGGGTAGAGCAAAAGCTGTGTGAGCAAGCAAAGCAAAATAAGGCATTCATTCACTACTTCCCATTGACAGGCACATGATTAGCCATTTGCAGGAAAGCATGTATAACAATTACTTGGGAAGACGGATGCCGTAACTTTGAATCCCGCTCCCCTTCCTTCTTATTTCCTACATTTTTTATTGCTGAACATGACACTGTCTGGTATGGGACATCCCTTTGGTCATTTGGGGTCATCTGTCTGGCTGCGTCCCCTCCCAGCTTCTTGTGCACCCCCAGCCTCCTCCCTGACAGGGCAGCATGAGAAACAGAGAAAGCCTTGATGCTGTGCAGGCACTGTTCAGCAACAGCTAAAACATCAGTGTTATCAATAGTGCTTTCATCACAAATCCAAAACATAGCACCATAGGAGCTGGTATGAAGAAAATTAACTCTATCCCAGCCAAAACCAGTACACACAGCCAGATATTTTTTTTCATAATCTTTCTCTTGGAAGAAAAACAAAACTGGTTTCACAGAGATTTTTCCTCTTTCTGTACATCTGTGTCTAGAGATGGATGAAAATTTTCTTGGTCTGTTGCTCTTCCTCCTCAAAATATCACCTAAGCCTAGTACAGACAGTAAGCAAGATAAATTTTACCTTGTTGGTCAGATCTTGACAAAGCAGATGGTAAGGATGTACGGTAGGAATCAGCCATACTGGATAACCTGTTTTTCCTCTGATAAGAAGATACTGGGAGAAATTCGGTGCTTGAGGAAGTTATGTTTAAGATGTTTGGACCCAAAGTAACAGACATGCATAACCTGGAATTGCAAGAATTTCCTTCCTAGTTTCATTGTCAAATCAGAAGTATGATCCTGTTCTAGACTTCATTTCTTGGATACTCCTTGCCAGGTTTTATTATAATTATTAAAAATATTTATACTAACTAGTTAATGTACTGAAGATAATCGTTGTTGGAATAAATGAATAGCCAATGCAAATGAATACTTCCGTAAATATCTGATCTGTATCTTGTGTGAAAGAGCTTTCTGTATAGCTTACATACTTGGTGATGAGTTTACCTCTAGTTGGGATGTTCTTCTCAAAGTAACTTTGGACCGAAATAGGTGTTCTTTCAAGAATTACTAGAGAGTCCTATGTTTGTGCATTGTCAAAAACTAAGGTAAAGTTGGCTAAAAAAGTTTAATCAGAATGTCTGTGAATCCTCACCTTATCTCATGTATAACTAGAAAAAGTGCAAAAGGGAAGAAGTTAGTTGCCTTAAGTGTTCTGAAATGTCAGAAAAATAATTCTCATGTATGTGAAGCTGTTAAATATGTGGTTTTTGAAATATGCTAGCTTAGCAATTTAAAATTCAAGTTGAATTCTGAATGTAGTGAGTCGTTGTCTTGTTCAAACTACTATTTCAAATTTTTGTATTTTCAATAAGTTATTCTGCTAGCTCCCTCTTCCATTAGCTTTCCTGGTGTCTGTCATGTTTTAGCCGCTTGTTGACTGTTATGATGCAACAAACAAATTTACTAAGAGTATGCTGTAAGAGTGAAGGAGAGTGTGCAAAAAAATAAAAAGGGTAAAAAAAATAAAGCATACTCTTCACAGCCTTTTTAAAAGTTGGAAGACATGCTTTTGAGGGCTTGGTTGTACTTGAAAAGTAATCAGTTGTCATATTTAATTCATATAAAATCTTCATCTCCCAACTCTTCTGCATTTTAAAGACTATGTTATATTTCCTAGTTTTATAGTTCACTAGCAGGAGTGTTTTCTTTCTGTCAGTTATTAAGAAATTCTTGTCTTTGATTGGGAGTTGCAAAAATAACAGCATGTAGTTTATTTCTTCTCTGGTAGGAAAGTTGTAAGTAATCACTTACAACATCAAGTCAACTCGTATTTATAACATTTTATTATTCCTATGGAGTATCATCATGAAATTATTACGGAAAGGCTTATCATTAGATAAAAACATTTTCAAATGTGTATTGTAGAAAGGACTTTTACTACCATCATAATCCTTCAAGAAAGAAGAAAACTTTCTAAGAGCAAATCTGACAGGGAACAAACCCTTAGCCTCTTTAAAAACACGTTCTCCAGTTGTCAACTTTCGTAGAGTTTGAATGAAGACTTTGGTGTAACTTAAGAAAATATCTATTTTAGTATCTTTAGTATGCTTTATGTGGCTTTAAAAATGACTTTTCTTACTGGTGTGAGAAAAAGCAGACGCAACTTAGTCGTGAAACTTAGGCATTGCTATTTTTGAAACCAGCATGTAAAATCGAGAGCCTTTCGATACAAAGGCATCCTAAATGCTTGAGGCACTTCTATGGCAGAATCACTGGATGCTGAGAGAATTTTCAGGGGGTCAGTATTGTCCACAGCCCATATTTGCATTGTTTTCCTATGCATCCATGTAGCCCAAGTTGTATCTCCAATTACTGAATCTTCAAGAAGACCAGCAAGACCATTCTTGTACTGTTATCATTATTATTTTTAAATTTAAATGTTGTTAAAATTTAAGTATATAAAACAATATTTGAGATTAACTTTCTTTGCATAAAATGAATGGAAAGGCAATTTGACCAAATAGTCTTCTGGATTTATAAGGGAGTTGTTCTTAGCATAATTTAATTTTTTAGTTTTTGTTTGTTTGTTTATTTTTTATTTTATTTTATTTTTGTGACGGAATAAGCTTACAATGAACGTTTGCTTCTCTTAAAACAGTATAAATGTAGGTAATGAAGTCATGCTGAAGTCAAATAGTTTGCGTGAATTCAGAAGTAGCAAATTCCATTTCATTCACAATAGCATTGTATCTTCTGGCTCTTTTTATGCTTTTTCATGACTGGCAAAAATTTATTATTTTCATAGAAGCTTCCTTGAAATGTTCTGGCAGATTTGATAAATATTAGGAATACAAACAGAAGCATAAGACTTTCATACAAGATTAAAACAAACAAACAAACCGACAGAAAACCTCCGGTAAGTCTTTTGCCTTTACTACATTTTAGACACTACTATGTTATAGATTAAAATAAAAGTAATAGCATATGATAGTATTAACAGTCATCAGTGCATCAATGTTGAAATCCATTCTCCATGGAACTGACACTATTGAATGGAATCAGTTTTTAGAAAGTATCGTAGTGGGAAGTAAATTGACTTGGTGGGCAATAAATTGGAAACAGTTTAATAGTTTTAAAAAATTAGTTTTAAATGAAGGTTAAGAAGGTATTTCAGCTGTTCAGTCTGTTTTATCTGTTTTATGTAGCTGTTGTATTTCTATCACTTGAGTATCCTGCTGAAGGCTGAAGCAAAACTGGAGCTAGTGTTTTTTCAAAAAACAGTGGTTTTGATTCAATATATTCACTTGTACATAATGTTAATCAAAATGCCTTGGCTAGTCTTTAGCTGATACAATGGAGTACAAAAAGCTGATTCCGGTTGCCAGTGTTATGAATGGATGGTCAGTGCCTTTTCTTATACCTTAAAGCAGGTAAAAGCAATTGAAATTAGGTAACGTTGCTCCTTCTGTGAATCCATTGTTATAATGTTAGCCAAACTCTGAAGTAGCTCTCAAGGTCTGCGTACGCTGTAACTAAAGGAGGAGGAAACCACAAAGTTGTGGATATGTGTGACCTGCATACTGTTTGTTACTTCAATAATTTGATTTTCACTTTGGATGAATGTTTAAGCATTTATGAATAAGTGACCATACTCTGACATTTTTTGTCTGCTCTGCATGGTATGGTTTTCTTATATGTGTTCTGCGATTTGCTTTTTAAAACCTTAACATATGGGTGGCTGTTCATGTCACAGAATGATCTAGGTTAGGAGGGATCACTGGAGATCTGTCCAAGAGAAGAGGTCTAAGACAGGAAACTTCCTGTTACAAGTTTAGAATTTTTACTGTATTTGTCAAGAGTAATCAGTTTATAGAGGTTGCTTTGGACTGTTCTGTGTCTGTGTCTACCTGTGAGGCTTTTTGACATGCAATTACTTATTTTTACAACATTTACTTATTCACAATTCTCTGGGGATTTTTACATATACAGTCATCTGCGGTACATACATTTATTTGTGTGAATGTACTGGCCTGTGTGTTTCTGTATCTGATTTAGTACTGTGTTAAAGAGTCTGCAAAATGTGTTAGACTTACCTCCTAACTCTTATTTAAAGCAAATAAACAAAAAACCCCGACAAACCTAAAATGTTTCTCCACCTAATTTATAACAATGAAAAAACCCTTAACCCTCCCCCCCAATCAAACAACTAATGAAGTATTTTTTGTTGTGAATTTCAGCATTACTGTCTTAAGCTAGAGTAGTACAAAAAGTACATCTTGGAAAAACAAGGATTTGTTTGAATCACATAACAACTTTCTTTATTCATAATATACCACTCTGAACAGCAGAACAGAAGAGCTTTTTTTTTGTGATAAAATGTATTAATATCTGCATTGAATATGCCATGGATATCTTCTGAAAATAATTATATGTCACTTAAAAATATTTAGCTAAAAGATATTGAAACACAGCAGGCATTTATTTGATGGATATGATAAATTAATTTAATGTATAAGCATACAGAAAGTAAGATTAATTGAAGCCCTTGAGGCCCACAGCTGTTTGTTATAGTAGTTGACATCTCTCAAACTGTTGCCTAATTAATACTTTAGTCCTACAAGGTGTTAATTCAGATGCTTGAAAAGTTAAGGATGCTGTTATAGGAGTCTTTGAGAAGATCTCATTGTTTGTCTTGTTCTACAATGAAACACCCATCACAGGAGAAGCTTTTGTAGTTTTACCCAGCAATGTTTTCATATATTGGGGTACTAGGATTGAATAAAACTGTTGGAGTGCAGTAGTTTTATTGTGTTTACCTCTGGTAGTAAGAAATTTTGGTGGGCCGGTTCCCCAGTGCAGTAAATGTCATTGTAACTATATCTGTTAACTTCCCTCTCATTTGTGGTAGCCTGTAGTGGTGACAGAGCATTCAGGAAAAACATTCAGTGTATGTGTAACGTGCTGAAGGCAGTGGTGATGTGGAAAGGAAAATCCAACAGTTTGTTCAAACTCCTTAGCCATATAGAGTGGGCAGTACCAAAACAACTGCTTGATTACTATGTGACTGTGGTTGATTTTGATGACTGTAGGAGAAATAGGTTTTTACACTGCGGCAAAACTTTTATAAGTACTGACTGGCGCTTGCAAACACTTAATTTGCTTTGTCAGATCAGTGTGTTCTTGACTTTCCTGAGACTTGGGTGTGGTAACCTACGTGCTACCCTAAAACTTAAACTGTGCCAACTTCAGAATAGCAAGTGATGCAGAAGGAGTGCTGGTTGCACAGCTTTTATCCAAACCAGATGTGGTAGGGCTTACCAGGTCCGAAATCGTGCATCTGAATCCAGGTGAGAAATCTGCATTGGCACTGGCTTGGGAATTTCTGTGTTCCTCAGTGGGCAGCGTCACTGACATTTCTTTTCTCCGCTATGCTTTTAACTGCCTTATATGCATAATCCACTATGCCTGATTTATGTACGTTTTGTGTTATACATGAGTTTGGTTTATCCAGGTTCTCTTTCCTCTTTCCAGTCTGGGAAGCTGGTTGTCCATGCATGTGGCTTCTGTAGAAATAGAAGCCTTCACTTCCAGCACACATTTAGTTATTCACAGCTGATTCTGGAAATGTGATCTTACACAGAAAAGCTCCTCTATTTTTAAAACCAAGGAAGCTGATGAGGGGTTGTTATGGGACTAGGTATATGGTACAAGATGTCTTCTTTACCATTTTATCTTTAAGAACGAGTTGTGCAGTGGTGCAACATATCACTGTAGCTTTACTGTCTTGGAGGACTTGTAGGTGTTCATGTAGATAGTAGTCCTGTGAGCTGATTTAAAATGGTTATGAAACTACAGCAGAAGACTTCAAGCCAGGATAAACTAACATTTTCTCAAAAAGAAGTCCTGTGTTCCTCTCATTTCAAGTACCGTGCCAATGCTCGTTTCTCTCTCTCCCTCTTCCCCCAACTTCCCAAAGCTTGCATAGCTGTGAAATTAATTGGGTTGGAGAACTATCTCGATTAAAATTAGCTGTTTATGTTCATGCAGCTGCATATAAGGGAAGGAAAACAGTGTGAGGATAACAACTTGGGCTAGGAGGGCTGAGGCAGTTCCATCTTCTGCCAGCTTGATTAGTGCCATGGGTTACAATCAATCAGTTGAGCTTATTAGCTGTAGAAATATCCTATACAATTGCAGCTTCAGATCACACTCAGATCAAATTTGATATGAAATTGTGTCTCTGTCATATCTTAGCATTTGTAATCGTAATATGCAGTTGGGATTCACCAGTTTTCACAGGTGACATTTTCAAGCAGGGGAGAACCGTGCATATTGAAACACCTGGCATACAGTTTTAAGGAGTCAAAAAGCACTAGCAAAATCTCTCATCCTTGAAAGTTTCTGACTAATCTCTTCCTTCACCATGAAGAAATAGACACAAATGAAAATCAAGGAAAAAAAGTGAAGGCTGTATTCCTTTACCCCAAAGAATAAAAAGATTGAATTGGTTTTGCAGCATCGTTTAATGGGTGGCATTGTAAATCAACTTTGGTACTGGAAAAACATCTAATTTACTTTGTGCCCAAAGATTTTGCTGTTTCTCCTTCTACTTTTTTTTTTTTTTTTTAAATTTTCTATTCTTTTCTCCATCTACTCTTTTTTCTTCCTGGTTGCAATTCCCAGAATCTCTTCCCTGGTTTTCTATGCCACTGTTTTGTTATTCTTGTCTTCTGTTTTTCTGTGTCACATTCCTACCTCACCTTTATTTTATGTTTTAATCCTATTACTTTTCTGCTCCTTTTGTCTTGTGCATCTCCCACCCACCCAATCATCAATCCCACCACCCAGACATGGATGGGATCTGAGAAGCTTACCAGACTGAAGTCGAAATGCAGTTGATATTTGAAATACTAGAGGCAGTCCTTGAGTGAGACATGAAAAAAGAAACCTCTTTTCATGTACGCCAGAACAGGCCTTGGCCCTGGTGGGCGCGAAGCTCTCTGGCGGCCGCTTGGTCTGGAGAGCAGGGAAGGGGGTGTTCGGGAGGCCTGGGCCCCAGAGCGGCTGCTGAGGTTGGGTGCGTGGGGTTTGTGGCTGGACGTAGCCCCTGGGCGGTTGGGCGGGCCCCGGCCTGGGATGGTTGGGGTGGGGAAGGAGCTGAGGAGGCCTCAGTCCCGTGTGGGTCAAGTGCTGAAGTACCCTCAACCCTGGTGCTGCCCGCGGGGCCTCCAGGGGTGGGTGGGGAAGCCTTGTCCCTGAGCAGGTGACAGTGCTGGCAGTGCCTCACCACAAGCGGATAGCCGGGTGGCAGCACGGGGCCTCCGCCGGCAGGGCGAGAGCCTTTCCCTGGGCAGCTGCTGGCTGGGCACAGCCTCATTTGCTGTCCCTTGGTCCTTGTGGGCGTGGGAGTGACCCGGCGACCTGTGAAGGGGCTCAGCAGCTAGCAGGGCACGTGAGATGTTGCAGCTGAAGACTAGGAAACTTGATTTTTTTTTAACGATGTGGATGGTCAAAATAGTGGATCAGGTTGCCAAGTGCGGTTGTGGAGTCTGTCCTTGGATATGTTCATGACTGGACACAGCCCCGAGCCCTCTGGTCAGACCGGCTTTGAGCAGGTGTTTGGACTTGGTGACCTCCAGAGGTCCTATCCAACCTAAATTATTTTGTGGTTTGGTGATGTACAAAGCAGACTTGCTGGATAGCTTGCATTTTTAGTGGTGTATTTCTAATTTGAGGGTTTTTTTAGTGTCACATATGCAACTTAATGTATTTATGTTTGGGAATTACGTCATTGTTAGCAAGATGCACACTAATGTGTTGAAGAGCATACGGGAAAATAAGGTTTGCCATACTGTAAGAAATCCTCTGATCTGTCTGGGTGACAGCTAGCTAGCTATTGCCACTACCAGACCTTTAAAAGAAAAGAAAGAAAAAAAAAAAGAGTGTAGGGTCAGTATGGGATATTATTATGCTATCTTTTTCTCAATTCTATTTTGCCAGAAGCAGTTGGGCACCTAGATTTCATTAATTATGACAAATCCATTAATGTCAGTCCCTTCTGAGTTTTGACATTGACTAACTTTGGCAGTCGTTTCTGAAGTCTTATATAGCACGTGATAGTTTTTACTATTACCACTTATTTTGTTAACTTTTTATTGACTTGCTTTACTGATTGTCCTCTTCTGTATGGAGAACAGATGGGTATCTATTAACCGTCTACACATATACCACAGAGGCTTGTAACTTTTTAATAAGATAGTAGATTGCTATTGTTTGCTCTTGATCCTTTTTTATGGAAACCATTCTAGTTCTTTTCGATGTCACTATATTAGATCTTTTATGTTGTGTTTGTTTGAGATAACTGATGTAAGGATTTTTACAGATTTACTGTACGTAGTATAAGTACTGCATAGCATGTACATGTGAATGTATATGTGCATTTCCTATTATTCTCCAGTCCATTCTTTTTGTTTTCTTAGATCATGGTTTTTTTTTTTTAACTGCAATTGCACTTTCAGTTTCATTGAGCTATTCATATGGGAACTGAAGTCTCTTTCCTTCTTTGATAACTGTGAATTTATAATCTTTAATGGTCTATAAAAAGCTTACATATTCACTCCAAGGAGCCTTCAGTACTGTCAGAAAGAATTAAGGGTAGAAATGTCTTACCCATTTGGAAATCATTTGTCTTGATAGTTGCTTTCTGAAGATATTTGAAAATTAATATTAAATTCTGATATAGTGAACGTGTGCATAGACTTCTATTTTCACAACACATTTCTGGACAATGACTCACCTAAATACATTTTCATGTGTTTAATATTGACTTTTGTTGTATGTCCTGTGTATAGGATAAATTATCCAAATTCAAGAAAGAGGAAGTATGAAGTTCATAACAAAATGGAAATCCAAGTCTAATTCTTTGATAATGAAAATCATGTCATAAACCATAAAAATCCTAAAGTTGTTTGTGGTTTTAATTCACTATAGTTACTACTTAGAATCTAGACTCTCTCCTCCTCCTACACATATGCCTCGTTCCTTTCCACATATGCTAATCGCTATAGGGGGCGGTAGGGAGGATCAAAAGTGACAGTAACATAAGTTTGCACATCTATATGTGGTAATAAGAAACCACAGACTTACTTTAACAAAGTAGCTCTGAACTTTGTATTCAGCAGTCTCGAACATTCATCTCTAGAGTTTTGTCTAGGGATTTTCCTTGTCCGAAGTATGACTTTGAGTACCAAAAATAAAATATACTGTTTATTTTAAAATAAAGCAAAAATAGTAAGTCTGACCAAATACGGGCTATGAAGGGAAGGGCCATGAGGTAAGTTAATTCTAGTGCTTTATTTTAGATGCCCAAGTCCACATTTTTTTCCCCTCACTTGTCCGAAGATGTATGCAAAGGTTCTTCCTAATCCTGTAAGTATGAGGCAAAGTGTTTGTTAGATAGTTTCAAGACTATTTACGCACAGCTGGCAAGAGTGAGCCAGAAAGGGATGTAATAGTGCCACTTACTTGAGAGAAAGAGCTTTTAGTTGATGGAAGTACACTGACATTCAGATGTTCTTTTTGATGTTTGATTGAAAATGCCTGCACACTATTTGATTTTTTGGAAAGCTATTTTTATGTTAAATGCATTTCCTAACGTTTGGAGTTATTCTACTATTCTGAAAGTCTAATTTATTTAATTGCATGTCCATCAGATCCTGGATTGCGTGTATGCCGTATAGTGCTTTCAGCAAATGAGGTTTTAATTGTATTTCAGAGATAGCAGTTGAAGTAACAAATTTTGTCTTTGCATCCATATTGGAACCTGATACGGATTGATTAAATTGAGAAGGTGCTGTAAAATTACTTTGTCTTATTAACTGTGCTATTCACACTCATTGCACTCTACAACTTCCTGAAGGGAGGTTGTGATGAGGAGGGAGTCGGCCTCTTCTTCCAGATAACTAATGATAGGACTTGAGGTAACGGCCGCAAGTTGCGCCTGGGGAGATTTAGATTAGATATCAGGAAAAACTTTTTCTCTCAGAGAGGGGTCAGGCACTGGAACGGCCTGACCAGGGAGGTGGTGGAGTCACCGACCCTTGCGGGTTTTAAGAGGCGCCTGGACAAGGGGCTACAAGATATGGTTTAGTAGCTTAGTGGGTAGTATTGGTGATAGGATGACGGTTGGACTAGATGATCTTGAAGGTCCTTTCCAACCTTGTGATTCTGTGATTCTACGATGCAAAATATATGCAGTGCTCATCAAAGCTAAATGGTGGTGTGAAATTAAATAGAAATATGTTAAGATGTAAAATCATATATATACTTTTTGTTAGTGAATGCAACCAAGCCCTCATTTATTTATCTTTGTGGAGAAAGTTAACGAGTCGTGGAGTGCATTTCCATGCATCTTAATGGTGTCTGTCATGTATGCATTCCTCCCACTTAGAACTCTTTTTTGTCCCATATTAAATGGCAAATGTTGTTGGTTTTTTTTTTTTTTTTTTAAATGCTTTGTTCTTTTCCATGTGGACTTAGGAAAATAATCTTCTTTTCTCATATTTTGTTGTACTTAGTTATCTTTTTACTTTTTAAAAATCTTTTTCACAATTCCTTGTTGTCTTGTATGATATCCGTAACACTCCTGCTAATATTGTACTACGAATTATGCATTTTCCTCTTTGCTTGTGAAATTATCTTTTTATTTCATCTTCCAAAAGTCTCCTTGAAACTGTACTAATTTCATCAGACATGTTTACATACTGCTGTGTATGCATGCACTTTTGTAATGTCCACCTTGAGATACTCATTCTTCATGTGAACGTGCGTGAAGTTTTCCTGCCACTTCTACTCCCAGTCAGATTCTTAACTATGAAGGAGCTAGGCAATGAGTGGAACCAGTTGAGTAAAATGGAAACCGTGCTCCTTTCATCCTGCAGAAGAGGATGCTACTGGCAAAACTGTTACAATTCGTGAAACTGTAGTTCCACATGCATCAGATACTGACGCAACTTCACAATTGCAGTAGAAGACATAGTGTGTTTTAATACATTGTTTAAGCTTTCTGAAAACAAGATTTTAGTTACATTAGACTCTAACATAGGTTTTAGTAATTATAAATGTAATTTCAGATCTGTTAGTTAAAAACAGTATTTTAAATAACTTTTAGATATGAATTTATTCCCCTTGGCTTTTTGGAGATTTTTGGGCAGTACAGGCATTTTAATACAACCTCAAGGATGCTGGTGTAAAATCTAGGAAGAAATATCTAAGACATAGACCTGTGTTATGAAGCAAATTAGCCTGTTATGGAGTAGTGAAGGTAACTTTTTGCTTGATGACTGTCAGACTATACCTACTGCTATTGCCTTTGATATGGGTCTGAGCAGTGCCTTGTGCTGGCGCTTCTGATGTTTATGGCTGAAAAGGAAATACCAATGTTTCTGAACAAGCTCCACACTCTTCATCTTGTGCAGAGCATAAACACAATAGAGTAATGAAAGTTTTCAATTTAGTGGTTTGAATATTGTTGGTAAAGTATTTGCAGGTAGCTAGCCTAAGGGATAAAAGCTGATTGTGAGGTATGTAGAGTAACCGAGAGGCATCACCGTTTTTGAGAAGCAGCAATGCCTTGTTGAAATGATATTTGTTAATTGGCCGTTGTGGTTAAGGAGGAAAAAATCTGTCTAGTTTAAGGTTGAGCATTTTTCTTTCATTTGTACTTGTTGCTTAAATGAGAGCTCATTATTCAAGTTTAACAGCTAGTAATTGCATTGACGGCTCTAAGTGTTACCGAATCAGCACTAGAACGCTTAGAGTTATTTATACAGATTTACTGTGTTAGTAACTTTTGCATGAATAATTATGCCATTTGTAACTTAGCCTATTAAGGGGTCTTCATTTATATCATCAATAGTGAGGGTTCTCCCTCCTTTTCCCTTTAGTGATCTTTTAAGCTGTTTTCTTCATTTGTACTGGTATCTGCTTCATTTGTCATTATTGAAGAGTAAAATTATCTAGTTTTAGTAAAGTGGCTTTTATAACAGCTTGTGCATAAATATTTTGGTGGCTAATGGTTTTCAAGGAGATGAGAATGTTTTAAATTGACTGATCGGAATGAGTTAATAGCTGTCTACTCCTAGGGAAGCTAATACTTTATTGATATTTTGTAAAGTTTTTAAAAAGTGATTTTATTGAAAAATATTAAACTCTATGGCAGCTTCTTGTCCTTTAATTGCAAAGCATAAATGCCTTCCAAATATTATCAATGTGAATGTTCATTAATAGGCATAAAAAACTCATCTTTGTAAGAATGTATCAATTGATCTAGTGAAGTGTTCACTAGTTTTCATCCCTGTGACTGCCCTGTATAGCAAAATAGCTGTATGCATTTTTAACAAAACCACAAGATCTCAAAACCAGCTTTAAGACACGTATAAATATGGGAGGAAGAGTGCCAGTTGCTTGTTTTTTCAGTATGGTCTAAGAATACTGGAAAAAAGAATAAAAAAAAGCTGGACTGATTTTTAAACAGTGTTCATGCTGATGTAGTTTATGTAGTTTTACCTGTTTGAAAATTGTCCTTGCCTCCTGGGCATGCACAAGAGTTTCTAGAAGGAAATTATAGTCGATGTTAGCCAGGGTCTGTGGATATTTGCAAACATCCTGTAGTTTTCTCTATTAAGTGAATATTCAAGGAGCCGTGGTGCACTGGGTTTCTTAAACTAGTACCTCTGCTTTGACAACTCAGACCTGAGTTTCTGTGTCAGGTGGCTTAACCCTTTATGATAACCTGTACCACTGTATTCAGATTCGAACCTTGTGTGTCTGAACTTGGTCAGGTGTGGTTTCTGTTGTATTTGTAATGCCTGACGCGGTACAGCTGTCTGTACGGGGCTTGTTGGGGGCAAAGGGGAGGGTAAAATGCAGAGTTAAGGAAGCAAGATGACAAGGCTAGATTACTGTGGACATTTAAAACTTGCTGTGTAACCAAATAAACACCCAGTAGCTGAGAAACTGCAGTGTTTTTGGCCCTGTGTTGGAACCTTCGTGAGACAAGTGAGACTTGACGGCTTTCCATGACATGCTTTGAAAGAATTGGTTTTAATCCCAAAAGTGTGGGGCAGGGCAGAAGTCTTATCTCACGACCTAGCAGTACTGCTGTGGATCGTTCTCTGTGTGGCTGCTACTATTAACCACAAGATGGTGCAGTAAAATGAACTGCAACCTATACACGTTCTTGCTTCTGAGTCACTAATGCAGGAACATTCAGCAATCTGTGGTGGGAAAAAAAAATTCAAGAGAAAGTTTGTAAAGATGAAGTCTAGAGGTAATAATACCCCCTTTTTTAGAAACTGCTCAGAGTGATACTTAGTGCAGAGATGTTATTTCTTCTAGATTGCAAATGTCCAGCTGTCTTCCTGTATCTCTGCGACCTTAGTAATTTTTATTTTTACTTTTTAACAAGTGAAACAACTCTTTACTGTGTGTTTCCCTTATGAATTGCATTCTGTTTTGCGTCCTTTGGTCTTCAATAGCTTTACTGCCAGAATAATGTTAGGATGTATCCCTCTTTTTCCTTTCTCTCTTGTAGTATTTGAACTTTTTTCTTTTTCTTTTTTCTTCTTCTTCTGTTTTTTTTTTTGTTGTTGTTGTTGGTTTGTTTTTTTGGTTTTTTTTTAGAGCAGAAATTACATTTGTCTCCTCTATCTAAAAAGGTGTTAGCCAGGTTGTTACCAAAGCAAAGCATCAGACCTTTCAGTGCTTCCTGTCTTTTAGACACTGTTTTAACTCCTTTACAGATAGCCACAGAAAGCTGCATGTTCTGCCTTAATGCATTTTCCCTGTTGGACTCTGTGTCTCTCTTGGACCTTCTCAGTGGAGATGGGAAGTTCAAAGATAGCTGTCAGCACCCGTATTTTCTCAGACACCACAAGAAGAGGTTTTAACTATACTTTGGATGGCTCAGTTTTTTGGGAGAAAATACTTTTCATCTGAGGTTTTAGCAAGCTGCTGTCTGCAAAACTGATGGCAACTGTGTCAGTAAAACATCCATGATTTTGATCAGAAATACACCATTCTTGTTTCCTTTCTGCAGGCTGCTATTCCAGCACTGCAGACTGGCACCATCTCTGCATCAGGCGAGGTGAAATTGTGTGTCTGCATGAATGTGTAACCAGATGCTAGGCTGGGAAGTGAAAATGTTTATCCTCAGCAGAACAGTTAGAATCCTCTTCTTGTTAGAGTGGTTTGTAGTGTTGACACAGCCTCCATGTTCAGCTTCTACACCTGAATGGCACGCTTCCTTCAAGCTACGTTGGCAGATACCACTAGCTGAGTGGTGTGGTCTGTGGCGGTAATTCTTTAATTCTCCGCATCAGCAGTGGTGTCACCACCACTGGCAGAACCAAGTATTTAGTGATTCCTTCTCGCAGGAAGCAAGCATGTAACCAGTACCGGGCACTCTAAGAAAAGTACCAAGAAGTGTCCTTGATGCATAGAAAACGTGCGTTATCTGAAAATACTCTTTTCTTCACAGCTAGGATAAAACAACTTTTCCTAAACTTTGCAAGGGCTCATTGTTTTTGCTGAGATTCCAGAGGTAAAGCCGGCTTTGTAACTCAAGCTCTTGGAAATCCTTGCATTTATCATTATTATAGCAACAGCATAGCTAACCTCACCTGGTATTGCCTGCGATGGTTTGGTGCTGTTGAATGATTGAGAAGTCTGTGTTCTGGAAGCTTTCTCTTGTATTTCTCTGCAGTTCCTACCTGATGGCAACACTGAGCGTGAACAGTTCTCTGAAGACTGGGTACCAGTGTCCTGTGCACCTTATGTCATTTGCCAGGACTGCTTATGTTCTTGCACAGGAGTCTGTCTCTTCGGCTCTAGTACTGGTGCTTAAGGATGTGAAAGCATTCAGACTATTTGACTGCCTTTCAAGGTCTGGCCGCATTGGAATATCTGTTGTGAGAGAGATCTTTGACTCCTAATGTTCCTCACCCATCCAGCAAGATTTTATGGCAGTCTTAGATATCCTGCCTTTTTGATAAAATTGCAGTATATTAAAACTCCATTGTGTTTCGAAAGAGTTTTAAAAAAAATCCTAAAAAATGACATGAGCAATTTCATAGGCTTCTAGTGCTTGTCTGGCATTTGTATTCGTGCTATATATGCAAAATGATGAGTCAGAAAGGTTTTTCTAGTGAGTTAAAAAGAATATGCAGCACTGTGGTCCTTTTCATTTATTTGACTTGCTCCTGCTGTTAAAATCCTGATAGAGGTTTTCAAACCTAAGCAGAGTTGTCAGATAGTAGTATCTGCTAGAAAGATGCTTCATAGTTGAAGGATACATGTAGCTCTGCAGCAACTGGCTGAATGTGTATCCTGGCTGTTGCATGCTGTATTCCTGCAAGTACTTATTATCAATCCAACCAACATTTTGTGCATCCTTTACATCTTGTGATTCCATGGTAAATGTAGCTGTACATATGTTTTTCCTCATGCCCCAGATCATTATTGCTATAGATTTCTTTTTTTTTTTTTAGTGGCTACAGATTCTTAGAATACACAGTTATGGAAAAATTGAGCAACTTAAGTATATCCTTACATGTCTGCCTAAAAGTGACATTTTCTTGTTCTTCTCATGGTTATTATGTGAATATAAATACTTTTTAGAATCATTAAGACTGGGAATACTGCTAATTACGTTGTTTCATAAAGGAGATAGCCTTATAATTTGTCCTGTTTTATAGAATGATGTCTGAATATTGAATTGTGTTCTGACCAGAGAAGAGTATTTTAACTGTCACTTGCAGCTTAATTTAATGTTACTTTTTCCCTGGCTCTGCTCCTTCTGTGGCTGTTCTCATGGTAGTATGGAGGTATGAATTTTTGTCTTGTGTGCAATTTTTTTTTTTTTGGCGTTATCTGAATCTGATAGAAGCATGGCTGCCTGAAATCATGTTCTTCTGTTGTTATGCCCATGTACCATTTCCAGACTGGCTTAGTTGATGTGTCAGCCTGAAAGACGTTACAACCATGGGAATTGATCCCCACCTCATGGTCTACAATACGAAAGCAGACTGATCTAATATCAAGGTAGCCTCTGTGGGGTAAACATCTAGAGGAGAATACCCTGATTTTTGATGGGGATATCAAGAACAGAATTTTTCTATACTCCAGAGGCAAGTTTTTTGTGGATCTGAAGAAAATACAATAAACCATTTCTCTCAGCTGTCTTGCAAGAGGAAACTGCTGAGGAGACGTGTAATTGTATACAAGAAACGTCAGAAATTATCTTCAGTATGTGCTTGTTTTCAGCACACGAAACTCAGTAAAAGAAGGGAAGGCAGTTTCTAAAGGCCCAGATTTTGAGTAGCTGTGGCATGGTTCTTGAAACTCCTTTGAAACTTGTTGCAGATAGGGTGTGCTTTGCCCCCTTCCATCTCTATGCTCTGGAGATGTTTCCAAGGAGATGTGTTTTGAGAGTGGGAAGGAGCCTTCAGGTTACATCGCTGCCTGCTGCACAGTAGGCTAGTAGCTTATTGTTGATTCCAGAAGCGACATACAGTCCTGTGATGTTTGAGGGAAGAAACCGTGTTATCGCAGAAGTTACCTCAAGCTTATGTTGGAATGCCAGCAACTTGCAGTGGTGGAACTGCTTGGAGTGTCTCATCAATGTTTGTGGTTACTCACCTGACTGTATCGTAGCAGCTTTTAGCAGTGCCTGAGCTGCAGACTGGTACTCTTCTGTAATAACTGTAATGGGAAAGCAAGGAAAAAAAGCAGCTGCCTCACTACGAGAGAGCTGTGTTTTAATAGTAAGTATAGCCGCAAGTCTGTATAAATTGAGAAGTGCAATAAATTAGTTTAGGGCTACAAAGGACTTGTAGAAAAATGGGGAAAATGTAAGAGCACTTTGACTTCAGACCAGATGACTAGTGTGTTATTTTACCTGCTACCATTGCTAAATATGAAACAAATCTGTATTTGCCAACCATATGCCCCATATCAAAGACTCTTCCTCAGCGTAAGAAAGCACTGCATAAAAGTGTATAATGTCTTTTAGCCTTAACAAGACATCTTGTAATTAGATTTATGTAAATGTATGATGTCTTTTAGCCTTAACAGGACATCCTGTAATTAGATTTATGTAAAAGAGAAGAAACACAGGTTTCATCTTTTGCTGTTTGAGCAAGGTTTTCTAAACAAATGTGACTCTCTGCCCTAAGTACTGTGCTCTTGCTAGACTAATTAATCATTTCCATGCTGGATAGGGATCATCAAGGATTGACCTATAGCTTTGAAACTTCCTGGAGCTACTACTTGTGTATGTTGCTGAATAATTAAAACTTAAAATCAGCATTTTCCTTCGGTTGCTGAGTTGTGTGGCTTTGATCAAACTAGTGAACGCAAACCGAGTGACTTGCAATGTTAATAATGTACTACTGCTGCTTTATTGCAACATCTGTACTTGTCTGACTGTAACTAGAGAGGTGCCAACACATTAACTCAATACACTTTATACCTGAAATATCAGCTTAATTAGGATCATTTATCAAAATGACACTTGTTTCATAAGGCCAAATCAAATTGATTACTGTTGTTCCGGCTGCACTTGTGCAAGCCTTAAAAGCAGTGCTTTCAGAAACAAAGGTGTATAAATATGTATCTTGCATTACGTAAAAATGTACTGTTGGGGAAATCGCAAATGTTTAAAGATATTAATATCTCTAAAAGCAAATACAAAAATTTAACCGATGCAGGTGATTAAATAGTCCTTGTGATCATCTTATCTGAATAGTTGCAAGCCTTTGATATACTTGCTCTCATACAATGGGAAGTAACAGGGAAAAATTGTCACCGTTCTGCAGATGGGGACCTGAGAATCAGAGACCTAGGCTCAGATTACCAAGTGTATTTAATCTCCTTAATGGTTTTTGATGACACTAGGAGCTAAGTGTCTATTTATCTTCCAAGGTTCTCGATTTAAGTGACCTGAAGATCAGCTGAAGTCAAACTAAGTATTTCGTGTTTTGGGAAGTGCTACTCAAACAAGAATGGCTTAGAGCAGAGGAAGGGAGTGCAAGTCAGGCCCAAAATTGTTTTTGCAAACTGTATCCAGCGCAGTTTTCAGCACTCCACTTTTGCAGGGAATTACTGTATAGAAAGAAGTCCTGGGGCTTGTCTGCCTGAAGATAGCAGCAGTTAGTGTTTTAATGTTGTGGGTGTTTGTGACAGTGTGGTGAGCTTCTCCTGGGATGCTGAAGGGACAGTTTTAGAATTTCAAAGGAACTTGGCAGTTTGGAGAAGTGGTCTGAAATAAATGAGTTCAGGATTCTGCACTACTCCCTGCTTAAGCTGCTACTATTAACCCTAGAAACCAAATATGGGAATAACTCGTTTACTCTTCAGTTCCTCAGAAAAGGTATGAGGTTGTAGCTGAATCACAAGTTGCATGCAATTCAGTGATGTCAAGCACTGGTGATGAAAGGTAAGTTTTACTGGGTTGTATAAGCAGGAGCATCATCTGCAAGCATGCTGCACATGGAGTAGAGGTTCTGCTATGCTCAGCATTGGTAAAGCCTCTGCATTATTCTGCCTGGTTTGGGGCCCCAAATTTTAGGAAAGAAAAATATCAGTTAAACATGGTGCAGAAGAGAGGAATAAGAATATTCACCGTCTGGAATATGTGACTTCCAAAGCAGAAGTGAAGACTAGAGATAGTTTATCCAAACCTATAAGAAAACAACTGAGAAACAGTGTAGAGAGGAAGAACTCCATTTATTTCTAACAGGCCTGGGAAGAAGTAACAACAGTAAATTGCAATAAAACTTTTCGTTTTCTTTTAAGGAATAGGAGACATTTAGCAGCATTACAAGTGAACCACTGGGATGTTTTGCCTGTTCAGTTTCTGGTGTCTGAGATCCTTAAGAATGAAATAGAAAACACATTTGTTAGGATTGATAGTTTAATGTCCCTTGTAAATCTATTTATCTGATTTTTGAATTTTATTTGACCTTCATGACCTGAACGACTACGTTTTGGGCCCTACTACAGACACTTTGGAACAAATGCTAAACCTCACATAAATAAAATCCTAGTGACTGAAAGCAAATGAAGCAAGTGTGAACCGTATTTTCAGAACTTCTTTAATTAAGTGTTCACATAGTTCAGAAGATCCATTTATTTTATTTCAGTGGAAACTCAAATATAGAGATTGAGTATAATATTAGATTTACATGTTGGTTTTGTACCTTCAGCTCAGGTAAATGAACTTTTCAGTATAGCAAAAAGTTTTATTTTGAAATAATGAAAAAAAGTAAACACCAAATACGCTTTGGTACTTAGTCTTTGTTTTACATTGGTGACGTTGCAATTTGCCAGCATTATTTTTCATACTAAAAGAAGAGAAAATTGTTGCTACATTGGTTTTCCAACTGAAATTGAAAATATGCTTTGTTCTGGCCTATTTATTTTTAATTCTTTCTCTTCGGTTCTTGTTGCCTCTAGCAAAACACCACTTCACCCTAGCAAACTATTAAAATAAGCAATATTCATGCTGCTTGTTTGGCCTGTTCCATCAATGCACGAATCTGCCAGAAAAATGTCAGGAGACTTTTCTATTGCTCTCACGTCGCTCTGGTGAATTACCCTGGTGACAAATTTTGCATACTGATATCTTGTTTACCTACTTTTTTTGCTTTATTTTGGAGGAACTTATCCTTTTGTTTGTTGTATTGCTTTCCACAAGTCCAGTGGCCAAAGTGGCCCCAGTATCAATTAACTATAGACACACTGAGGTGTTAATTAACTGTGAGAATTACGACTCCGACTCTTACTTCTTGCGGAACAAGGGGTGGCATTTTGAAGACAGAACCAGCCTGACTGCCTGCAGCTGCCCTGGTTTGAAACTCTTCATCAGTTATGTGAGTGCCAGAAAAGGCTGAGGGTGGTACACATCCACTTCACTTCATGGTGGTCCTCCAGAATGCAAACGCATCAGCACCGGAGATTTAAAATAATACGCCCAGTTAAACAGAAAACTGAAATATGGGGAATATGCGCTCTATTTTTAAGGTTTGTGTTCTCACCTTATCTGCTGTTATCATATCATGGAACAAGAGTTGGAGTACCTGAAGTAGCTTGTAAGTCCCTTACAGAGGTATTTATTTAATGGATAAACAGGATAAAATCTGCAAATAAGGACTAAGCTTTAGTCATGTGATTTCACAGCATTAACCCCCTGTTTATTCAAAACCCATAAAATTTGCTAGTACAGTATCAATTTGCATTTCAGGTCAACCCTCTTCTGGTTGCCTAATTTCCAGAACCTGAAGAATGCACATGAGGTGACTTTTCAATGGAAAGGATTCATGCAGGGGACTTGGGGAGTAACATTTCTTTCTTCTAGTTCTGATGCTGTGGGGAGAATATCAACTAATAAAAAAAATGCATGGTCCTGAGTGTTCTCTTGCAATTAGATAAAAGGATGAAGTAGTGCTGAGAGGCTTTACCCCCTCAGATTTTAAGATCTTGGCTTTGGATGTCATTTTTGGGGCGGTAACATCCAGATGTTGTTTGAAGGAGCATATTATGTTTAATTGTGTTGCTACACTGTTTTGACAAGAGTGAATGGAGTAGCTTTTGATGCTTTGATTATCAACAGTTAAACAAAGAAAACATTCTTCTGCTTTCCAAAAACATTTTCCAGCAAAAGCTGTTTTGGAGGATGGTCTGTAAGATGAAGATTACCTGATACATGAACTAGCTCGTACCTGATACATTAACTAGCTTGTAGTGTGTCATCCTTCGTTACGATGAATAGCTTCCAAATCAGTCTTGCCCATTTCCTCAGCCTTTTTCCATCCTAAGAATCATGTGGAGTGTTTTGTGGAACTTTAAAAAAAAAAAAGAAAGGGAATTCTTCATATTAAAATGTGTAGTGTTGGGGTAGTGTTAATTTTGCTTTGTGTACCTAGGTAATATGTTAGTGCAGTTCCTTTGCTCCAAAGAAAATTTATTGGAAATCCATCTGGGGAAAAAAAGGCAGTTGCATGCTTTAGTGGTTTATCATAAAAAGAACTTTTGGCTTTCACTCTCATCTGCCAAGTGCTTTGTGTTGTTTGCAGTCAACAGTCTGCATGGCTAGGAGAAGAGATTTTGAAAAATAGCAATGAAAACAGCTGGCTTATCATGAGCAATCCCAAGAAAGTTGGGGTCACTGATTGGTAGATAATTGATGTCGCTGAAATGTTTCTATGAAGCAAGATGTGTTAGCATAAGCCCTCTTCAGAGAGAGATTTTTATCTTCACAATAGAATATTTTAATCTATACAATAACTACAGTTGACTTTCTACGCAGTAACTTTGAAATCTTCAAGAATATAAATGCGTTGTTGTTTGAAAGCGGTATAAAAAAGAACTGTGTTAACACCACTTTTTTTGTTTGTAGTAACGCTTAGCTGTTGCATACATGTTGCAGAAGATGAAATAATGTGACATGAAATTTTGTTAGCTTGGTATTGGATTTTGGGTTTTGGCCCAGAAAATGCTTTTCTAAGACTTTAAGGCAAACCAGCTATTGGATGGAGGATGGAGAGGTCTGAATGGCTTCGTCACTGATTTGTCATTGGTAAAGATTATTTATTCATTTTTAATGCATGCAGAAGTCCCTGCTAAACTCAGTAGTGTTACCAGTTTTGTTCATAATTCTTGAGAAGTAGATGTCAGAATAGATGAAGTTACTATTTATACTACATACAATGTTGTTCAGAGCAATGATTTTTAATAGTTGTTTCCAAACTACATAGAATTAGAGAGTTTCTTCACTCTTACTACATTCCAGCTAGTCTTTTCTTTAAAAACGTTGCTTTTAATAGTCTGAAATACATTGGACTCAAGTAACTTACAAAATCTGAAGTCTTTAGTTTTCATGTGTATGAAATGTAATTTATATGAGACGACAGTAGAAGTGACTAATCAAAATCCTACTTTCATCCTGGATGCTGTTTGGAAGTGTTTCTTCCAAACATGTTTGTGGTGCAGCAGCTCCATCTGATCAGTAAGTTGGCTGGTTTTGCCTAGAAAAATATGAACAGCTAACTAGCAGTTTTGCTTAACATTTCAACCATACTTAACTGTGAAAATGTGCTTTCTATGAAATTTTCTGAATTTCTTATAGGAAGTTGCAAACACATAAAGAAGAATATTCATTCATAGATCTTAATTTCTGAATCTTTCATTCTCTCATTTTATGTTTGCATGGTACTAGTAAATATCATGTTTCCTCCCTTGGTGTTGCAGGTAAACCTTCATGCATACCTAGAATGGCAATCTTCATGGTTAACAATATGAATTTAAGGAGGGGCTAGAGGGGAGAGAGACCGTTTAGAATTCTGGTTTGTCAAAATTAACCCTGTCCACTAAAACCCGAGATAACAAGAACACTGTCACAGCACTAGATCCTTTCCTTCTGATTCCTGATATACATCTATAATGTGCGTTTTATCCTTATTCACAAGCTCTGATTATTTGTCTGTCTCCTGATGTTACGAAGATTGTATCTTCATTGTGGAAGATAGGTAGGGTTGTTAGAAGTACATATGAGATTTAAAAATAAAATAAAATAAATTAGATTTTTATGACAGAGATGTTGGTTTGTATGAGAAGGGGGCTGAAATGGAAATCACTTTGTTTTAATTAATAGAAAATCAAAGGAGTTTAATCATACCGAGAACATCCTGTAGTAGAAAATCTTGTGGCACGTTTACTGCAATCTCGTATGAAAAGAAGTCATTTATATCATAACTAATGTCATCATGCCTAAAATGATAGACATCAGGGTAATTCACTTCCTGTGAATGTAATTGCTGTACTAAAAATTTAAAGTGAAATTCATGTAGTAGGAAAGTAGCTATGATGGCATTCATTACTGCTGTGAAAGAAAGTTCATTGGGATTTTATGCAGATGATACTTATGTGATATTATTGAAAGAGTAAGAAAAAAGCTTGGTTTTGAATGGACTCTAATTTGGAAATGACAGGCAGGAAACTTTGGCCTATTCTTTTAGATCTAGTATGTGTTTCACTTGAAGAAATTGAATTGGAAACATAAGGAAATTTTTGCTGTTAACAACTACAAAATAGAGAGAGGTGTTGAGCTAGCCTGAAGGAAGATGAACAGCATGTTTGCTGTTTTGTTCCTAAGTGTGCCTGTCCAGAGCTTTGATTCTGCTCTGGAATCTATTACCATCTTTCAACCAGTATGTGGTCAGAGTGACTTCAAAATCAACTTTGAAAGTAGTGTGCTTAAAAAAAAAAAAAGTGCATGTGTGTAAATAAACTTTTAAGACAATGTATTGCCACTTGAAACAAGAAGTAAAGTTGCAAAGTAGAGCTGAGTTGACACAAGAAGTTAAGGGGTGGTGGAAATGTTTTGTGTCTCTAAAATTCTCTGATGGCCCAGAAAGAACCTCTTGAGAATTAACTTTGGGAAAGTGTTACCAGTCTCTAAACCTAATAAGGCAGCATTGTATCAAAAATACTTTTTCAAAAAATGATGGGGCTTTTAAAATCTGAATGCTACTTAGCCTTGTCTATATTTCCTCATAAATTGACAAATATTTCTTGCTTTAACTAATAATTAACTGTATTTGTTCCTTAATAAAGTTTAAGCTGTTGAACTGTCTTAGTTAAAGTTTAACTAATTGAAATTTCACTGTTAGTTAAACTGTCTTTTTAGATTGTTGTTGCAGGAACAAAGTAGCTGATGGAGTTTTCACAAGAGCCTGTTAAATCTATACTCTCTTATCAGTTTTTTGAGACATGTTAGGAATGGGTGATTGTAAAAGAAAAACGTAACTGATTAAAAAATGTGTTCTTAAATATTTTTAGACGAACATTTTCATGTCTGTGGAGGTTTCCAGTCCCCTAATTACAACATGTGCTGAATCAACTGCCGCCTCATCACCATGTTAAAGGAGGGGGGACAAGGCAACAGGAATTTGAACAGAAGCTTCTCAAAAGTGCATTTGTTGCCTATAGAGGATGCTGCTGTTCTGTCAAAAGCAAATCCACCTTAGTGTTTCGTGATCACAGAATCAGGGAATGGTCGACATTGGAAGGGACCTCTGGAGATCATCTAGTCCAACCTCCCGCTCAAGCAGGGTCCCCTAGAGCACATTACCCAGGGTTGTATCCAGATGACTTTTGCATATCTCCAGGGAAGGAGACTCCACAACCTCTCTGGGGATCCTGTTCCAGTGCTCGGTCACCCTCACAGTAAAGAAGTTTCTCCTCATGTTCAGACAGAACTTCCTGTGTTTCAGTTTGTGCCCGTTGCCCCTCACCCTGTTGCCTGGCACTGCTGAGAAGAGTCTGGCCCCATCCCCTTGACACCCTCCCTTCAGAAACTTATACACATTGATCAGATCCCCCCTCAGCCTTCTCTTCTCCAGGCTGAACAGGCCCAGCTCCCTCAGCCTCTTCTTCGCTGGACTTGCTCCAGGAGCTCCATGTCTCTCTTGTACTGGGGAGCCCAGAACTGGACACAGTACTCCAGGTGAGGCTTCACCAGGAATACTGCCACTGATCACAACTCTGAGACCTGCCATTCAGCCAGTTCTCAATCCACCTCACCATCCACTTATCCAGCCCGTACTTCCTGAGCTTGCCTATGAGGATGTCATGGGAGACAGTGTCAAAAGCCTTGCTGAACTTCAGGTAGACAACATCCACTCCCTCTGCCTCTGTTGTCCCATCACAGAAGGCAGTGAGGTTGATTAAGCGTGATTTCCCTTTGGTGAATCCATGCTGACTACTCCTGATCACCTTCTTGTCTTCCACATGCTTAGAGATGGTCTCCAGGATGACTGTTCCATCACCTTTCCAGGGATGGAGGTAAGGCTGACTGGCCTGTAGTTCCCTGGGTCCTCCTTCTTGCCCTTTCTGAAGACACGGGTGACATTTGCTTTCTTCCAGTCCTCAGGCATCTCTCCTGATTGCCATGGCCTTTCAAAGATGATCAAGAGGGCCTAGCAGTGATGTCTGCCAGCTCCCTCAGCACTTGTGGGTGCATCCCGTAAGGGTCCATGGACTTGTGGATGTCAGGTTTGCCTAAATGATCTCTAACCAGATCCTCCTCAACCAAGGGGGAAGTCTTCCTTTCTCCAGACTTTCTCGCTGGTCTCCTGGGTCAGAGATTCCTGAGGGCTGGCCTTGGCAGTGAAGACTGAAGCAAAGAAGGCATTCAGCATCTCTGCCTTCTCTGCATCCTCCATCGCCAGAGTCCCTGTCCCATTCAGCGGTGGGCCCACATTTTCTCTAGTTTTCCTTTTGTTACTGATGTATTTGAAGAAGCCTTTCTTGTTGTCCTTGACATCCCTAGCCAGATTTAATTCCAAATGGGACTTGGCCCTCCTTGTCACATTTCTGCATACTCTGACAATGTCGCTTGAGTGATGCCTCATTCTTGCCTCCTGCTGGAGATGTCAGTTAATGGCTGAATGTGTGGGGTGCGTGCTGCTTCCCTCTTGAAACGGCAAACATTTCTGGAGAGAGGCTAAGAGAGAGCAGGGCAAAATCCATAACGTAGTATAGCAATAACAAAGCACTAGCAGTTTGTGAGACCACTAGCTGGAGGATTGGTTACCATTTCACAGAGCTACTCCAAATTTCTGAAATAGATTAACCTGTAGGTTGAACTTCTGTGAACTCCTGGAGGTTCAAGGAGTCTCTATCTCTTTCCTAGTAGATGGCTTTGAGGGAGCCCAGCCTTTGGACTAGTGCCTGCGGTCCCCGATTTCCTTCTGTTGCTCTGAAGGAAACTTCAGCTCTTTGTAGATGTTGGCCCTGTATTGTCTTGAATAAAGTTTCTCTTTACCTAAAACTTAAAATAAATAACATTAATTTATTTATAAGTGAGACCAGTTACAAGGGAGTTGTACTGGACAGTTGGCTGTCAGAAGGTCATGTTACAGACTCTTGTAGGAGTCTTGTAATGTGAATTTGCTTTTCAGAATACTATATTGTAGGCTATCAGTCTGTTCATTTTAGTTCATGTAATCCAGATAATGATGTAATTTGTAATGCTTAAGACATTGCAACGCTGCGAGTACCATATTTTCATGTGCTTCTTATATCTATTGCCCTTACCTTCTTGGCTGGGACTTCCCTGAAGGAGACCTGTATCATATAAACAGTCTTTCCCAAGAATTAATCAATATGTCAGCATTTTGAAAATAGTGGGAATAAAATGAGATTTGGATTTCCAAGATTCTCCCAGTCATCCTTATCCAAATATTTGGGAAAAAAATCTCATAGCATTTGTATGTGTATTGCTTCTAGCCCAGGATAATTGTAAGAAGACAATTTTCTGGTTGTTTTAGCATTGTGTTTCCCATGCATAGTCTTTAAAAGATGCCTTTCATTTATCTGAAATCTTCTGTTTACATTTTCCATTTACAGAAATAACTCTTGACATTACAATACTTGTGGCTGAAGTACTGTATGGAGTGAATGTGAAGATCTTGCTGCAGTTTCTCAGAACAAGAATATTCTCTTCTTATTCTGTACTCGATACTAGTCTTATTATGCATAATACAGATGCTCGGAAAAAAACACAGTCTTAATTTCCTTGCAAGTCAAGGAAGGAGTGACAGGAATTCTCAAAAGGAATGAGGTACATTGTAAAGATAAGGGAGGGTTTGTATTGCATCATTAATCCTCTTTTTTTGTTGGTTTAGTTGTGGAATTTGTACCTTTTTTGTTATGATATGATATAGAATTTATCCACATTAGGTTCAGGAGTTAGTTATACACATTGAAGTTTGGGAGACATGGATGTACTGGAAAGAATTCAGCAAAGGACCACAGAGATGATGAAGGAACTGGAGCATCTCTCCTGTGACAAAAGGCTGAGAGAGCTGAGACTGCTCAGCCTGGAGAAGAGGTGGCTCAGGGGAATCTCATCAATGTCTATAATACTTAAAGGGAGGGTGCAAAGAGGATGGAGCCAGGCTCTTTTCAGCGGTGCCCAGTGCCAGGACAAGAGGCAACGGGAACAAATGGGAACATGGAAGGTTCCCTCTGAACATCAGGAAGCACTTCTGTACTGTGCAGGGGATGGAGGACTGGCACAGGTTGCGCAGAGAGGCTGTGGAGTCTCCCTCCTTGGAGATCTTCAAAAGCTGCTGGACGTGGTCCTGGGCAACCTGCTCTGGGTGTCCGTGCTTGAGCAGGGGGTTGGACCAGATGACCTCCAGAGGTCCGTTCCAACCTCAACCATCCAGTAAGTTGTATTTCACTGTTAGTTTGTTGGGGTAGATAACTTTGACTAAAAACTAAATCCTGTCATCTATTACTCGATGGCTAGGTGGTTGCCTCCTGTTTCACATGCGGAACTTTCACTTGCTGGTTATGAACAGTATCAGAATGCAGTTTGAGTTTGCTTTAAAAGAAACACAACTCTCCTCCCCCCCAAAACTGATCACCACCAACTAACCCTACTTTATGATTTATTTATTTATTTAAGTTTTGAGACTTACTTGGATGTTTATTGAGTACTTCTAAATTTATAACAGGAGTGTTTGTGCATAAATGCATACCAGATAGAGAAAATCAGAATATTGAACATAGGTTCTTGTCTTTTTATTAAATTGTGATAGACACTTACTAAATTTATTCCTAAGAGAAACAGAGAATGAAACAGAAATATAGTTATTACATGGGGGTAGCAAATGGAATATATTCCTTTCTTTTTGATACAAAAAGGTTAGCAGGTTATTCTTGGTCCCTTAATTTCTGGTTGCTGGAGTAGTTTGATAGCTTTTGGAAACACAATTGTCCTGGTTTTGGTTGGAATAGAGTTAATTTTCTTCCTAGTAGCTGGTACAGTGCTGTGTTTTGGATTTAGAATGAGAATAATGCTGATAACACACTGACGGTTTAGTTGCTGCAGAGCAGTGCTTACACAGAGTCAAGGACTCTTCTGCTTCTCATGCTGCCCTGCCAGCGAGGAGACTGGGGGTGCACAAGGAGCTGGGAGGGGACACAGCCAGGACAGCTGGCCCAGACTGGCCAAAGGGATGTCCAATCCCATGATGTCATGCTGAACCGTAAAACTGGGGGAGTTGGCTGTGGGGTAGCCACTGCTCGGGGACTGGCTGGGCATTGGTCACTGGGTGGTGAGCAATTGCAGTGTGCATCACTTGGTTTTCTATTCTTTTTGTTGTTCCTCTCCTCTCCTCTCCTC